>JAWQEG010000289.1:82500-240000 GCA_033782935.1 Petrolisthes cinctipes
CACTTTGTCTGTGCCAGAATTGAGAGTTGTGTGGTGACCAGAGACCCTGGACATATTGAGGCGTCTATTTGCATAACGGGATAAACACCACCTCTGGTGAAATTGAGTTAGCACTGTCTTCCCCCCTAGTAAACATCTACAATTTACTTGGTGAAGTCCATATCCCCTTTTGGAGTTTCTAATAAGGCTTAAAATGAAGTATAAATAGAGAGACTATAACCTTTTGTGCACAGATGTTAAACTTTAAACCCATTTTTCTTAAAACTTGAGTTGTGTCGCTTATCTCGTTATGCAAATAGATGCTTCATATTTTTTGTGTTAGCCAGAGATCCTGGAAGTGTTACAGTACGGAGTGTGTCAAAACCCACTTGTAAATAGTGTAAATATATGTACATTTTGGGTTCACCGTGTTTATCATATCCTTTGTACTATCGATCCCCTGACAGTTGGGAGGAAAAAAAAAAAAAAAAAAGACGACCATAATAGGTTCTCTCCTTAACCCATTCAGTGGTGTCGACTCAGGGGGTGAGTCGACACTGTGCGTACGTGTGGTGTTTGCGACTCATATACTCAGCCCACGTCGTTCTTTACTTCCCATTTCATAACATACGCACAAATCTAATCTACAATCTGCCAAGTATTTGTTTATTCACTGGTTGTATTTTTACAATTAGTTTCGCATGTTTATAATAGCAGGGTGTAATGATTTTCAAGAGTATGAAAGTATATGAATGCTGTACGACAACTGCGGCCTACGGGACCCCGGGCTGCCTACGGCAGCAATTACATAACCGCCAGGCGGCCAGTCACCACCATGAGTCAACCAGTACCGGGTACATCAGGTTTCGTCCAGCATACTTCTGGTGACTTTTACGAGCTCCATGGAGACAGAGATTCCATGGATGAAGATTTTGACTCTTCAGGTGTTACTGGAGAGAATATAGACGGTAAGAGTTTATTACAAGTTTTAATTTGATATTAAAAGTATCGGTATTGTTTGGGTTAGAATGTGGAAATATTTAGCAAACCATCATGCATTGTATATCTGTATTATTTTATAGATTTTTTTTTTGGCTCAAACAGTATACAGGTGTTCAGTGACGTATGACTGCAGCTTACACTTGTGATCTATCATGTAATTCGTTATAAAACCTTGCGAATACCCTAGGAGGGAGAGGCTGGTGCCAGTTGGCGCCAAAAGGCAAAAACAAAATTGATTATGACGCTTGGGTTGTAAGTTAGCCATAAAACTAACCATGGGATATTCTTTATAATAGTCTAATAATAATAATCAACTTCGGTTTGCAACATATACTATATTGAATACGGCATTTCTCGAGACCTAACCTAAGTGACACTTGGCAATTATTGCCATGGTAGACTCTGGAGGGAATTTTTTAAGTTAGGAAAGGCATATGATCGACTCACACACTTCAAATGTTATGGTCTGAAGTGCACTCATTCTTCTTAGCACCCACGTACAGTCTGTCAATGATGCACGTACCCCACCCTCGTTCAGTTACTCACAGTTTTAGCTGGTAAAATCTGGAATAGAAAGCAGGGGTATCTTACAGCAGATATTAGATGGACCAATCACAATTACTGTAAGATAACCCTGCTTACTACTCCAGATTTTACCAGCTAAAACTGCGAGTAACTGAGCGAGGGTAGGGTACGTACATCATTGACAGACTGTACGTGTTTTAGACACCTTGCACCTACGTCATCAGCGTCGTCTGCTAAGCAGTGCAGACAAAAGTCTGTGAGATGGGGAATACGCGTGTAACTGGAGGAAGTGCAGTGACCAGCAGAGCTAATTCATAATGGTTTACTCGTGTGTGGCGGTCGGATGCACAAATAGGAAGAAACCAGGATGCACGCTGTCTTTTTATCGATTCTCAAGTAATACACATGAAAAACATGTGGATTGTTGCAGTGAAGAGAGAAAACTGGCAGCCAACTGCGAATATTATAGGCTATGCAGTCAACATTTTATCTCGGGTGCTTACTGTTGAAAAGAGTACTTTATTATGTATAGAGACCTTTATTTAGGATTAGAAGGAGTAGTTTGAGACTGAATAAGAATTTTATTTCATTCAGAATTTACTAGAGTGTAGTAGTAGGACCTATCATTAATTTTAACATTCTTGAAGTTAGTGATGAAAGCCAATGAAATATTGATGGGGCTAGTTCTAATAGGTAGTTAGCTACTCAGTACACTTGGGTATTCTGTGATGTCAGTGCTACAAATGGCCCTATTTAAAGGTCAACTTCAGCTTCTGTCAGTGGGGCAGGAAAGTTCTAATAATTAATAATATAGAATACCTCCTGACTCTAAGTGACACTACTCACGAATTACAATGATGATTCTTCACCAAATGAGTTGTGGGAGTTACGAAATACGATAGCAGTATGGTTTTATCCTACATAGCCTAACTGACGAGCACACCAGCCACTCCTTCCTCCCTCGATTTATGTAAAATCATTGCTTGTAAAGTTGATCTATTTTCCTCTATTCTTGTATTGGTGTGTACTGAAGATGGGTGGTGGTGTGCAATGAATGTGTTCCAACACTGTTACTAAAATTATCACCCATTTTCTGACTATGGTACACTATAGACAGACAGGTTTCTGCTCGTCCATTCTCCTGTATAATGTTCAGAAAATTTTATTTCAGTGTTGTTCATCAAAAGATAGTAAAATCTGATCATTTACATATGTATATCTTCCACCAACAGTTGGCCATGATTATCAAGGAAGAAGAGAAGTGAAGCGAAGACGGCTTGAAGCTATAGACCTGGATCATGACATATCCATACCAGAAAGTTTATCTATCTATATACAGGGTATTGTTGAATTTTGTGATATGTCTACAGGGGACAAGACCAGTAGCCAGCAGTCCAGCGACATGGGAGATAGGAGGACAATCCCCAGGGCTGTACAGAAAAGGAGGGCAGACAGACAGACTGACAGAAAGAAAATATACAAGACATTTAGACGGACAGTGAGACACAATGACAGAACACCTGTCACAGGAGTGGAAGACAGTGGGAGCGAAGGTAGTGCAGGGACTTTAGAGACGTTAGACAGCCAGGATCACCACATATCTATAGCTGAAAGTGACAGTGGTAAGTACTTCATCAAAATAGTTTATCAACTTTACTTGAACCTCACAGGCTCACACTTCACATCTGTTCAGTATTTGAATTTTAACAAAAGCATATTACTTTAAAAAAAAAAAGTATCTCTACAATATTCTTTTTCCATTTTTATTTAGAATACCATTATTGTTATGGTGAATGCCATTCATCTATTTACTTTATATACTGTAAGCTATATTTTCTTTCAGAATTTTATTCAGAAAACCAAATTACCACTAGTGTATCATTATATACCAGATATATTGTATTATATATTGTTTAGAATTATTGTAGTTTTGTACTCTATGCTAAATTTTGATGAGTAATATCCTCATATACTCATTCTCAAACCGCGGATGTGGATGTTGCTTGCATTGCTAATGCAGATGTGGATATGGATATTTATGCACTGCCAATGTGGATTTTTTTTTATAATGTGGATATCTGATACTTCTCTGTATATACACACATATACACATAGCCTATCTATAAATATGTATGCATATATTCTATCTATCTATCAATCTATAGCTCTGATGCCTAGTTCTCTCAGAGAACTCCCTCCAAGAGGTTGGCCACAGCAGAAGAGTCTCCAGTTTTCCCAGTGCCGGCACTCCCTCTTTACTCCTCATATACTCCCACTCTGTTCTGCCATCAGACCAGTGGTCTGCTTCTCACACCGGGTCGCATTTTCCCGAAGTTTAACTGGGTATGTGCCATAGGAGAAATTAGAGCCAATCACAGCCCGAGTTGACTTCTCGTTGTGCCAGACGTTCCCCACTCATGAGAGAGAGAGAATATATATATGTATATATATTATAAAAGAGAGGATAGAGAATTACTACTATACATAGGAAAAGAGAATAGAGCGTCACTACTAATAACAATGCAGAAGAACAAAAATGTATGACACCAAAGAGGTGCTGATGTACAGGCGAAATCGCACTGCAGAGATTCCATTTTACCATATTAAACATCTTCATTTTGCACCACGTCCATTTCTTTCTTATCTTCTAATCTAATTTCTCAAATGAAATATACCCTAACATACTTACATGAATGCTTCATAGGATAAATTAAAACCAATCCACTTGAGTGTATAGTTTCTTTGGTTAGCCAATCAAACAATCCCCTCACTCTTTCCTCTTGATAATTATTATAAAATACTCCATGGCTTCTTCCTCTTTCCTTGTGTGCGTATGCGTGTTTATTTTAATGCAAATAAATCATTTGGTTCGTGAGTGTGATTATGGTAAATTACAGTATTTGGTTCTTATACATTTTTCTGAAAATATTGTACAAGGAGACTCGTCTTGGTAGAACGAACACTCTCTTTCTCTCTCATGAGGGGCTCTACGTTAATTTTAGCACGTTTGTATCATAGTAGTAATTAATTCCCTATCCTCTCTTTTATAATCTATCTATTTATCTATATTTCTATCTTCTCTCTTATCTCGTTCTACACTCTCTCTCTCTCTCTCTCTCTCTTTTCTCTTCTCTTCTCTCTCTTTCGAATGAGTTGTACTGTACGTCTGGCACACCGAGAAGTATACTCGGGCTGTGATTAGCTCTAATTTCTCCTATGGGACATACCCAGTTATAGTTCGGGAAAATGCCACCGGGTCCCACAACTTTACTGCCATAAACCTACTTTGCAAACTCCACACCTTGCTTTCTCTCCACATGTCCTAACCACCTCAATGTACAGTTTAGGCTTCACCCTTTCAGCCACTCCACACTCAATATCAAAAGTCTTCTCACTTATACCACGTCTCTCGTACACACACTCATTACTTTCTCCATCCCACCTGGTAAGGACACATGCTTCTCTCAGCTAACTCATTTCCACAGCACCTATTCTAGACTGGTGAGCTCTATTCCATGTCCACATATACACCTTATGATAATTAGAGCTATGTCGGTAGGTGAGGAGACTATTAGCCAGGAGTCCAGCACCAGTAGGGATAGGAGGACAAGTGCCAGGACTGTACAGAAGGGAAGCACACACAGGCAGACTGACATTAACACTTCCAAACCAACAGCCAGAAGGACGCCAGACAGTTCATGGAGTAATACACCATTCTCACCTACACTTTTTTCATTTGATGAAGATGTAGGATTAAGTGATTCATTTAGTGTGTCTGAAGATTCAAGTGAGTTAGACTATTTCCTAGAATTTTTCACTCATCATCTTATTGACAGGACTGTAATGGAGACCAATAATTACCACGACTTTCTAATGACCACTCAAACATTTCCACCACACAGTAGACTGCACAAATGGAAACCAACTGACAGAAAAGAAATGTATATGTTTTTATGTGTTGTAATGTCCATGGCCCATGTTAAAAAACACAGAATGAAAGACTACTGGACCAAAAGTATACCAACTGCAACACCAGCTTTTTCAGACATGATGACTCAAGACAGATTTTTTTCTTTGTTAAGACATCTACATTTTAGTGACAGTAGAGAACATGTACCTGGTAACAAATTACAGAAGGTCAAATGGGTTGTGGATTACCTAAGAAATAAGTTCACATCAAATTTAAAACCATTTCAGGACTTATGTATAGATGAATCTCTACTTCTTTGGAGAGGCAGGTTGGCTTTTCGACAGTATATGCCCCAGAAACGTAATAGATTTGGCTTAACATTTTTTGTTTTGTGTGATGTAGAAACTGGGTGTATTTTGGATTTTATTGTATACACTGGCACAGGTACTGATATTGAAATTGAAAAAGAACTTGGGTATTCTGGTTCTGTTGTAAAAAAATTACTGGCACCAAATTTAGATAAAGGACACAATTTGTATGTTGACAGTTGGTACACAAGTCCTAAATTATTCAAGTACTTACAAAGTAGAAAGACAGGAGCATGTGGCACAGTGAGGTCAGACAGGAAGTTGATGCCTGTACTGCCTAATGTGAAGCGTGGTGAAGAGGTTTCCTACCACAAAGATGATATGTTGTGTGTAAAATGGTGTGACAAACGTGTAGTCCATATGTTAACAACATTGCACAGCAACACATTGGTCGACACAGATAAGAAAGATCGTGCTTCTGGAGCTTCCATCAAAAAACCTGCCCGTGTGGTGGAATATACTCAGAAAATGAGACTTGTTGACAAGGCAGATATGCTTATCAGTAGTGTGCAGTGTGTCAGGAAAACCCTAAAATGGTACAAGAAACTATTTATTCATCTGCTTGACATGTGCATACTAAATTCATATTATATGTACCTTGTAAAAACTGGAAAGAAACCTCCATTGCTAGATTTCAGCTTGTCAGTAATTACACAAATGATAGTAAGATTTGGTAGACCCACACATACAGCAAGGCCAGGAAGATCGTCAACTGCATTGACAAACCCAATTAGGTTATCAGCACGACACTTTCCTAGTGCAGTTCCTTCAACACCAACAAATCCTCGGCCACGAAGGAAGTGTCATGTGTGTAGACACACAATCAGAAGGGAGAAGAGGCGTCAGAACACCCACTGGATGTGTGAGGATTGTGGTGTAGCATTGTGTTTTCCACAATGTTTTAAAGAATATCACACTAGAATACATTTTTAGAAATATTGATATGTGTGAGTGTGTGTGTGTGTGTATTGGAGGGGTATGTGATTTGCATGGAGGTAAATGAGGTGTGTGTGTATATGACCCGAGGAGAGAATATTCCCCATCTCTCCACAGCCTCCACCTTTCATCCCTTCTTCCCTATTCACTCTCTCCCTCTTGTTTTTTTCCTCATTTTCCCCTCCCTACCCTGCTCCACATTTCCTCTCCCTTCTTGCTTTTGCCCCCACCTTACATATATCACTAATTTTGTCTATGTTTTGGTTTACCTGAAGAAGGGCCGAAACATTGTATGGTACTGTACAGTAGTAATTATTACATTTTTCATAACTCATTTTCTTGTTTTACGGTTGGCAAGAAAAAGGATCAATATTATTGCATTATTTATAACATATTTCTTTGTTGTACAGTGGGACAGTATAGAGATCAATATTATTGCATTATTTACAGTGGGACAGTATAGAGATCAATATTATTGCATTATTTATAACATATTTCCTTAATTTGCAGGTGGAGAGAAAAGTGATAAAATTATTGTATTATGTACAGGTACGGTATATGCATGCATACAGTATATTGTACTGTAAATAAATCTTTGATTATCATTCTGTTTTTCCCAAACCATCAAGTAATCTTTAGAAGCTTTTCATTTTTGTAAATGTAGAGTAATCAATTTCGATTCATCGGTTATATATATATATATATATATATATATATATATATATATATATATATATATATATATATATGCAGATAAGAAACAAAGATAAGGGTAGTGTTTAGTATGGACGAAAGGAGAGAAAAATAGACGGTGTGAAATGGATGACAAAGGTTTTCTCAAAGGTACCGTGGACTGAGGAAGAATAGGCTACTCCAAGTTAGTGGGACGAGTCAGAGACTGGCAGGGAAGCACCATCGAACCAGTACATATTCATTCCACCCTTAGGTGTCAAGTAATTCTCTAAGAGATAACCGAAGACGAGAGTATTTATAAAATTAGTGTTCCCGAAGGGAGAAAGAAATGGATATTACGAAGTGGAGAGGTGTGAGTTTGTGACCACACTGCCAGGGCCGCCAGGCATGTTAACATCGTACGTCTGGCAGAGGCGAGCGGACCACTATGTTCTAAATGATGGCAGAAAATTCTGCTTCTTTTAGCCTTATTTGTGGTAAAACAATACTTTCAGATTATATCTTCGTACTTATAAGACCCATAAAAGTACAATAAAAATTATTAGAGCAATAAGAAGCCCCTAAATGAGCTTAAATTAATTAATAATTTTTCAAAATATAGACTACAGCAGCATCGATCATACTCGCAGATTAAACTAATGAAAGGGTTAAACACTAGGAGAGGGGTTCAGGGGGGTGCGGTAGTAGGGGACAGAATCATAATTTACTTCCATTATTAAAATGGTTATTCTTTACATTGGTCTTAAACACTATGGGAGGGGTTCAGGGGGGTGCGGTAGTAGGGGACAGAATCATAATTTATTTCCATTATTAAAATGGTTATTCTTTACATTGATCTTAAACACTATACTGTAGCTAAAACATTATACAATTAAAATACGCTAAATCTAACATTGATATAGAAAACCAATATCTAGTAGTAAAACAAATATCAGAACAATAAAAGATAATTAAAACAATATGCAGATAAAAGCTTAAAGAAAACAATAATGAATCCATAAAACTAGGTAAAATGACCTAGGTCGACATGTAGTAAAAATAATGAAATTAAATAGATTCAATCGAACATTCATTACTAGAACAATTTGCAATTAAAGCTTAAAGAAGACACTAAAAATTAAAAAATTAAAATAATAAGATAAAATAATGAAGCAATAAAACTAGGTAAAATCACATGGAGTAAAATTTAACGGTAACTTGGGAAGCATACTAACTTTTATTTATTTATCTAGCCATAATAATTAATAATAAAATAATACACATATATACAATAATACACACACACACACACACACACACACACATATATATATATACAATAATACACACACACACATACATACAATAATACACACACACACATGTATATTTATACATACACGTACATACATATATATATACAATAATACACACACATACAATAATACACACATACATACATACATACATAAATACACACATACACAATAATACACACACACACACATATAAACAATAACACACACACATACACAATAATACACACACACACACATACATAATAATACACACACACACACACACACATACATAATAATACACACACACACATAAAATAATAAACACATACATACATAAATACACACACACACATACACAATAACACACACACACACAATAACATATATATATACACGCACACACACACGTACTAACCACGTGGTAATCAGGAGGTACAGCAGGACACGTACACCCACCACCACGGCTGGATGGACACTGACGCTTCCACTGTCTCCGAGACTCCGAGACTCCGATACCTTTAAGGCTTTATCCAGGGCTTCCACGAGCCAATATTTTTTTACCCCAACTCCTCCTCTTGAAACGCCCTAAAACAGGACAAATTACCCTAAATTTCACAATTCCACAATTTTACTGACATTTTACGAAACTATGGCCTTTTAATTATCACAAGTGTTTAAGTGTACATAATTTATATCTGATCTATTGAATAACGAGGAATATGATAGTATTAGCTGAGGTAAACGATATATTTCACAGAACATATATATATTCTGTGTCGCACATATTGTAAGCTTATAATTACAAAACGCTGACATGGTTTTAAAAAAAATCCTGCAAAACAATACAATTATTTTGATAACTGAACTGAATATAAAAATTGCTTTTCACATGACTAGTATACTGTATATTGTACATTATAGTAAATTTCCATATACCCGTACCTTTAGGCCTTCAGATGCCAATATTGGAACTTAATTCACGCCTAGAAAAATATTTAATGATTATTTCAATATGGTTTACATTATGAAACAAAACTGTTGAACACATTATTGTATGCCATGGTTCATATCCACATTCATCACTTCAATTTGTAATTGAAAACAAAATGTACACTTTTTTAGAATGCATAAATAAAGTCCATACATGAAGACACAATTTAACAACATTTAACTAAATATATTTTTCTGTAAGTAGCAACACTCTTTAAAATAAATGTTATAAATTATGAACTAATTGTTCTCTAATTAGTGCCGGTTTAGTATATCTTAACTACCACTATCGCTTCCAAGTTTAACAAATTAATTCAAAACAATATAAGAATAACATATGTGATAATATTATGTCAAAGAATTTATATTGAATGTTAAATGTATAGCCTATCTGTACTTTACCCAGTAGGCTACTTATAAATTCCTTATATATTTCCATGATTAAATAGAGATACTGATATGCTAGCCTTCATAAGTAGCCTTACTAGCCTACATTTTGTTGGTTTCACTACATGTTGCATTGCTCTTAACATTCCGAAGAGCTGCTATTAGTCTGTTATCTGTATCAAAGCTGTCTGCTGTTAGATTTGTATTGTTTAGATAATAAACCATGTGCATTAGTCCACTAAGAGTTTCATTTTTTAAACTTGACCTTTGGCTAGTTTTAGTTAGGTTCAACTTACTAAAGAAGCACTCTACAGGTGCATTAGAGAATGGTAATGATAAAAGTGTTGACATCACCACTTTTAGATTTGGGAAGCATGGGTTATTTGCAGCATTTGTTTGGTTACAAACAATATTCCAGTACTCAGTACAGGTGAGCTGGCCGCAAAGTTCCTGCAGCAGATGGTGTTTTCTCCACTCATCATCTGTGAGGTTTTTGTCAGCAGATTTTGAGAGTTGAGGAATATCATCAAAGAGCTTAGACAGAGAAGGTGGTTGAAGGATTGCAGCATTTCGGGGATCAAGGCACTGTAGAGATTTATGTATGGGATCATCAACATAAAATCTACTTTGTATCCGTTTCAGAGACTCAATGAGGAATTGTCTACAGGTATGGTAAAATCTGGTCAGTTCTTCATTACTAGCACAACCACTAGCTTTAATTTCACTTACAGTTTCCTTAGCTGATATACCTAAATATGTCTTCTCATCAGGAACCATGGATGTAGTGCAGAGAGCTCACATCTTTTAACATAAGGCACACTCATGAAATCTGAACAAATGCTTCTGACAAGCATATTAACTTCTTGCTTGAGACAAAAAAAGTTAGGGGTTTCTGACTGAAACTGTGTATTGAAGCTATTGAACCTAGACAGATTATATGCTAGAAATTCCATGTAAGCTAACGTAAATTTACTAGAAAGTTCCTGAACAATTGCATCATTACTGTTTGTTGGGTCAGAAAATGCCAAGTCTGTGAAATATAGCCTAAGTGCATTCCACTGTTCCAGAAGCCTCTTCACACATGCTTCCAAAGACAGCCATCTTGTCTGCCCTGGTGCCAAGATTTTGTGCGGCTCCACCCCAAAAAAATTTGGAACTCCTTCAAAACATCCTGATTTTGACATTTTGTGGAGTTGGATTTTTCCTGGGCTCATAAACATCTTATTAAATTATAATTTTTCCATTACCCTAAAATATGAGTGAAACACCCCAAGAAATGCTTGATTACCCTAGATTTTACACTTTTTAGCCTTACCCTAAGGAGGGTCAAAATACCCTAAAATGGGGTATTTTACCCTAAAGTGGAAGCACTGACCTTTATCCAGGGTTTCCACGGCTATATTTTATTTTCCCCTAGATCTGTGTCCAAATTCCCCTAGATTGGCATGATTTACCCTAAATTCATATAATAAGGACTATACATTAAAACTACGGTACGTTTGAGCAGAACTGATGATTATTTTAGGAATTTGTTTCACAAAGTGGCATAAAAATGTATATTCTGCAGATAAACCATCAAAATAAATCAATATGAAGTCATAAACAAAGCATTAACAATATTTTATGTATAACATCTTAATGTAGGTTATCTCATAATGCAATTAACTACACAAATTTCACCGCATAACAAAACATTAATTTCATAATGCAAAATGTGAAGAAAAAAAAAATTACCACATTTCCATCAAGGTTCTTAAGTTGAACATAATTATACACTGAGATTGCTATCTGTACAGATTGTACTGTACCATCAAATGATTAATTACTGATTTAAGAACAAGTTGCATTACTTTTTATTGCCCTGAGTGCTGAAATCATTTTGTCATCAATACTTAAAGTGTCCGCAGTCATGTTTTAGTTACTAAGGTAGTACAGCATGTGCATTAAGCCACATATGGTTTCATTTTTTAGCCTCGTTCTCCGTGGAGTCTTTGTTAAGTTGTATTTACTGAAAAATCTCTCCACGCTTGCATTGGAAAAAGGCAATGACAATAAAACAGAGATAACTACTTTTAAATTTGGGCAACAAGGGAGGTTGGCAGCATTTTTTTGGTTAAATACAATATTCCAGTACTGCAAGCATGGTGTCTGGCCAGTAAGCTGTTCGTTGAAGCAATGTGATCTCCATTCTTCATCAACCCCTTTTTTTTCTGCATATTTATTAATCTGCGGTATTGCTTCAAAGATATGTGCCAGTGATTTTAGTTGAAGATTGACAGCATTCATGGGATCTAGACACTGCACTAACGTATGGATGGATTCATTAAGGTTGAACCGAGCTTGTATCTAGCTGTCTTACAGATTAAATAAGAATGTTCATACAGTTTACATAGAATACTGTCACATTATGAGTACTACTTGATATCAAATCATTCATAGTTTCCATAGCAGATATTCCTAAATATATGTTATCAGGAGACAACATGCTTGCAGAAAATAAGTGATGTTCTGGATCAAGTGCTGATACTTCACACTTCTAGACATATGGTATGCTCATAAAATCTGAACATGTGCTTCTAAGTAATTTGCAGACTTCTTTTTTGAGGCAGTAAAAATTGGGGGTTTCAGACTGAAATTGTGTGTTGAAACTGTTGAAGTGAGCAAGGTTGTGAGACAAAATTTCCAAGTAAGCAAAGGGTAAACTTGTTGTTCAGACTTTTCAGAATCGCATCATTGCTGTCAGTTGGATCTGTAAAGGCAACCTCAGTAAGGTATAATTTAAGAGCCTCCCATTGCTCAAGTAAGCGTTTAACACAAATCTCCAATGAAAACCACCAGGTAGTCTGCCCTTGAGCTAATATTTTGTGTGGAGCTACACCAACAAATTCCTTGAATTCTTTAAATGCATCTTGTCGCTTTGAGCTTAAACTAAAGTGTGTAAAGATGTTACGGCAAAGTTCTTCAAGGGACTTGGGTAATTTTAGGCAAGCATAGGACGCTCCAAAGCACATAAATGAATCATAAGACATGAACACTTTACTATTACAACATTTGGCAATAAATCTTTTAAAATGGTAGCAACAGAATGCCTCCCACCCATCATGACATTTGTAGTGTCAGAACAGAATGCCACAATATTCTCTAAGGGAATCTGTTTGTTTTGCAGGGATTGTTTTAAGGCCTTAATCAGACCATCTGCAGAACTGTCATAAATCTCCACAAGATCTAAGAAAGAATTTTGCATTTTATTATCATCCCAATACTGTACTATAATGCTCATCTGTTTGGTAGTACTCCTGTCTGTCTTTTAAAAGCTCACACAGATCCTTTACCAGATGTATCCCAAAGACCTGACGGATGACATATGATGCCCTTTGTTTTCCCAGACAGACGTGTTTCAGGGCATTTTGATCAGGGAATAAATTTTTTAACAACAAGGGTTCACACAATGAAATAGGTAGGTAATTTTCCGCTAAGAAGGCACAAAGTTTCAGTTCAATTTTCTTGGCAGACTTGTCTAATATATCATTACTGAGTATGAAGCTGGCGAGAGATGAATTATTTGCATGCTGCAATGAAAGATTTTTGTGCCTCTGACTGGATGCGTGTCTCATAATGTCTGATTTACTACATTGAATGTCTGAGTTACATATACTGCAATATGCTAGATGCCTAAGAGATGTTGATCTTGGAGATTTTTTTAACCATCCTGAGAACTTAGGGTCTGATATCCAACACTCTCTCCATTTTTGTTGGTACACCTTAGACTTCACATTTGTAGGCCTACTTTTCTTCACTGTCTTTCTCGGCGTTGGTGGAGATTCGTCAGACTTATCACCCATCTTAGAAGACAGCACCTGTGTAAGATTTCATGAAACTAAGTGGGGCACGGATCCTTCAGTTTCTGCGCAGAACAGGAATTAGTGCAGTTACTCACAATACCAGCATGTGTTGGGAAAGGGAAGAGTTGGCTGGTCAGTTTATTTCACGGTTATCCTTGGCTATAATAAGAACAGTAGGTTAGCCCTACAGTTGATTAATACAAATTTGATAGATAGGTCAACCAAGGTTTGTTTGTGAGTTAAGAACTTAAGATATAGCCCAAAGTTTTCAACCTTTTTGTGCCCATGTCCCACTTTAGCATCCCCAAATACTCATGGCCCCCTATTCCCTTCAGAATTGTGTAATGGTAATAATAACCTCATTACAAAGCATAAAACATTATAAAGCAAAACATTTTAAGCTAATATTGCGATTATCTGCGCCGGCGAACTACTGGTTAGCTAGGTTAGGTTGGGTTAGGTAGGGTTCGGTTTCCTTTATCAATACTCAGTGGAATTATCTTGTGGAAATGTATTCTTTGATAGATATTTCAATTTTAAGATGCAACATTTCTGTAGCGGAGGGATGAACTGAGATCGGGCGGACAGTGTTACCAGATCTCCTTGGCGAAATAACGAAAGGGCCTATATGCAGTTGTGTATATTACGCCTGACCCACCCAATCGGTATACTTTTAACTACTATCCACAGAATCTAATTTATTTATAAAGCTCCCGAAGAACACTAGGTTTGGTCCCGAAAGACATTATGTTAGGTTCCGAAGGTAGCCACAGTTTAGGTTAGGTTAGGTCAGGTCAGGTTATTTCATCTGGTGATCAAAAAATTAATTATCCCAATTTAATATTATTGAGTTTCCCACCCAATTGGGCTACTTATTGTACATTCTTCATACGATTTCCCAAGTGTGTACAAATTAGCCTAAAACTTGGAAGTATCCCTGTATCTGGCAACACTGTATGCAGAGGCGGGAAGTCGGGACCAAGCTAGGAAAGCCGCACTCCCGTTTCAAAGTAAATTCATACAAAAGTAAATACATACAAATAATATTAATTCTTTTTACATATTTCCACAAAAGAAAACAGTTTACAAAATAAAAAGGGAAAGGAAACGGGCGATTTCGGTTCCCAGAAAGTGTGAAAATCGAGGACGCAGATAATCGCAATATTTACCACATTTTATTTACTATACTTCTTCATTTATGATAAGATTAAGTACTGGCATGCATTTACTGCAAGTTACTCTTGTGCATTGTAATCAAAATTCAAATTACTTCAAATTACTTTTTATCATTTATTGACATAAACACTGCCCTGTATTTCATCATCATCAAACAAAGCACTGCCATGCATTCATTGTTAATAAATCTTATGCACTTAAATACACTTATGTCTCGGTTTTCATCCCTACACCATCATGGTACTGGTAGCCTACGGCGAATTTATATATTTCAGCACATTATAGAGCATTTAGAACTGATAGTGACGTTGTCTGTGAATGAATATTATCACTGTATATTACTGAGTATAAAAAAAATTCAAAAAAATTAACGGAAGTGGTAAATTCACTATTTGTTTTCGACCTTATTGATAAGGATATATTACAAAGTGCTAGTTATAATTATTTACCTGAATAAAGCTGACACAAACACTATCGGCTTTCCCACAGGTTTAGTTGTCTGAGGACAAGTAGCGTTCACTTGTAAATAACTAAATATTTAAGGCCGCCATCCACTGACCGGTCCTCACACACTGTACTGCACTCACTGTGTGGCACGTGTAGCCAGGCACGGCAGGCAGTTCACGTGTAAATAACTAAATATTTAAGGCCGCCATATGCTGACCGGTCCTCACACTTAGGTCTTCCCGCGTCTGTCTCTAAACTCGTCCTACCCCGAGCATGACGTCAGACTGAAGAGAGACAGGATTGGTGACTCCCCTCACCTCACATCACCTTCACCCAATCAGACCCACGTATTCTCACTCACACTCACAGCCGTTTTCTCAGTCCCTCGGACGGCGCGCTCGGGCGCCCGAGCCCGAGCCTCGGACGCTAGCGCCCGAGAGTGGGTATTCGATTTCTCAGTCAGTCCGAGAGCCCTCCGAGCCTCGTATCCCAGCACGCGAGTGGACTGGTGAGGGTTGGCAACATTGCTCGGGCGGCCTGCGGTGGTTGGTAATGCTTACAGGTCAAATGTAAACAAACCACCTTCATCACCATGGCAACCAGATGTACACCACTGAACTTGGAGCAGAAGTTGTTCCTAGCGACCTTGATTACACACCATCCTATAATAAATTCAAAGAAAGGAGACTATAATGGTATTCTTCAGTGGAAGAAAGCATGGAAGGAAGTGGAGAAACAATACAACATCCACTTCTTCATGTGTGAAAGGAAGACAGACAAGTAGCTGAAACGATCCTGGGAATGGATTCGAAGAAAGTAAGTCTAATTTATCATAAGAGCACAATTATATAGTTATTCTGTTACTTTTATACCAAAGTATCTTGTTCTATATAATTGTCCTTGTCTTAAGACTAATGATGGTGTGAGGTAACCAACCAGGTGAGTTAACAGACCCACTGGCCTACAGGTACCAAATGTAACCCCATACTTTGTCCCAATTGTAAGTTAATTCATGAATCCTAGGGTAATATTGCAACAACCTCTGCTTGTTTTGTTGGTTGTAAGAGTGATAATTTTCATAGCTGGCACATATTAGGTCTCAGATGGAGTTTCACAAGAGGCCCAAATGGCATTTCTAATTAACAATGCATGAATATGTTTCAAAATTTATAAATTTTCATGCATGATCTTATTTGCTGATATAGATTTAATAAATTTATAGGATAATCTCAGAAATCATGTATTTAAATGAGAATTGGCAAACTTATACTTCACATTATGCACTATATTATCATGAAGGATTTAGTTGTTGGTCTTGCTCACTTAAGCAATGAAATAGGTCATAAATGTATCTCTTGATCAGCAGATAACATTTGGTCCGTACCGAAGAATGCCAAGGTTAGGTCCAGATTAGGTAAGATCAATTTATTCCTAATTTGTGTATTTTCCCACATCCAAAACCCATAAATTCCCAGGCTCTACCATAAGATTGTAGGAGTAGGAGAAGGGTGGCAGAAGGATTATAATACATAATTTTTCACAAGTAGTTCTTAAAACAAAACAAAACACACAAATGGATGTATGTGTGATTCCATAGTTTTACTCCTAAATTCTTGTCATTTCTCTAATTGGATTATCTTCTCTTTCACAGAATGAAAAAATATCATGCAGAATGTTAAGAAAATTAACCAAACTGGCGGTGGACCTCCTTGAACACCAGCCAAGTTTGATGAGTTGTAGAATATTGTCCAGGACATCATCCCAGGTTTACTGCTCTTACCACACAAAATTTTTGAAAACTCGTGCTTGTCTCGGTTCCTGGAAGACGATGAAGATGACCCTCAACAGAATAGTAAAGACTGTAGTAAGGATACAAATTTTAATAGTTGTATTACATTAAAGCATAACGTAGATTTTATTACATGTGTCACCACATACATCAAATCATACTGTGAAAAATTGATAGGTCCTGTATTGGTCAGTTCTGTGTATTTGGAATACTGTATAATCTCTAGAAATTTCATTCTTATATTTACTGCACTGCCCAAACATAATTCACAAGCAGGGCCAGACTGTGCCAATTTCTGGTTCGGCTGGAAGAAGCTGGATACTTATGTAGCTTAATTAATGCATTAACAGGTAGAATTGATGGTTAACTGGAAGAGACAGATGACTGCAGCATTCTCGAGCCATTTTCATTGAGCAAGGTGGATCTTCCTGTGTACAAACCATCATCCATAAGACTGCAGTGTATTCGAGTGCACAAGCCATCTACTCAGCTTGTAGCCTCATCTCCTCAGCATATATTTGAATACATATATTTCTTGTGAATAAATCTCTTCTAATCCTGGTCTACAGCAGTCAACTTTGACCCTTAAATCATGGTACCTTGGCAACACAACAATGTACCGTACTTTACATTTGAAGTGTCACCAGAGTACGATAATTTTAAGGTCAGAGTCAGCTGTCGTTACTATAGTTTGTTTATTGGTTAATTAGTAAACTCAAATTGTTATTTCCATCACATTTTATTTAGTGAAATTTGAATTCATATATATAGTATAATATAATAATATCCTGAATTATGTCATATATAAATTACATACCTTAATAAAATAGATACTTGTAATCACTGATTCTTCATTTACTTTTCTCAGTGCTTTGAAATCTATAAGAAAACAGTGTATTATGCAGACTTACATGTAAATTATAATTTAAAGAGTATGAATGATATTATTGAGACTTACATGTAAATTATAATTTAAAGAGCATGAATGATATTATGCATACTTATATGTAAAATATAATTAAAAGAGTATGAATGATATTATGGAGATTTACACGTAAAATTTTAGAGAGGAATCCCACGGCTTGAACATTAAGAGACATATATCCTTTTCTGCAATGATATAGCTCGGCATTATTACCTCCTGGACTCTGGATTTTAATATGGCTACAGTCTATGGATCCAATCACTCGAGGCACATATGAAACACCTCCACAATTATCTGCGTTTCATTCTGTCCAGGAAATTTAATATATCTTGGAGTCAGATGAGTAATAGCAGTTGCTATCCTCTTTACCGATGCTGTGGACATCTCCAGGCAATCCCCCATTGATATATGAAAGTTTCCAGTTGCCATGTATCTCAGTGCAGCAAGAAGCTGAAGATACTGTGGTACACTACATCCTATAAGACAATGGAAGAAAAAATTAGTTACTTAAATGTTGATTATGAAATGGACGCACAATAAAGAAACATATCATAAACTGAGTAGCACTGAAGACAAAATGTACTGAAAATTAAAAAGTAAACAATATCTTAATACTGTAAATGTATGCTATGGTTTAGCAAAATATCTGAGAATTCTCTGTACCGGTATGTATTTCTTGCTCTTTATATATATATATATATATATATATATATATATATATATATATATATATATATATATATATATATATATATATATATATATATATATATATATATATATATATATATATATATATATATGTAATTCATTACCAATTATCCCAAATAATATGTTTTTCCCCACCCATAAGATTATTGGCTAGGAGATATGTATACAAGTGATTTCCACTCAATATTATAGATAAAAATGAATAGAACAACAAATATGTATGAAAATCTGCAGCTCTTTCATAGATTGTTGTTTTTCCTTATAAGGGAAATTGTAGTTCTGTTCTGTGGCTAAACTATATGTTTACCCTTAACTTACCTCTACCATTAGCAACTCTTGGCAAACGAGGTCTGATTTCCTAAAGAAAGTCACTCACTGCATCCTTGGACAATCTGAATCTCTGAATAAATTCGTGTTCAGTTAGGTATGCCATGGCACAATTGGGGGTAACCTTCTTGACTGCAACTCCTCCTTATCAAGCTTATCCAATATTCCAGCAAAGATCTCGTGCAGGACGTCCTGAAAATGTGCATTTATACTTTATGTTACAGAAAGATTACAGTACACAATAACCATAAATAAATAAATCACTTAATGAATCCTTAACTGTTAACTTAATATTGTACTCTCATCATCTCATGAATGGAATATATAGAAATTAGTAAGTATTTACCATTGTTTTTCAACTGATGATGCAGGAATTCAACTGGAATTTGGTTGACAGCTTGACACAGCCTTGCTGGTGCTGGCTGATGAATGTTGTTGTTGTTGATGGCTATAATTAGTGAGGGTACCACAATATTCTTGTAAATGCTTAGGTATATCCAAAAATATACTAATTACAGGCATTATATCATGTAAATAAAATTTATTGGTACTTTTCTGACAGATTTAAGAGGAAAGAATATGCTTTATTATGAAATAGAGATTATTTATAGTGCAGGCTGCCCGACTCGTGCGAGCACTGGGAGGGGTAGAGTTCCCGATCCCGGGCGCCCGAGTGTTCCAATAATGTGGTCGGGAAGAGGGCTCGGACGGCCTCAGAAACACCACTGAGAAAACCAAAACTCGCTCGGGTGCTAGCAAACGAGGCTCGGGCGGGTGGTCCGAGCCAAGATCTAGAATACCAGGTCTGCTCATCGCGCATATCGGGCCGGGCTGGTGACGTCGATTGGCCCCCAAACTGAGGCCGCTCTCTGTCTACCAAATATGGGATGGAATAGTAGTCTCTATGGTGGGGGTACATTAGGGTCAATATTAGCGACCTCTCCCATTTCAGTGGCAAAAATGCCTAACTTTCTTGCCAAAATTCAGGGCTTAGACTCAATGTAGGCGAATCGTTTTTGTTTCTAAAATTTCTTCATATGTATAGGTATCGAAAGTTCTCAGTAGAAGTTTTCCAGAAATTACATATAAGCATAGAAATTGTGCTGTGAAAATAGCATATATTTGTTATCACAGAGATAAGGAACTCAGAGAGGGACCAAAATGTGTAACAACATTAGCAAGTGAAATAAGAAATTTTGTAGATTTACCAGATGATGTGATTAGGTTTTTTGTTCGTTGTCGCATATTTTTCAGGGTACGGATATTAACCCCTTAGAAAGCGAAATTCACAGAGGAAAATATCTAACAAAATGTCAAAACTAAGATAAGAATTCAGTGAAAGAGCAAAGCATGATACTACTTATGAATAAATATTGTATATATCCTACATGGTATACTTGATAAATTATGAAGTTCAAACTTACTCTTAGTACTGTAATTTATGTATTATATTTGTTTCCTTATTAAAATATTAATGCCTACCTCAAGTGTATATACTCCATTTTTCTTCAACTAAGCTTTGAAATAGTTTAAAGTTGACAGCTGATCACAAGAGAGAGAGAGATATATTTATCATATCAAAAGGTAGGCTACTCTTTTGGTGCTTGAATGAATAATGCTATAAGGAATACTGGTCACAAGCTGCATCATTCCCCATCTGCCCCCAACAGTATCAAATATCATGTATCAAGTGTAAAAGGTTATGTTTTGGGCTGGGTTTTTCATGGGTATCTACGAGTGAGGGAGCGAGAGACTCTTCGCAGTGACGTCATCACGCTCTCCCTGCCTGTGCGGTGGGACGACTTACTCTTCAAGCGGCCTTGCTGTACTGCACTCACTGTCTGGCATGTGTAGTCACTAGCCAAGCACGGCAGGCAGTTGCAATTTGAATTTGCCTCTCTCACACACACAAAATAATAATAATAATAATAAATAATACATAATAAATATAATAATAATAATAAATAAATAATACAAATAAAAATTAACTAAAATAATGAAGGAAAATGACTACCTATCCCCATTTTAATGGTGAACTCTACTACTTCCCTTGCACAAATATTCCACTTTTCCAATCTTCAAACCAAGATTGAAACTGCTATGTAATTTATCAAAATCCCCTAGAAAATAGGAAGTATACCCTAAAAATTCTCAAATTCCCCCAGATTTTGCCTTTTTTCGCATTACCCTAGGTTTTACCCTAACAAGGGTCCAATTCCCCTAAAATGGGGTATTTTACCCTAAAGTGGAAACACTGGAAAGGACAGAAACACGTTACAATGTTGTAGTGAATCAAGCAAGCATTCTAACACTGCGCTTCTCGACCCCCACTTGCCCTAGCCATTTTCCCGCCAAGGCACACCTTCACACAGGTGCTTGGCTTCCCCCAGCCACTCAGTTGACTCCCCACCACGCACTCGTGAACACCTCTCCACTCTCCTCACTACTCTCAGCAAAACACACCACACTCACCTTGCTGCTTGATTCACCACAACCTCCTACCAAGTGTTTCTTACCAATAAACTACCTTGTACTGCACAGTGAGTCTTCAATCATTCTGGGTGATAACGTCCCGTAACGTTATAACTGGTGACCCCGGGAAAAAACATACATCCAGCCTGAAACGACTCTCCACGTGTGCACTGTGCAAGCGACAACGCAAGGTAACCTTATACTTCCGCCTTGAACCAAGCTATACAACTACACAACTCCACTCTCCATCTTACGCGTTGCTCCTGGACCACTCTCCTGCTCCAAAACATACACCCCACGTGGACCACCCCAGTTCCACAACACGCGCTCCACCACGCCACTCCACGCCTCTACGCCACCCACGACGTCGCCACCAGTACACAAAGGGATTAAGTACTCGACAGCAACATTTATTTTCCAATCTTTCTCTCATTTTACCCTCCCCAGTGATTCTTCTCCCCAATTTTTTTTTTCCATACCTATAGTATTATTATACAGGCACATTGCCGCATAGCCCCAATTCATATGTATTTTCTATTTATATATATTGTGTGATAGAAAAGCAATCCATTCTCCACCTCCACGCTCTTTAAAATATCATTCCTTGTCGCATTCCATTCCCGCCATTCTACCATAGTTAATATATTTCACCCACGCTCGCAACCCTCACTCTACCCACTAGAGATTTCCCTAACCCCCAACCTACCTCAGCGTTACTACAGTTTTCTATCACGGCCCACTCTGACTCAGTCTCCCCCGATTTCCTACCATTTTCTTCACTCCCCCGAGTTCCGACCATTTTCTTTGATTCCTTCTTCCCGGGGGGACTAATATATTTTACCCCCATACCCCATCGTGCTCCCGCTTTCCATCCATCCACCCCACACCGCATTGCATAACTTTCGTCTCACCAGCAATATGGCGCAAACATCTGAATTAGCCAACACCACGAATAACACTCATCACACACCCACGTTATCCATTCCAGTCACCCCTCCATTCTCTTCTGATACACTCGCGTGGTTGCAACACACAGAGGAAATCTGGAAAGGAGATAATATTTCCGATGAGGCGAAATATCGGGCAATCATCAGGGCCCTCCCAACAGATATATTCGCCTTAACCTCTCCTTCGCTTCCTACACTAACGTCTGGGTCACAGTATGAGGGTCTGAAAGCCGCTATCACGATGGCGTGTGGAAATACCGTCCTACAAAACTACAAGGCCCTGGAAAATGTTCAGTTGGATGGGAGGAGCCCATCTGCACTCCTCAGACATATGCAACGGCTCAACCAAGCAGCAGGTAATCCCTTCCCAGACCTCATGCTGAAAACAAGACACACTAATCTGATGCCCCCCCTGTTATGGCTGCACCTCATCGCTCAGCCAAACCTCACACTCCAGGAGTATGGAGAGCGGGCCGACTCTCTCATGGACGCCCACATTGAGCAAGAGGGCTCATGGAGTGGCAACAGATTCCCATTAAATACCACAACAACGGCAGTAAATACCACCTCCACACCACCTCAGCATTCCTCCATGCAACCACAACCTACAGAACCATGCAGCAATACGGCTGAGTTAGTACAATTAACGAGGGAGATACATAAAAACCTTGACACTTTACAACAACAACAATTGACACAATCACGACCACTAGCTCTACCACCACATCCTCAACATCAACCACCGCCCCAAGTTAGACAACCATGGCGACAGCAACAGATGCAGATATGCGTGTACCATCAACACTACGGTAGGCAAGCAAGGAACTGCCGAGCACCATGTCAGTGGCCTAGTCACACACCTAAATCTGACCACTTCGACAACCAGGGAAACTACTAAGGCGGTGGCGTGAGAGTAAACACATCACTGCCGCTGACACCAATGATCCCACAACTACCACTCCACTACCACGTATCACTTTCGCTACCACCGCATTATCTCCACGAGTAGCGAGTGACACCACCACATCACAGGGTACTACCACCCAGAATCCAGCCACATCTCTTCACCGACACACTCTGGCACTGACTACCACACATCCGCCTGGGGACCCACAGGCATACCCCCCAGGTCATACACCACTGAACCTCACAGCCGCACTCTCCTGTGGGTGGAAGACCTAGCAACGACAGAGCTGTTCTTGGTGGACTCAGGATCGGAAGTCAGTGTACTTCCTCCCACTTATCGGGAGAAACAGCGACCCTCCAGCATGGCGTACGATCTCCTGGCAGCTAATAAATCACCCATCGCTAGGTATGGCACAAGAAGTAAAGGCGTCTCCCTCATTACCGAGGAATGGTTTGTGTGGCCGTTTGTGGTGACAGATGTACAGTACCCAATCCTAGGGCTGGACTTCTTGGCAGCACATGATTTGTTAATTGACACGAAAGGCAGGATGCTGCTACACAAAACGACGGGCCGGCACATACAAACCAAATCATGCCGCCAGTCACAACCCACCATCACCCACATCTCCAAGACAAGCGAGTATCACCAGCTGCTCCAGGAGTTCCCTCAATTACTGTCGGCCACCAACGATTGTCAGCCCAAAGATCCAGGAGTACGCCACAACATCGTCACGACCAGTCCACCATGTTTCGCCAGACCCAGAAGGATGCCACCGGAGAGACTGGAAGCAGCAAAGAAAGAATTCCAAGTCATGATGCAACAAGGGATAGCTCGTCCATCAGACAGTGCATGGTCATCTCCACTACATATGGTGCCCAAAGCACAGGAAGGCGAATGGAGGGCATGCGGTGACTACCGTGCATTCAACGCCGTAACGACACCAGACCGTTACCCCATACCCCATGTCCTGGATTTCCACTCCAAGCTCCAGGGGTGTACGGTTTTCTCGAAGATTGACCTAGTCCGCGCCTTCCATCAGATTCCCGTAGCAGAGGAAGATATTAAAAAGACTGCCATTACCACTCCTTTCGGCTTATTCGAATTCCCTGCCATGAACATTGGCCTGAGAAATGCTGCCCAAACCTTCCAGCGGTTCATGGATAGGGTAGTCAGGGGCTTGGACTTCGTGGTGGTATACATCGACGACATCCTAGTGGCATCCAGTGATCACGACAATCATGCCCAACACCTTCGACAGCTCTTTAATAAATTACAGGAGTATGGACTGAAGATTCACCCATCAAAGTGTGTGCTGGGGGCTGATACAGTAGACTTCCTGGGCCATAGGGTGACGTCACAGGGAATCACACCACTACCACAGAAGGTCGAAGCCATCAGGGACTTTCCCCCACCCAACACCGCCAGGAAGATGAGAGAGTTCCTAGGGATAGTGAACTACTATCATCGGTTTGTCCCTCATGCTGCAGAAGCACTATCTCCACTACATGACCTAATCAAAGGATTAAAGAAGAGTTCGCAGAAGAAACTGAGTTGGAATGACGAGGCAATGGCGGCATTCACCAGCATCAAGAGCAGGCTCGCCAACACTACCTTGCTAGCCTACCCCACGCCCCAAGCACCTACCTCCGTTTACACTGATGCATCAGTGGACGCCATTGGGGCAGTATTGCTTCTCGACCCCCACTTGCCCTAGCCATTTTCCCGCCAAGGCACACCTTCACACAGGTGCTTGGCTTCCCCCAGCCACTCAGTTGACTCCCCACCAAGCACACGTGAACACCTCTCCACTCCCCTCGCTACTCTCAGCAAAACACACCACACTCACCTTGCTGCTTGATTCACCACAACCTCCTACCAAGTGTTCCTTACCAATAAACTACCTTGTACTGCACAGTGAGTCTTCAATCATCCTGGGGTGGGATCTTCAAAGCATCGTAAGTTGGTGGCGCTACGATCACCTTTACTCTCTCGTAGCCGCCATATTTGATCGTGGCTTACGAGGGTCATAAGTTGGTATCTCCAAAGCTTCATAACCTCCCTCGTAGCTCACGATGATAGCCTCGTAGCGAGCGTCGCTGCCCGTTTCGTTCCGTGTGTTTTGTTCATATCGCCACCCAGCTGACTGGCTCTCAGCCAATCACAATGAAGGAAACAATATGTCCTTGGTACTGTAAGCCAATCATATCGTAGTATTACAATGTCAACAAATAAACATTGTCTCACCACCAGCTGATAGAGATGACACAGTCACCAAGTTACATCAGACAGGAATTAACAGCAAAAGACAGGTAAGTGAATTAGGTAAAGGTACAGAAGTGGACCTTACTGTATAATAGATATTTTACTGTCATTACCCACTATTTTGGACCATTCTAAGACACTTTTCCTCTATGGTTTTTCTTCCTCAAATGCCCCGTTTCCAAGATAGGGCATATTCAAATGGGGCATTTTGAAATTAGCCTGACCTTACCTGACCTGACCTAACCTAACCTAGACCGCATCAGACTACCGGGACCTAACCTGGGCAAACTACCGGGACCTAACCTGGGCAAACTACCGGGAAATAATCGTGATAAAGTACAATAAATGACAGGGATAAAATACTAGGACCCAGCCGGATCTGGCAACACTGCTGAATTCAGGTCCACTTCTGTACTAATACCGTGAATTATTATACTGTGTTGATAAACATTTAACACAACAGTGGAGATAAGGCAGCTGCCCCCCCCCCCCCCCCGGGCATATTTTTAATATCATGCCAATCACTGGTATATTGTATATAGATTTTTGGTTAGGTTAGGTTTGGCTAGTTTAGTTTAAGAAAGGTTAGGTTACGTACTGTAAATCAAGAACAGCATGATACAAATAGTTTACTGGTAGCTGGTTGTCATGAAAATAAATCAAAGACATTGACTGGGAGGACATTATATTCTTTTAAATTCTACTGTCACTGTTATATTTCCTTTACACCTACCTACAGTAGTTTCTATATTAATCTCAAAATCTGTACAGTTGATTGCCATTACCAAGTAACAGGTAGAAATATACCGTATGTAGTGAAATCTGGCAAGTGCAATATAATAACTAAGACTTCAAACAGTTTTATTGAAAGACAGATCAAGGAAATAAATTATATAAGCATTATTTATATTGTGGATTCGGCTGTTGGCATGGGCACACATGGGTTGAAGGATGGGGGGGGGGGAGTGTCCATTGCCTGATTTAGATACAGTACCATTTTAATTCGATAACCAGGTATTGTAATTTATTCTGCTTGGTTCTGCTTTGTTATTGAATTATGTACCATTTTTCGTTATATTTCAGGTGGTGACACTAGTTACACAAAGACATTCACCCACATAGAAGAGGCTATGGCTCAAGTCATTAAAGAAGTGCAAGTGTCGGGTATTTCTGTGGACTCTAAGACCCAGGCAGTATGTACAGTATATAACAGTAAAAAATATCCTGCTGTTCATCTAGGCTAGTAATATGGAAATCTTCCCTCATTGGCACTATGTGAAGTAATTACATTGAGAGTTTATATATATAAAACATACATTTTGAGCAGCATTACCTCTCAATTCCATTCAAAGTTAAACAGTGCAAATCATAAGGCCTTAGTCCTAGGAACAAATATACAAGATGATCTCATATATCCATACCTTCAGTAAATACGGTACATGTACAGTGATGACCCAATATACAGGAGTCAAGTACATAGTGATTTATACATTTTGTGTATCATATAAATAACTCCTGTTAGCAGTTCATGTAGTCGTAAAAATTGGAGCCATGTTAATCAAAACTAAATTTGTGATGCTTTGTTGGATTCCATATGTATCATATGAGTACTTTAACCAAGTAAAAATTGCAGTACTGCTGCTGTACTTATATGTATGACTAATTATATGCTGCTTTCTTTAAGAGTGACTTTACAATTTTAATTCATAACGATAATCCTTAATATTTCTCTAAAATTATATGAAAGTTGCTAATTTTCATAATTTCATAATAAGGTGATGTGGATGACCCAGGACTGCCATCAAGGGCCCCTTCACCTAGACCTGGGTCAAGTTGGCAGGACTTCGGGCCAGTTACAGTGGAAGACTGTGAGGTTTTGACTGGCGACAGCTTGCCGAAGCTGGTAGAACCTACCACCAAGTGAGGAGCATTCGTACCACAGCTCTGTAGCCTCAAGTCGCCCTTCCTCTAGGTCAGCTGGAGGTGTGACAGCTCATCTGGAAGCTACGCTAGCTCCAGATATACTAGTTGTCCATAAGACTATAAGGGATATTTTGATGGATCTTGCAGAAAATATAGCCACAATATCAGAAACTTTGGTGAACATTAAAAAGGCTATCGAGAAAAGGTGATTTGTTTTCAAGTGTGTTTTGTTGTGTGTGTGTGATTTTTTTTTTTAATGATTAGTGTGGTTTAAGTTGTGTTATATTTTGTGACAGAGTTATTAGTGTGCAAGTATGTTTTTAGTTGTGTGGTTTGTGTGTAGGTTTCAATCTAAATTATTGTTAACTTCTGCTTATGTTTTTTAAGAAATTACATTATTTATTTTCATTATATATTTTGTCTTTCAAATATAGCTTTTAACATTCACATTTCATGTTAGATTTATTATTCTTTGAGTAAAATAAACTTTTTTTTTCATGCATTCTTATCTTTGGCTAATAATATTAATGTCTTAGTTTTATTTATATATCAAGGTTCGAAGATTAACTATAAGGATATACTTATGCCGTACTGTGGCTTTAATCTTATTGTATTTTAATAATTTCTCTGCCATATTTGTGATATGTCCAAGCAATGTGAAGAGTGCCAAACACGTACTGTAGTCATTAAGGAATTGGTGTTTTTTTGTTATCAGTCATTGTTGGAAAGTACATGAGTTCAAACAGCTTTCCAATATCATAAATTTGCAGGTTTTTACTCAGGTATATATAATGTAATGAACTGTGATAATGCAGGAAACTAATAGTACAAATAGCTAGGGAGGTATCATGGATTTCTGTAAACTTTACAGGTGTCATATGTAAATAAATGTAGGTTTTTTTATAGTCTATAATTAAAACATTAAGAAAAACCAATACCAGTCACATATATGTTATATGCTGTTGAAAAGCATTTATTTTAGAAAAATACAAGTCTGATGTAATATGAGAACAGGTGAAAATTATGTATTAAATTATACTGTTCAATAAAATTAATTGAATTGGTTGGAAAGGTTCATGTACGGTACATGTTATTGAGACTTTTACAACATGATAATATTTGCATTAGTTAATTCTGAGACATATTTTTGTCTTTAGATTCGGGAATATGGTCAACCTTTTACACATCTCCAGTATATATCAGTAGGTATATAATTCCAGTTATTTAAATGTTACCAGCTCACACATTACATTAATGTGCTTGTAATATTTTCATTAGAAAGTCAATCAATCATAAAGAAAGTTTATCAACCTTAAGAATATCCACTTCATGCAAAGGACTATGGATTAAAGACTCATACTACATGGATTAAATTAAGTCTAACTATGCAATGAAGAATTTCTGCTTTGTTTGCAGGTAACTGGAAGCCACTTTCCTGCAATTAGTAAGTCACCATTATATCCTATTATTCTTAAACACTCCAAAAGTAATGATACACAAAAAAGTATTTGTAACTTTCTATTTCACAGTGCATCAGTTTAAATTGACACTTGCAGCTCCATTCTCCTAAGTTGCTAACTGAATCCCCTCCTCTTGTTTATATTTACCGATGAGTGACAACAACAACAACCATTATGTCGCCTGTGTCGGCCGCGCCAAGTGTAAATAAACTCAAATCTCACTATTTACGGGTTGTTTATCGACTACGCGACCCTGCTATCAGCCTAAAGGGTGCTTTTCAGTTCTTGTAGCGCTACGAGCAAATATGGCGCATAATGGCGGACGGAAACCCCCTTACGAGGCTTTGAAGATACGATCGTAGCGGTTATGAACAACTTACGAGCAAATATGGCGCTACGAGAATCATAACTGCGGTTACGATGCTTTGAAGATCCCACCCCTGACACGGTTGTTGTTGTTGTTGTTAATGTTCTCCCAGGGCAGAATGGCCTCCTGCCCCACAGACCCCTGGTACACTCTGGTCGCAGTGAAAAAACAAATTAAAATAAAGGAGGGGCTGGCCCTATATGCCTGGGCTACCGAAGCACATCCCAAGGAAATGGGTCCAGAGCTTACTGGACCAGGGAGTCTGGGGGCCTCCGACCGCCAGGGAGATTGGGGGAAAGGCTTTGATCCCACAGCCAGTGCTGTAGGCCCAAGTCCACGTTACCACAAGAGCTACAAGTGGGGCCGTACCTTCCATGAGACCAGCCCTGAAGGGACCATAAGGGGAGGGAGTTTACACTGCTGCATGCAAAGGGAAATGCACCCCCGTGTGCTGGCGGTCCACACAGCAGTGGAAAAAAAAAAAAAAGGCCTCCGGTTGCAGTACACCTCACGTGGATTTTTAATCCATGTGGGCAGATCTCGTCAAATCCACTAGAAAGTGACCAGATCCTACAACAATCTTTATTCTAGCCCTGTGGGGGATAACTAATATTCACAGAGAATAAAGTCAGCCCCACTGGGCCCTCCCTGACACGGTAAATACAGCTACAATCTTCATGTCGCTTCTTCTTCTTCTCTTGTTTCTGATGTGTGTGTGTGTGTCTGTATGAGTGTGTGTGTGTTGAAGGGAGACACACGAATGAATAGTTTACCTCTCTTTCCCTGGGTTATATAGGGCCAGCAGCCTTATGACACACACACACACACACACACACACACACACACAAAAGAGAGAGAGATCAACTATGGAAAATATACAGAAATGAAAACTTAAAAATACACACACACACACACAAAAAAAAGAGAGAAAAAAAAAAAGAGAGATATCAGCTAGGGAAAATATACTTAAATGAAAACATAAATATGATATACTCAAAAATAATGAAAAAAAAAGAGAGATATCAACTAGGGAAAATATACTTAAATGAAAACATAAATATGATATACTCAAAAATAATGTAGATGGTATTGTATCTAAATTAACCTAAATGTTATACAATAAGTTACACAACATTTTAGTTTCTTAATAAAAATAAAAAAAATGATGTGTTTAACCTGTGTGAATTTAACACAAGGGGGACAAGCTTGGGGGGGGTTTGGGGGGTGCGGGAGTAGGGGGACAGGCTTTAGGGGGGGGGAGGGTTAGGGGGGTGCGGGAATAGGGGGACAAGCTTAGGGGGGTGCGGGAGTAGAGGACAGGCTTGGGGGGGAGTAGGGGGACAGGCTTGGAAGGGGTTTGGGGGGTGTGGGAATCGGAGACAGGCTTTCTACCCACCCCAAGCCTATCCCCCTATTCCCGCAACCCCCGCCCCCCAAAGCCTATCCCTTTATTCTCGCAACCCCCAACCCCCCCCCCCTCCAAAGCCTATCCCCCTATTCTCGCAACCCCCAACCCCCCCTCTCCAAAGCCTATCCCCCTATTCCTGCAACCCCCAACCCCCCCCCTCCAAAGCCTATCCCCCTATTCCCGCACACCCCCAACCCCCCCCCCTCCAAAGCCTATCCCCCTATTCTCGCAACCCCCAACCCCCCCCCTCCAAAGCCTATCCCCCTATTCCTGCAACCCCCAACCCCCCCCCTCCAAAGCCTATCCCCCTATTCTCGCACCCCCCCCAAAGCCTATCCCCCTATTCCCGCACCCCCCCCACCACAAAGCCTATTCCCCTATTCCCGCAACCCCCAACCCCCCCCCCTCCAAAGCCTATCCCCCTATTCCCGCACCCCCCCAAAGCCTATCCCCCTATTCTCGCAACCCCCGCACCCCCCCCCTCCAAAGCCTATCCCCCTATTCCCGCAACCCCCAACCCCCCCCCCCCAAAGCCTATCCCCCTATTCTCGCAACCACCCAACCCCCCCCCTCCAAAGCCTATCCCCCTATTCCCGCAACCCCCAACCCCCCCCAAGCCTATCCCCCTATTCTCGCAACCCCCGCACCCCCCCCCTCCAAAGCCTATCCCCCTATTCCTGCAACCCCCAACCCCCCCCCCCCCCCTCCAAAGCCTATCCCCCTATTCCCACACACCCCCTTAATTAACCTGTGTGAATTTGACATATGGTGAAAAGATAGGGTCGGAAAAAAAATGGAGTTGGAGTGATTATTTTAACCCATATAAATTTTAAAGGTTAATAAAACAGACTTACTGATATCAGATAAGTTGAATTAAGGGGGTGCAGGAATAGGGGGACAGGCTTGGAGGGGCTTAGGGGGGTGCGGGAGTAGGGGGACAAGTTTGGGTTTTTTTTGGGGGGGTGCGGGAATAGGGGGACAGGCTTGTGGGGGTTTTGGGGGGTGCGGGAGTAGGGGGACAAGCTTGGGTTTTTTTTGGTGGGGGGTGCGGGAATAGGGGGACAGGCTGAGGGGGGTGTGGGAGTAGGGGGACAGGCTTGGGAGGGGTTTGGTTGGTGCGGGAGTATGGGGACAGGTTTGGGGGGGGTTAGGGGGGTGCGGGAATAGGGGACAGGCTTTCTACCCACCCCAAATTTAAAGGTTAACAAAACAGTACTGTAATCTGTAGACTTATTTGATTCTGTTAGGATGGAGTATTACATAAATATTTTCCTTGGCCCCAGACTGAAATATTGGCTTCAGGTTTTCAGACAACAATTAAGGTAAGTATATAATGAATTAAAGTCAATCCTGATATTTTTTAGACTTTCTCAAGCTACGAACGAAAGCAGGAAATTATTGATTCTAAAATACGTGACTTCTCCTCATAGTAAAAGTTAAAAGTTATAATGGTCTCATGTACTGTACTGATGATGACAATACGGTATGTACAGCCACAATCAAATATCCACCAACACTTTCCTTCCATCGTAGTAAATATCTTGGTAATAAAGAACAACACGTGTATGATTTTGCAGCACCTCATAATAATAATAAATATATTGGTAATAAAGAACAACATGTGTTTAATTTTACTGCACCTCATAATAATAATAATAATAATAATAAATATCTATCTATCTATCTATAGCTCTGACGCCTCGCTCCCTCCGGGAACTCCCCCCAAGGGGGTGGCCACGGCAGAAGTGTGTCCAGTTCTCCCTGTTCCAACACTCCCTCCTTACTTGGTCCATCCCTACTCTACCCCTCACGTTTCTCTCCTTTACATACTCTTCCACTCTGTTCTGCCATCTGACCGGAGGTCTGCCTCTCACACCAGGTCCTACAACTTCACTTCCATACACCTTCTTTACAAACTCCTCGCCTTGCATTCTCTCTACATGTCCAAACCATCTCAATGTATCACGTTTCACTTTCTCAACCACTCCACACTCAATGCCAATTGCCTTCTCACTCATACCTCATCTCTCATACACACTCTCATTACTTTCTCCATCCCATCTAGTAAGTCCACATGCTCCTCTCAAGTAAGTCATTTCCACAGCACCTATTCTAGACTGATGCGCCCTACTCCATGTCCATGTCTCCGACGCATATGTCAGTGTTGGCAGGATTATACTATTTCGTAGTCCCCTTTTCACTTCCATACTCACACTTCTACCCTTCATAATCCTTCCCAGTGATCCTATGACCTGTCTACCCTTCACTGCTCTCTCCCTAATTTTTCCTTCCATACTTCCATGTTTACACATAACTGTACCTAGGTACTTAAACTCCTTCACTTCCTCCATCCTCTCGCCCCTCAGAGTTATCTCACACTTCGTCCCAGTTGGTACAGCCACTCTGTAAGGTGTAGCAAAGTCAATCACTTCAGTTTCTGCTCTTTCAAATACCATCACTTTACTTTTATCTACATTTACCTTCAATTTCCCTCGTTTACACACAGACTGAAATTCGTCCACCACTCTCTGTAAATTCCTTTCATTCTCAGCCATCAGCACAGTGTCATCCACAAACAAACTTGCCACCAGGGACCAATTTGCTTCATTCAGCCTCAACTTCACCCCCAGACCATTCACTTTGGCTTTCACCTCTCTCATACAACCATCCATATATATATTGAACAACCATGGCGACATAACACACCCCTGTCTCAGCCCTACACTAATATTAAAACTCTCACTTAGATCACCCTCTACCCGTACACATGCTTTTGCATCTGCATAAAAAGCCTCAATACCTTTCAGCAAAGGCCCCCCAACACCATAAATTCTCAACACCTCTGTCATAGCTTTCCTATCAACTCTATCGTATGCCTTCTCCAAATCCATGAAGGCAGCATACAACTTCTTAACCTTCCCAATATATTTCTCAACTATTGATTTTAATGCAAATATTTGGTCCACACATCCTCTACCCTTTCTGAACCCTCCCTGCTCCTCACTAACTTTATTCCCTGTTACTTCAACCAGTCTTTCAGTAAGAACCTTCCCGTAAACCTTCCCCAGTACACAAAGAAGACTTATTCCCCTATAGCTACCACACTCATCCTTACTGCCCTTCCCCTTATACAAAGGTACAATTATGGCTCTCCTCCAATCCTCTGTCACTTCTCCCTGCCTCCACGCCAATGTACATATAAGCCATAAATATCTTGGTAATAAAGAACAACATGTGTTTAATTTTGCAGCACCTCATAATAATAATAATAATAATAATAATAATAATAAATATCTTGGTAATAAAGAACAACACGTGTATGATTTTGCAGCACCTCATAATAATAATAATAATAATAATAATAATAATAAATATCTTGGTAATAAAGAACAACACGTGTATGATTTTGCAGCACCTTATAATAATAATTGAGGGGGTTGAGTTGACGTAAGGTGTTGTTGTATGATTATATTTTGATATGATGCCGATTTATTTGCACGATGGAAGGAAAGTGTCGGGGTATATTTGATTGTGGCTGTACAGTATATAAGCCTACAGTACTCTTTAGGTCATTGTTATGTAATTTTAAGTATATATGGTCTATAAAATCTGAATGGCTGTTCTTTTCATCAAATATTACATCAGAATACTATTGACAAATAATATTGTAGATAACAGAAACAGGTTATAATTACTCATTTTAAATATTATGCATGAATGTTATTAAAGTATGGATGTTTTAGCAATTAGGTCGATCTTTAAATCTGTCGTAAATATTAGGTTGTGGATAATTTATTATGTAATTTGCCTATAATGCATATACCAAGCAAGGTTTCTTTTATTCTCAAGTACACTCGTGATACGTAATTTCTGACCAGAGATGAATGGCACACACACACACATACCCTGCATTCGAACTCAGCCTCTATAGGTGTACTGGGTAGGGAAATGAACAATACCAGGCGATTCGAAGCTTTCTGCTGCTCACACTCTGGTCAGAAATTGTGTATCACGAGTGTACTTTAGCCACAAGGACTTTATTAGTATTACTGTAGAAGGACGGACCACTCTTATACGAGTTTTGGTCGTCGCGGTACAGCAGAGCCACCTAGCGGCTGATAGGAATCACTAACAGCTGCTCCTTGACTTTCACAGGAGCGGTGGGAGTTTTTTTGCAGTTTTTGGTTGGTTATGATTGATTTTTTTTACTGGAACCAGCACCTTTAAATGGAATAATTAAGTACTTATCATTATTCCGCTTTTCAAAAATACTGAAACGCGAATATTTACATAAATAAAGTAGCAACTTAAGCTACCAAGTACAGATTGAATTGATTGTCATAGTTATACCTAAAGTATACTGTAAGTATACTGTATAAGGTGGTAATACTGTATACGATGGAAGGAAAGTGTCGGTGGATATTTGATTGTGGCTGTACAATATGTTTTTTTTAAACAATATATTAGGGTTTTGTCGTAAATATTATCGTAATTCATTATGTAGTTTGACCAAAATGAATATAATTATTTATTCTATAGCCATATAATTAGCACCAAAGGTCGTGGGCGCTACTAATAAAGAAAATCAGTCTTAAATATGAATGAGGATCGATAAAGGGAAGCAGACGGGAACTAAAGTGATGATTCCCCACGGCCGCTAGAGGCGCCACCGTCACAGCCAGCCACAACGATGACACCAAAATAAACACAGAGTAATCTATCCTTCTCTCAGGACCAAAATAAACCCAGAGTGATCTATCATTCTCCCTGGACTAATAAAATCCTCGGCAAGTCACTCAATCAGTGTTGCCAGGTGCTGGGAAATTTATCTCTTTTTGGATAGTTTTGAAGTCCACACAAGGAAATTATATTAAAAGATTGTTTAAGAGTAATCACGGTAATTTCTAACAGATGATGAAATACCAAAATGACCGTCAATGTTCAAGAGTAAACAGAGAATTATTGAGGTAAAAAGGGAAATTCTGATGTTGAAGTTGTGGGTATAATGCCAAATGGATCTGGCAACACTGGCGTACTGACAGTGAAGCAGTATTGCCAAGTATGGACAATTAGAAGTACCAATTGGGATATTATATTAATTAAGATTGTTTAGGAGTAAAATTTCTACCAGACGAAATTTCAAGAATAAAATAATGGTAAATATAAATAATAATAAAGAATAATTGTAAATATAAACAGGAAAATTATTGAGGTAAAAAAAAAAGGGAAATTCTGATGATATTGAAGTTGAGGGTATGATGCCAAATAGATCTGGCAACACTGACAGTAAGACCTCCTCTGATCTGGCAACACTGCAGAGAATCCAACACGATAAGAATGTAAGTAAACAAAAAAAAATCAGTCATAGTAAATACGATGATGTGCCGGTACGATGGTGTGCGGCTCTATGGACACACAACAGAGCCATCGTACCGGTACCATGCATCGCATACACTATGGATCTTCTTGCATAACGCCTTAATTATTGTTATAAGAGTAAATGTGTGAATTTTTTAGTTCGTGGTCATACTAACTAAGATGGCTACTCGGTGTGTTGGTTTGTAAGCTTCCCAACCAACCACACTTGTATTAGGCTTCATTATTTTAGGGTTGATTCCATAGTGGTATTGGTTTGTAAGCTTCCTAACCAACCACACGACCCTATACAACGTCCATTTAGGGTCAATTCGGTAAATATTGAATGAATTACCGTTATTGCGTACGGTTTTTCTACCTTCATTACCTACTTATTTAGACCATTCTAAGACTATTTTCTTCTATGGCATTTTCTCCGCAAATGCCCCATTTACAAGATACCATACCAAAGTGTATATTCAAATGGGGCATTTTGAAATTACCCTGACCTTACCTGACCTGACGTAACCTAACCTAGACCGCATCAGACTACCGGGACCTAACCTGGGCAGACTACCGGGACCTAACCTGGGCAAACTACCGGGAAATAACCGTGGTAAAGTAAAGAAAATGACCGGTGCAAAATACTGGGACCTAGCCGGATCTGGCAACACTGCTACAAAACGGTAATTCTTTCAATAAATACCGTCAATTCCTCAGTGGTATTATTGGTTTGTAAGCTTCCCAACCAACCACACTTGTAAGGCTTCATTATTTTACGGTCAATAAACACAGTGGTATTGGTTTGTAAGCTTCCCAACAAACCACACAGATGCTTACAGATGATCTTCTGGAAGAGGCTCTATTGGTGAGCCTGTACTTTCAGCTCTACTTCATTCCTATTACTCATTTGCCCTATAGAAGTATTTTTGTTCTTGATTGTCCCAAAACTTATCTAATTGTTTGGTATTTATTGGAAGAATTACCGTTTTGTAGCAGTGTTGCCAGATCCGGCTAGATCCCCGTATTTAGCCCCGGTCATTTCCTGTACTTTACCGCGGTTATTTCCCGGTAGTTTGCCCAGGTTAGGTCCCGGTAGTTTGCTGTGGTCTAGGTTAGGTCAGGTAAGGTCAGGCTAATTTCAAAATGCCCCATTTGAATATGCCCTATCTTGGAAATAGGGCATTTGTGGAGGAAATGCCATAGAAGAAAATAGTCTTAGAATGGTCTAAATAAGTGGGTAATGAAGGGAGAAAAACCGTACACAATAACGGTAATTCTTTCAATATTTACCAATTGTTTTTCAAATGAAACCACTGATTTCTGGTTTATGACCCACTCTGGCAGAGAGTTCCACATATCTATTACTCTGCAGAGAAAAGAGTATTTCCTCAAGTTCATTCGTGTTCTTGGTTTAAATAATTTTCTAGAATTTCCTCGTGTAATACTCTCTTCCCGTTCCTGAAAAACTTTCTCGCTGCATTCCTTGTCATACAGTCCATTGATAAATTTAAATGTTTCAATCATGTCGCCTCTCCATCTTCTATATGACAGTGTTGGTAGATTAAATGTTTTTAGCCTCTCCTCATATGACAAGTTCTTCTTATTGGGCAGGAGTTTAGTTGCTCTTCTTTGGACATTTTCAACTGCCTCAATGTCCTTAAAAAGATAGGGATTCCACACCTGATTTGCGTATTCCAGATGAGGGCGGAGAAGAGCAATGAAAAGATATTTAACCATTTCTGCATTTAAGCTGGTGAAAGTTCTTCTTATAATGCCAACAATCTTGTTACCTTTGTTTATTTTCTCAGAGATTTTCTGAAAATTTCAATATGTCGTCAATAATTACTCCAATATCCTTTTCAGCTCTTGACCTTTCTATTACATTTTCAAGATGATACTCTCTCTCTCTCACTCTTTCTTCAGATCCACCAATTCTCATTTACCTCGTCTTATCTGAATAAAAACTCAATAACCATTTTTCTGTCCAATGTTTCATATCTTCTAAATCTTCTTGGAGTTTTATATGGTCATCATCATTTGCCATAGTTCTAAAAATTTTAGTGTCATCAGCATACAAATATATATCACTTTTGTTTCCATCACAACACAACTAGGCAGGTCATTGATATAAACAACAAATAGTAATGGTCCCAAGACTGAGCCCTGAGGTACCCCACTGACCACATCACTCCATTCCATAGCCTCTCCATTCACTATTCTATGTATCTATCTATAGCTCTGATGCCTCGTTGCCTCCATGAACTCCCCCCAAGGGGGTGGCCACGGCAGAAGTGCCTCCAGTTCTCTCTGTTCCAACACTCCCTCCTTACTTGTTCAAGCCCTACTCTGCTTCTCACGTTTCTCTCCTTTACATACTCTTCCGCTCTGTTCCAACACTCCCTCCTTACTTGTTCAAGCCCTCCTCTGCCCCTCATGTTTCTCTCCTTTACATACTCTTCCACTCTGTTCTGCCATCTAACCGGAGGTCTGCCTCTCACACCAGGTGCCACAACTTCACTTCCATACACCTTCTTTACAAACTCCTCACTTTACATTCTCTCTACAGTGGGATCTCGCATCTAGCGAGTTCTCAACTTGCGACACCATACAACCTCTACCCATATTCGTTTCTAGCGAACAAAATTCCCATCTGGCGAAATAAATATGTAAGAAAATTAAAAAATAATAATAATAAATTCGAGGGCGGCAGATTTACCGCCACGGCGGCTACCTGTATTTTGTTTATCGTGTGACGTCACGTCACCACCCACGCGGCCAGTCGGCCACTCCTAGTCCTTCCCCAATTTAAAAACTCAGTCTCCGTCTTTGTCGAGCACGTGCGAGACCTCTCTTGACCCGCTCCGACCTTAAGCGTGAGGAGGAGAATGCAGATGAAAGAATTACAAAATTAATTAAAGCATCAAGAGAGGCGGGAGAGAGTGGTGGTGAGCGGGAGACAAGTGAGGAGGGAGGCTGTGGCATGCTGCACTAGCCTGTCCCTTCGCCTCAGATACCAGCAGTTCGTCACTTCATTCATTACTCACGAGTAAATAGTGAATCCTGTATTTAATTATTTCTTCTTGAATTCATGTTGTGTATCACTTTGTGTACAACATAATGAAAATTATGCGATATCATAGACAAAATTATATAAAATATAGATAATAAATTTAAAAAAAAAATTCCCATTTGGCAGGCGAGAGAGCGTGAACAGTGGTGAGGAGGGCGAGGGTGGTGGTGGTAACATGGACAAGGGAGGAGGGGAGGGGAAGGGAGAGGTTGCTTGAGTGAGGAGGTGGCTGCCAGTCCGTCCATCCCTCCACCAAATGGACATTCGTCACACTTACACACTTTATCACTCAAATTACAATACCACTCATAATTTTTTCTTTGTTATATATTGTGCATCACTTTGTGTTTATTTAAATGGAAATTAAAATGTTATAGGCGAAAATAAAGTAAATAAAATGAAGATCGGCAATTTTCACCTCACCTATTATAATTTTCCTCATTAGTTTATGTATTCGCATCTAGCGAATTCACATCTAGCGCCGTTTTTTTGGCACCAATTACTCACTAGATGCGAGATCCCACTGTACATGTCCAAACCATCTCAATGTATTACGTTTCACTCTCTCAACCACTCCACACTCAATGCCAATTGCCTTCTCACTCATACCACACCTCTCATATACACACTCATTACTTTCTCCATCCTGTTAGAGTTGATGACATCTTGTAGGAGACTGGAGTGTGTGGGGATCACAGAAACAACGAGTTGCCGGGATCTATGTATTCTGTCAAGTGGCACAGCGTGAAAACAAACAGGGGGCTTAAATCTCCTATCATACAGTATAAACAACAATGCAGCAGCGCCATGCGCATCTCACACATACAATACTGTACATCATTAATAATACAATATACTCCTTAGTGACATAAGTTTGTTATTTTAACACCCCCTCACAAACTGAAGTCACTCTGTGACCACACTAAATTTTAACAATTTAGCCTTGGGGAGAGGCTTTGTGAACATGTCTGCTACATTATCTTCTGATGGTATATATTCTAATTTGACATTACCATCTTCTACCTGACTTCGAACATAATGATACTTAATATCTATATGTTTTGACCTTTTGTGATAGACTGGGTTTTTAGCTAATGCAATTGCACCTTGGTTATCCACTAATAATACTACATTATCCCTCTGGGATCCAGTAACATCTGCATATAGTTGTGATAGAAAATTACATTCCTGAACTGCATGGCTAATGGCTACATATTCTGCCTCACAAGTAGAGAGGGCAACTATATTTTGTTTCTTGCATTTCCAAGATATGAGAGGGCCATGAATATTCAGCTTAAAACAGTAACCCGTAACACTACGCCTGTCCTCTGAAGATCCCCAGTCTGAATCACAGTAACCAGTCAATTTTAATCCTGTTTCTGATTTACAAAACTTCAAACCAAGATCAATTGTTCCTTTGACATACCTTAATACATGTTTGGCTACACCAAGCTGAGCTACAGTTGGTTTTGACATAAATTGGGATAATTTTGTAACTACAAAACATAGGTCAGGTCTGGTTGCAGCCATAAGATAAATAAGACTTCCAACTATTTCCCTGTAAAGTTTGGGATTCTCTAATACAATGGATTCACAATTTGCTATCTTACTGATGCTGGGATCACATGGAATACACTTAGGTTTACAGTCTGACATGTTGAAGCGTTCTAGAATTTTCACACAGTACCTTTTCTGGTGCATTATTATACAATGGTCACTAGACACAAATTCTATTCCAAGAAACCATGACAGTTGGCCAAGGTCTTTCATTCTGAACTTCTTACACAAGATTACCTTTATAGAATTCAATACTTCAGCATCACTAGCTGCTATTATTATGTCATCAACCCAGAACAGGATCAGTACAGTAGAGTCTTCATCTATCCTATGATACACACAATGGTCCGATTGTGATTGAACCAACCCTTCCTCAACCAGACTACCATGCAACAAGTTATACCAATTTCTGCCACTCTGCTTTAAACCGTACAGGGATTTCTTTAATTTACAGACAAGTTTATCTCCTTTCTCATTAGTTTTGACGAAGCCCTCCGGTTGCTCAAGGTATATATCACAATCAATATCTGCATTCAGATATGCAGTCTTTACATCCATTTGATGAATCTGTAAATTTTCTTGTACAGCTAACTGTAATAACATTCTCAATGAAGTCAGTCTGGCAGTTGGAGAAAAAGTTTCATGGTAGTCTACCCCATAAATTTGGGAAAAAACCCTTGCTACAAATCTGGCTTTGTGTCTCTCCCCATTATGTGGATCATCTTTCACTGAGTAGACCCATTTACTCCCTACAAGAGACCTCCCCTCAGGTAGCTCTATTAATTCAAATGTATCACTCTCAGTTAGGGCATCAATCTCTTCCTGCATAGCTTTTTGCCATAACTGTGAGTCTGGGGATTGTATTGCTTCCACATAAGTATTAGGGGTCTCACATACCTTGTGACAATAATGGATAGTAAACCCTGCTAACATATCATTTTCATCATCATCATCCCTTTCTAAAACATAATCCTTCAGGTAGCTGGGAGTGTTCCTCACTCTCGGAGGGTTTTGTCTTGCATAACCCTCGTCAGTGTTGGTTCCATTAGTTTTACTCTCGCATTTTACCTGATCTGGATAATTCTTAGTTGGCTGCCTGCACAGAGGCTTGGAAGGACAATGCATATCATAATCATTATCACTCTCATACCCTAGAATCTTTGGCATTTCTACCTCAAACCTGTCTGTAAATTTTACACATCTTACTCTCCTAACTTCCCTCTTCTCTGGAAGATACACAAGATAAGCTGGGCTCTGTCCATCATATCCCACAAACACTCCCCTCTCACAGCGTGCGTCTAACTTTTTACAATTTTGGATATAAGAATAACATACTGTACCAAAAATATGCATATTACTTAGGTTTGGTTTACTCCCAGTTAATACTTCTACTGGAGTTTTGCCTGTTCTTGGATTAAAACAGCGATTTCTTATGTATGCAGAGGCTTTCATAGCATAAGGCCACATCATTTTGGGTAAATCAGCCTCTAGTAACAAACATCGTGCCATTTCACACATGGTTCTCCAAGAACGTTCTGCTGTACCGTTTTGATGTGGGGAATGAGGTGCCGAGTACTCCTGCTTAATCTTGTGTTTCACCATGAGGGATTAAAATTTCTTGGATATATATTCACCACCATTGTCAGTCCGCAAACGTTTTACAGATCCATAAGGTGCACTGTCAGCTAGAAATTTCTCTGTGGCTGATACTGTATCACTTTTTTCTTTCATCAGGTAAACCATGAAGGCTCCTGAATGATCATCCACAAATGTAATTGCATATTTAAATCCTCCCTTACCCACTACATTCATTGGGCCAGCTAAGTCACTGTGTACTAAATCTAAATTCCTAGTTGCTCTTTTATCTGGTTTCCTGTTTGTAGATTTACTCATTTTTCCTAAGGTACAGGCTTCACAATGAACTCTTTCCTTTTCACCTGAAATATGCATACCTTCCACTGCCTTCTCAAGTTTTATAATGTCCTTAAAATTACAATGGCCTAGGATTTTATGCCACTCCTCAGCGGTGTGAGCACCGTTCACTTGCACACTTTCAACATTATTAATGAAGTATAAGTTACCCTGTCTTTTCACGTTGAATACAGAGCCATCTGGTGTAACTAGTTCTGCATGGTTAGGTTCAAAGTTTACACATACACCTTTTCTTGTTGCAGCTGGAACGGAAAATATGTCAAACTTATATGAAGGAATGTATAAAGCATTTTTCATCACCATTTCCCTTAGTTTACCATTTATATCATACAACATCACACTAGCATCACCTCTGCCTAATACATCTCCAGTTTGTCTACTTCCGTCTGCTAGTTGCATCACTTGTTTATTTGGTTCAAAGTCTCTGTCAAATCTAATAAACTTGGTTTTGTCTGTTACAATATGCACTGATGCACCACTGTCCACCAACAATGTACTGGTACTTGCCTTATTACCTCTGAGAGATTGTGTGCTGGCCTGGAACGCAAAGTTATGTAAGTTGTCACCCTCGTCACTGTCCTCTCCTCTTGGTGCTTGGTCTCCCTCACTGCCTACTGTGTTTGCTGTGGTGGCATTCTTCTTCCTGCACTGGTGTGTGTTGTGGGTGTTGGATTTGCACTTGTTACACCACCTACGGTTCTGCTGGGCTCGCTGGGGACACTGGAAGGACTTGTGACCTGGCTGGTGGCACTCATAACATTTCAGTGGGAATCTGCTTGTATTCATCACACTTTCTTCCTCACGGGGGCTTCTCAACTTTCCTGATTCTTCATAGTTCATCAGGGCCTTCTTGAACTCCTGGAACGTCATTTCCTTCTCCCGTTGTTCCACCACTGTGCTGAAGGTGTCGTATGCTTGAGGGAGTCCACTCAGCACCATCGCCATAGTCATACTATCACTTACTGCTTCGCCTGCTTTCTTTAGTGCTGCTGTCACTGCTTCTGCTCTTATTATGTAGTCTACCAACTGTTCGTCGCCGCCCAGCCTGAGTGTTGACAGTTTCTTGTACAGTGAAATCACCCTAGGTTTGCTTGCACCCAGGTAATAGTTCCTTAGGATCTGCAATGCTTCCTTGCCTTTATCTGCTGCATCGCGAAGAATCAAGGCAATGCTTCTGTCATCCAGTAGCTGAATCAACTCTGCATATACTTGTTTGTTCTCACTTGCTTCCGGCGTGCTTCCCTCCTGTAAAACTCCATCAAGCTCCTTGGTCGTCAAATAACCTCGAAACTTGGCTTCCCACACTTCAAATTTTTCTCCATCTCCATCAAACACTAGTCTGTGCCTGGGCCCATAACCTGTTAGAGTTGATGACATCTTGTAGGAGACTGGAGTGTGTGGGAATCACAGAAACAACGAGTTGCCGGGATCTATGTATTCTGTCAAGTGGCACAGCGTGAAAACAAACAGGGGGCTTAAATCTCCTATCATACAGTATAAACAACAATGCAGCAGCGCCATGCGCATCTCACACATACAATACTGTACATCATTAATAATACAATATACTCCTTAGTGACATAAGTTTGTTATTTTAACACATCCCACCTAGTAAGTCCACATGTTCCTCTCAAGTAACTCATTTCCACAGCACCTATTCTAGACTGATGAGCCCTACTCCATGTAGGGCTCTTTGATTTCTATTACCTAAGAATGCCTTAATCCAGTCCAAATAATTGCCTTCTATACCACAGCAGGAGATCTTTTCCAATAACCTTTTATGTGGAACTCTATCAAAAGCCTTCATAAAATCACAATAAATTACATGTACAGAATTCCCTTGATCTAAAGCCTTCGTCCACTCATCCAACACCTTTATAAGTTGTAATACAGTAGATCTCCCTGGTATAAAGCCGTACTGTTTATCACTGAGCAAGTTGTATTTCCTCAAGTGAGCCATCATCTCCTCTCTAATTAGTGTCTCCATACATTTACATATAATGTTTGTCAGACTCACAGGTCTATCATTTCCCGGGTCCCTTTTATCACCTTTTTTAAATATTGCTGTGATATTTGCAATCTTCCAATCAGTGGGCAATTGCTGTGTGCTTAACGAGCATTCAAAGAAAATAACCAGTGGCTCTAAGATCTCCTTCATTATCTCCTTCACTATCCTTGGGTGTATCCCATCTGGTCCTGGTGATTTATCCTTCTTCATTTTCTGTATTACCTTCTGAATTTTCTCCTTGGTAATGTTAAGACTTTGCAGAGGTGGTACTACCTGCACTCTTCCCCTTGGAGAGTCTCCATCAGATTCAGTGACAAACACATTGGCAAATTGTCTAGAGAGAACCTTTGCTTTTTCTCTGTCACTTACTGTGGTCTCTGCTTTATTGTGGTCTGTATACAATTCTGATATCATGCCTTTGGTGTTAATTTTTGACTGAACATATTTCCAAAAAACCTTCGGGTTTTCTTTTACAAGTGTAGCAACTTCCAGTTCCTTGTTCTTCACTGCTTTTCTTGTTTCTCTTCTCACCTGATTGTTAACTCTACTCTCCTATATTCTTTACTGATTTCAGCATACTGACTCTTCTCCATATAGTTTTCAGAATTTTCAAGTTTGTTCATTTGTTCCCATAATCTTTGCTTCCTCTTTATCTTGTTCCATAGCTTCCTGTTCATTGGCAAGTTCAGTTAATTCTCATTTTACACTGGGATGATGTATGTGAAATAGTGTGTGTAATGAATGTATGTACTGTAAACACTTATTGTACACTATATTAAACACCCATAATACCAGTGTACTGTACAATGAGGGTTTTCTGTACACAGTTTCATTACACACCCATAATACCAGTGTACTGTACAATGAGGGTTTTCTGTACACAGTTTCATTACACACACTACATTACACATCCAATATACAAGTGTACTGTGCAATGAGGGTTTTTTGTACACAGTTTCATTACACACCCAATATACAAGTGTAAAATGAGAATTAACTGTGGGGGACTGTATCAAATGCTTTCCTTAGATCACAATAAGCCACATCCACTACCCATCCTCTATCAATAGACTCAGTCCACTTATCAATACTTATATCAGCTGCAATACTGTTGACCTCCCTGGTAAGAAACCATACTGTTTTTTGCTGAACAAGTTGTTACCTGACATGTGCTTTATGATACTGGTCTGTAGTTGTTGTTGAAGTTCCTCAAGGTGTCTGGCCGAGCAGCCCCCCTGAGCTCCTGAGGAAGGTCATGGCCTGAACCGGGCTTTCTCACAGTGCCCTCAGAGAGTGTATGTTGTGTTGTTGATGAGTGTGGTTGTGGTCTGTAGTTACTGGGGTCACTCTTATATCTCCCCTTTTTAAATATTGCAGTAATATTTGCTGTTTTCCACTCCTGGGGAACTTGATATCTTTCCAAAGAGTTGTTAAAAATAATCCACAGTGGTTCCACCAGCACCTCAGCAACTTCCAATATAACTCTTAGGTGGAGTGTGTCTGGTCCGGGGGATTTATTACGCTTTAACTTTTTCAGTGTTTTCAGTATACGAGGCGTCTATTTACATAACGAGATAAGCGACACAATTCAAGTTTTGAGAAAAATGGGTTTAAAGTTTAACATCTGTGTACAAAAGGTTATAATCTCTCTATTTATACTTCATTTTAAGCCTTATTAGAAACTCCAAAAGGGGATATGGACTTCACCACGTAAATTGTAGATGTTTACTAGGGGGGAAGACAGTGCCATTTCAATTTCACCAGAGGTGGTGTTTATCCCGTTATGCAAATAGACGCCTCAATTATTATTATATATTATCTTCCCTTGATATTTCCATAATTGACAATGGTTTTTCTTGTCTCACTTTCAATTCTGGCACAGCTCCTTGCGGTTCGTTCATAAATACTGATGAAAAAAAACTCTGCTAACTCTTGTGCCTTCTCCTTGTCACTCGCTGTGTTGTTATTTTTGTCACCTCCTATATATAATTCTGTGATCCCAGATACTGTCTTCGTCTTAGAGTTAACGTACTTCCAGAATATCTTTGGATTGCTTTTTACATTTTGTGGTATTGTTTGTTCCTTTGCTTTAACTTCTCTCCTAGTTTCTTTCCTTACTTGGTTATTTAAATGTCTGTACTCAACATTGCACTCTCTGATATTCCCTATTCCCACTGTCTGTTATTTCTTTCTGCCATTTTCCTCAATCGTTCCTTTGCTTTTTCTTAATCTTTGCCCTCAGTTTCCTATTCATGGGTAAATTCACTGTTTAAGGTTTTCCTTGATTCCCTTTCCTTAAACATTCTGCATGGTATACAATCACTGATAACTTCCTACAATTTAGTTATAAATCTATTCCACATGTCATCGATGTCTTCAGTATTCAAGTGGTCTTTCCAGTCTATATTTAGTTTCTCCTTCATTTCTAAATAATTTCCTCTTTCATATAAATACACCTTCTTCTTTGTCTTCCTTATCTGTGGTTCTATATCACAATGAAAAGTTATGCAGGCATGATCACTTTTTCCGAGGGGGCTGTCTACTTCAATCCCCTCTACTCTTACGTCATCATCAGTAAACACAAGTGACGTGTATAAATAAGGTGTGGGTCATCTAGTGGGACAGAAGAGAAGCTACGGTACCAACATCACCACCATGAAGCTCCATTGTCTCATCTAGTGCGACACCCAATAATCTCGGGGCCTCACAAGAGTCACGGGCTACTGACACCCTACAGCCCCGAGGTTGAGGTATAGTAAAAAAAAAAAAAAAAAATCCACTCTTCACTCCCTCTACATCTTGTTATGTTGCACAAAGAAACAATCTCTTATTTTTTCTATAAAACTCTGACTGTATTGGTCTCCGCTGGATGCTGTACCTGTTGTCCAGTTTATGTTAGGCAAATTAAAATCGCCTATATCTATTTTGTGTTTCGTTCTTTGTTTACCTATTTCTTGTTGTAGATCCAATAACCTGTTGTTATTCTCAGTGGTGCTATTTGGACTCCTGTATACAGCTGTGAGCAATAAGTCCTCTGTACCTTTTATATTCACTTTTATATACAGACAATTCTCATTTTACACTTGTATATTGGGTGTGTAATGTAGTGTGTGTAATGAAACTGTGTACAGAAAACCCTCATTGTACAGTACACTTGTATATTGGGTGTGTAATGTAATGTGTGTAATGATACTGTGTACAGAAAACCCTCATTGTACAGTACACTTGTATATTGGGTGTGTAATGTAATGTGTGTAATGAAACTGTATACAGAAAACCCTCATTGTACAGTACACTTGTATATTGGGTGTGTAATGTAATGTGTGTAATGAAACTGTGTACAGAAAACCCTCATTGTACAGTACACTTGTATATTGGGTGTGTAATATAGTGTACAATAAGTGTATACAGTACATACATTCATTACACACACACTATTTCACATACAGAATGCCAGTGTAAAATGAGAATTGCCTGTATTCACATAAATCACCACCTTCCTCAATACTATAGGACACCCCATGTTTCACATACATCAACAAACCTCTCCCACAGCTTTCTTCAGATATATTTTTTCCTAATAATTTGTATCCCTTGATATTAAACTCTACAATACTCTTTTCATATCTATAGTTCTTTGGCTTCACCTCCAGTATTATTATCACATGGGGTTTCACTCTCATATCTCCTATTCTTACCTCAAGTTGTCACATGTAAAAGTATCAACATTACTAAACATCACATGTATCTTATTTTGAGACTTAATCTTTTCTCCATTCTGCCTCATCTTTACTGGATATTTTCCTCTTGGTTTCTCTTTACACACAGTAGATACCGCTTCCATGGCTTCCCTCTTACCACATCCTTCTCCTCCTCACTCTTCTCTTTGGCCTGTTTCCTTAGTTCCTTTTCTTATTCCCGTTCCTCTCTCGTCACATCATGATACACTGACACATTCCTGAATAAAAGTTCCTTAACATTCTTTAGTTTATACAAGTTTCTCATGATCCTCATCTTCACTATCAAAACAATTTAGGTTCAGCTCTCCACAAATCTCTTTAAACATTAGTTTATCATGTCTCATCTTGTCTTCTCTCTCCTCCATGTTAAATCCACTTATCATTTCTTCCGGCATTCTGTGCAGTACTATATTATTCTCTCTGTGTAACATATCCTTCACTTGTTCCACTGTCTCCTCTGCAATCACACTTTTGCTTACTTTTGTAGCACTATGTGAGTTGCAAATATTTTGGGTCTCCTCCTTTACAACATCTTTGCAGGATTATACTAAATCATTCTTCACCTCAATGCAAACTTTCTCCTTAACTTCTTCAAGTAACTTACCTTTTATATCATTAATATCCTTCTGAACCTCTTGAAACTTATCCAACTTTCCTAGTTCCAACACTTTTTGTACTTCCAATTTCTCTTTCACTTCATCCATTTCTGTGCTAATTCTGCCCTTTACTACTGCTATCTCATTCTCAAAAACAAGAAGCTTGGCAGTTGTCTCCTTTTCAAGGTTTTTCATCTTTGTTTCCACTACATCTTGTCTCTTTTCCAGCTTTGTAAATGTGACTCAAGACCTTGACAGCAACATTATCACACTTATTGTAATACCAGTGTAGTTTACTAGCATCACTCCTGTTTAAAAATTTATATATACAGTACTTCCCTTGATACTCCTTCACACTTAATATGATGCCAGAATTCACAAAGACCACACCAAAATGCAGCATCAGAGTTGTTGCAGTCTGGACAAACCTTGAGCTTCCTCCTCTACTTGTTTACATCTGTTATCACCTTCCTCCTTCAGTCATGTATCATTAATCAGCTGATCCTGGGATGGTAACTTCTTCCTTTGTTTTAGTCCACTTCTTGTTGCTGTAGACACTTTTTTCTCCAGAGTCAGTCTTATACTTCTTAGGTTCTTATATTTGCTTTATACAACTTACCACCATTCAACTATATTTCAAACTCATTAATAATTGAAACAAAGATAGAGCCAACCAATTCATATCCTTACCTAACCTGACCTGACCTGACCTGACCTGACCTTACCTAACCTGACCTTACCTAACCTGACCTGACCTGACCTAACCTAACCTGACCTGACCTAACCTTACCTAACCTGACCTAACCTGACCTGACCTGACCTGACCTAACCAAACCTGACCTGACCTAATCTGACCTGACCTAACCTAACCTAACCTAACCTGGGCAAACTACCGGGACCTACCATGGGCAAACTACTGGGAAATAACCGTGGTAAAGTACAGGAAATGACCGGGGCAAAATTTTGGGATCTAGCCGGATCTGGCAACACAGCTACAAAACATTAATTCTTTCAATAGATACCGTACCCATTATTTTATTGGTTTTCTCTCTCTCTCTCTCTCTCAATATTTTTTTGTTATGTAAATCAGTGAAAATAGACTATATGTATGTATGTATATGTTATTATTATTATTATTATTTTAATCTATTCTATTACTGTTTTTTAATACAAAGTTTTTACCTTTTTTTTCTCGCTAATTTATAACATTCTAAGACACTTTTCTTCAATGGTATTTTATTATTATTATTGTTATTATTATTATTATTATTATTATTATTATTATTATTATTATTATTATCATCATTATGATTATTATTATTATTATTATTATTATTATTATTATTATTATTCAGTAAACTTAACCTAACCTAATGTAATGTCAACAGAATTGGTCAGGTGCTAACCAGGTCATGGAAGAAGATAATGAAAGGTATTATTATTATTATTATTATTATTATTATTATTATAGGTAAAAGTATAGAAGTAATTCATTCACTATATTGTATATTTTAGTATCATTAACCACTATTTTGGACCATTCTAACACACTTTTCATCTATGGTGTTTCTCTGGGAGATGCCCCGTTTTAGAGATGTTCCCCATTTGACAAACATATTTTGGAAATTAATCTGACCTAACCTGACCTAGCCAGTAAATATTGAAAGAATTACCGTTATTGCATATGGGTTTTCTACCTTCATTACCCACTTATTTAGACAATTTTAAGACTATTTTCTTCTATGGCATTTCCTCCACAAATGCCCCATTTCCAAGATAGGGCATATTCAGATGGGGTATTTTGACATTAGCCTGACCTAACCTAACCTAACCTAACCTACTATACGTTTCAGCGCCGGACAGACGGTGTTTTTCGTAAATATCTCTTAAACGAATCGTTGTATCAATATAATATTTCAGCACACTGTCTTTAACACCCGGGCGTAATTTATGGCTGACATACCATATTCCTATATGTGTTATGTTAGGAGTTTACTGAGTGATATTAAGCCTAATCCAGTCATCATATCTAAGGCGTTATAGAGAATCGGACGAGTGTGGGGTACTCGTGTAACCCCTCCACCAACACCCCGAAATCCCCCCACACCATTCCTTCCTTCCCTACCCCAATATCTCATTATCCCCCTCCCCGTTTCACTCTTCACCATCCCTCTTCCATTTTTTTTTTTTTTATGACAGTATGTACAGTATATACGTATCGTTCATTAGTAATATTGTTTAATACAGTTACCGTTGTGTGTGGACATGAAAACCAGAGTGGGTCAAATGACCATTAAAGCAATAGCTAATCCCGTTGTTAATGGCCGTATAGCCGGATAATAACCCACGTGTCTAAGGCCACCAGAAAAATGATTAATTTTGGTTTTGGGCAACCAAATATAATCGTTCATTGTTGCTTCATGTGTTCTTTACCTTTTTAAATAACCAATTTATGCCTTAATTGAATATTCACAGTCTCCCGTATCCCCTCCCCCTCTCTCTGAGGTATGAGGTACCTCCCAGTCCGAGGCTATGACTCAAGTAGTGACAGGGTAGAAATCATTGACTGCCGAGGCGCACCTATTAGCAACAATGTTGTCCATTTGCCCCCGTGGATGCAGGACAGCGTTTGTTCTTCGTCTTGCCACATTGTACAAACGTGAAAGCCAGTGATGATGAAGACGATGACGTTTTTCTTGACAGTGATTGTGAATAAATTTTGTTTTATCATGTTTGCATCATTAAATCCTACACTATTATTTATATATATATATATATATATATATATATATATATATATATATATATATATATATATATATATATATATATATGTGTAATTTGGTGATAATATAAATATAAAAGGGACAAGTCAACAAAATAACATTATATTAACTGGACCAAGTTGACATTTTATAATGAATAGGTACACAGTATCTAATAACTTTTCCTAGAAGGTCTAGACCACAGGTAATGCCAGTACATCGTGTTCACTTGCATGGTTGACCATAAGGACTGCAAACATGGACCTTCTACATACTACATGTATGTAAACATGCTGTTGTACAGTAATTATCAAAGTGAAATACGTCTTGCCTCTATAGAATTGTACTGCACCATACTCTTAGTTAATAATCATATCTGTACATATACATCTACATAACATTCTAATATATAATACAGTGATGGAAGAAATAGGGAGGGACACGAGTGATGAGGGAGGCGAGGAGCTAGGGGGAGAAGAGGAGGAGGGAGGGGTGAGAAGTGGGGGATGTAGTTGTGGTTAGGAATGGTTTGGGAGGGTGTTGGGGGGGCCACACTTTCCTTCGAATGCGTCCATATGACTGGCTGGCTTTGTGCTATTTTTCACGAGTAAACTCCTCGCATAACACATATAGGAATATGGTATGTCAGCCATAAATTACGCCCGGGTGTTAAAGATAGTGTGTTGAAATATTATATTGATACAACGATTCGTTTAAGAGATATTTGCGAAAAACACCGTCTGTCCGGCGCTGAAACGGATAGTAACCACATCAGACTACTGGGACCTAACCTGGGCAAACTACCGGGACCTAACCGTGGTAAAGTACAGGAAATGACCGGGGAAAAAAGTCTGAGGAAGTCTACTTACGTTACAACACATTTTCTGTGTGTACTACTGTCACCTGAAAAACTATGATTCTTATTTTTTATTTGGTGATAAACTATGATTTATATTTTATTTTTTTTATGATAAACTGTATCGTTTTATATATATATTTTTTTTTGTGATAAACTGTTTCTTTCTTTCTTTCTTTTTGTGATAAACTGGGGTTTTTTTTTTGTGTGATACTGTTTATTATTTCTTATGGTAATAAACTATACTTCTTTTTTCTTTTGGTGATAAACTATGCTTTTTTTATTTCTTTTTTGTGATAAGCTATAATTCTTTTTTTTTGTTTTTGATAAACTCTGCTTGTGTGTGTTTTTTTTTTTTTTTTTTTTTTTTTTTGGTGATAAACTATGCTGCTTTTTTTTGTGATAAACGATGCTTCTTTTTTTGGTGATAAACGATGCCTATTATTATTATTTTTTTTTGTGATAAACTATGCTTCTTCTTTTTCCTTTTGGTGATAAATTATGTTTCTTTCTTTTTTTATATAAACTATGCTTCTTTTTTCTTTTTTTTTGGTGATAAACTGTTTCTTTTTTTGTGTGCGATAAACTATGCTTTTTTTTGTTGTTAAACTATGCTTCTTCTTTTTTGGTGATAAACTATGCTTTTTTTTGTGTGTGTGATAAACTATACTTTTTTTGTGTGTGTGTGATAAACTAGGCTTATAATTATTGTTATTATTATTATTAATTTTTTTTAACTATGCTTTTTTTTTGTGTGATAAACTAGGCTTATTATTATTATTATTATTTTTTTTTTTTTGTTATAAACTATCCTTTTCATTTGTGTGTGTGATAACCTATGCTTATTATTATTATCATTATTATTATAATTTTTTTTTTGTGATTAACTTTTTTGTGTGTGATAAACTATGCTTCTTTTTTTTTATATTTTTTTTTTTTTTTTTTTTTTTTTTGGGGGGGGGTTAGTCACTTAAAAGCCGGCACCTGATTGGCTGAACAACACAGGGCGCCCTAACTACATTTTTTCTAATGATTTCATACATTATTTTTTTAAATGCATAAACATACATACATATGATAATTGAGGGTAATAGATATTTTATTTAATAGTATTTTCTTAACATATTTATTTTCTGTTTATTTATCAGTATTTTCTTAACATATTTCTTTTCTGTGTATTTAATATTACTTTTTATATATATTTCTTTTCTGGTTATATAATAATACTTTCTTAACATATTTATTTTCTGTTTTTATAATAATGCTTTCTTAATATATATATTTTTTGTTTATATAATAATTTTTTAACATAATTTTTTCAGTTTATAATATAGTACTTTCATAACATGTTTATATAATAATATTTTCATAACATATTTCATTTTTGTTTATTTGATAGTACCCCCAACATTTTTTTTTCAGATTCTGTAAAAATGTAGGGCGATTATCTTATAGTTGGCAACACTGATATTCTGCCGCGAGGTTGAAATGTCCAAAATGTAGGGCGATTATCCTGTGGTATCCAGCCCAAGGAGGTTGTATAGGAGGAGGCGGCGCGGAGCGGAGAGACTGAAGTCGCCGCCGCCATTTTTGTAGGGGCAAAAAGGTGGCCCAGCCGGGATGCATATTTACTTACTCATTCACTCACGCTCTCTCTCTCTCTCTTCATAGATTTCCCTGAGGAAAATTAATTCGGCTGATTAATTTCTATTTCTATCATCTGAATAACCATTAAATAATGTAGAGAGAGAGAGAGGTTGTGAAGCCACAATAGAGTTCATTATAATCTTCAACACGTTGTTTGACATAATGAATACAAGGAACCTCAACGCAGGCAGCTACAAGTGTCCAATCCAACACAAGAATGCTAAGGAAATTAAAGATTTTTTGGTATCAGCTGAATCATATATCAGATCATTGGTGTTTCCTGACGGTCAGCGAGTTATTACATCTAATCAAAAGACTGGCTTTCTTGGGTTCCTCTTCTGCATACGTAGTTTGCAGTTTCTGTATGACAGCTTAATTGCTTCACCAAAGCCCTCCTTAAGGTTCTTGATGACTTACAAATTAAGTCTGGACCATATTGAATTGTTGTTTGGGTTAATAAGGAGCAAGGGAGGGTGGAATAACAATCCTACAGTGAGGCAATATTCTTCTGCTTACAAAAAGCTCTTTGTTCATAATGACTTAAGGGACACTACTCGAGGCAACTGCTTACCATTGGAGTCTGTTCCAATATTGACTGTATCTGGCAAGTGTAAGGTAAATGCTAAGATTAATTCTCTTCAGTTGATAAATGATTCTGTCCTGAAAAGAAATGTATTGGATGATGTGGGTAATGAGGAGACAGAGGATTATGCCATGCATTGATGCCCTAAGCTCAGACCAAAGTGATAGCAACCATATACACTCACTTATCAAACTAAAGGATAAAGGAAACTTGGTGTATCCCTCTGATGATATCATTGACATTTTTATCACGGCAGAAAAACTGTTTATACAGAGAGGGTCATGTAACAATTTCAAGAGGGTGGGTTTTTGTCAGTTAAGAACATCAGTGCTAGAATATTACACACACAAAAACATATTCCCCACCTTAGCCAGACACATGTACGACACAGAGCCCATGGATAACCACTTGCATCTATTGATAAAGGCAGTAGCTGAAACATATTTGCAAGTGAGGTACAAATATGATGCATAGCAGGTAACTCAAAAGCTGGGAGCTAACTGTAAGGTGAAGAGTCGCCAGGTATATACTAAGCTGATTCATTTCAGTGGTCAGTAAGGTTGAAATACTCCATTCCTTTTCTGCATAGTTTGCAGTATCTGTATAATGTATATACGACTTGTGTATCTACTTGTGTACCGGCTATCTTATCTACATACTTTGTACAATTTATAGGAAATTGATGTTTTACTGTACTTTTTACGACTGATTGTATGATAGAAAATGTGTTATTTATTCATATTTAGGACAGCAATAAGTTAATCTTTAATAAAAAGTGGCATAGTTCATGCTGACTTTCAATAAAACTGTTGGTGAGGGACGTGGAGATGGTATATTTATGGTAAGGTTTGGTAGCGCGGCCAGTCTTTTGCCCTCATTGGGTGTTGGCTCCTGCCACCAGACTGGGCTTCACTCTTCTCCGCGCTCTCCTTAGCGCGCATCGTCTCCTCCTATACAACCTCCTTGATCCAGCCCTAGATCAGTGTTGCCAGTGTCCAATGTTGCCAGCTGAGAGGGATTGCCACCTGACCATCTAGGTGAGTGACTGTGTTTGGGTTTAATTGTGTGTGTGTGTGTGTATGTGTACAGTACATAATATGTTCTTACCTATTTGTATCTTTACAGGATTGAGTCAAGCTCGTAATGTCCCGTATTTTAAATCACAATTATCATATTTTTCTTTAAAGTTATGTATGTTTTTGACACACACCACTTCTTCTGGTAATTTGTTCCATTCGTCTATTACTCTATTTGGAAAGCTATATTTCTGTACATCTTAATCTCCTCTTCTTTTAATTAATTTCTTACTGTGTCCTCTCATTGTAGGTATTCCTTGTTGACATAAGTTATATATATATCTATCTTTTCTTTTTCTGTGACACATTTGTAAACCATAATCATATCACCTCTCTTTCATCTTTCTTCTAGTTTAGGTAATTTTAGTTTCGCTAGTCTTTCTTCATAGTGTGTGTGTACAGTACATAATATTATGTGTGTGTGTGTGTGTGTGTGTACAGTACATAATATTGTGTGTGTGTGTGTGTGTGTGTACAGTACATAATATGTGTGTGTGTGTACAGTACATAATATTGTGTGTGTGTGTGTGTGTACAGTACATAATATTGTGTGTGTGTGTGTGTACAGTACATAATATTGCGTGTGTGTACACTACATAATATGTGTGTGTGTATGTGTGTGTATGTTTTTGACACACACCACTTCTGGTAATTTATTCCATTTATCTATTACTCTATTTGGAAAGCTATATTTCTGTACATATTTGTGTGTGTGTGTGTGTGTGTGTTTTTGACACACACCACTTCTTCTGGTAATTTATTCAATTCGTCTTTTACTCTATTTGGAAAGCTATATTTCTGTACATATTTGTGTGTGTGTATGTTTTTGACACACACCACTTCTTCTGGTAATTTATTCAATTCGTCTATTACTCTATTTGGAAATCTATATATCTGTACATCTTTATCTCCTCTTCTTTTAATTAATTTCTTACTGTGTCCTCTCATTGTGTTGAGCTGGTAGATACATATGGCAGGATAAAGCAGAGGCACAGGAGCAAGGAAATTAACTTTATAATTCTGGAGGCAACACACATGGAACGTAGCAGCCAGTGTCAACCACCACCTCTCTCACTCACACATCTCCAAAACATAAACAAATGACATTTCGTGAAGCGCGGAGCATAACATCTCACACAAATTTAACATAGTTAACATGTATAATATGTTTGGTATTCAATTTTCTTGACTTTTCAGTTATTATTATTATTATTATTATCATCTATCTCTCTATGTAACATCTCACACAAATTGAACATATTTAAAATATTCCCTCTCTTCTAAATAAAATGGAATTATATTCAAACTAATGATAACTGTCCATGCAGCTCAAATAGATGACAACAGTATAAAAATAAAAAACTTATAGGCAAATAGAACATAAAAAATTATTGTTCTTTTTACGAAATTAATATACTTCAGTTAATTTGTTAGCTTACAATCCCAAACATCCATTTTCAAAAACACAAGCTATCTTCAAAGAATTCACTCCTTTCTTTGTTAACACATCAGCCAATTGTGCCTTTGACTCTAACCAAAACACTTTCAACTCTCCACTCTGAACCATTTCTTTGAGAATAGTTATGTCAATTCTTAATCTCTTCTCTGAAACATTTTTCACAGAGTACACATTATCATAAAGTGAATGGTTATCTACATAAAGTTCTACAGGCAACCTTCTTTCATTATCATACAATATCTGAGACAACATATTTCCAAGATACTAGGCCATAATATCTACTGCCTCAGTAGCTGCTAGAGTTTCAGCTGCAAGGGTGCTCTTCACAACTCTTCTCATCCTCTTTGCTTCCCAATACAAAGGACAACTATTTCCATTTTCTCCTACAAGGAAAATCACAAAGCCCCCAGCACTACTAGATCCATCTGGGAGACCAGCATAAGAAGCATCACTGTACACAACTAACTTACAACTAGAGGTATCACCAACTTCTGGAAAGTACATTGAATTTTCAAAAGTACAGGCTTTTCTTAGACATTTATTTGCCTCGATCAAATCTCCTACTTTAGGATGATTTACTTTGCAGCTAAGTTCTAACACATCATATGACAGATCAGGCCTTGAATTGGTACATAACCACCCTAGTTGGCCCACCAAACTCCTGAAACTCTCCTTTTCTTCTTCATTACATTCCAACCTCTTATTTAGTCCTCTCACAGCACTTACATTTACAGCTTCCAAAAGTTTACAGTACTCATTCTGATGAATTTTGACACCCTGATCATTCATTCTGTACAATACTTAGTCCAATATATTTGAAAATGTCTTTATTTTGTTCCTTAACCTGAAACTGACTTCTTATTTTGGCAATGACAACATTTTCCAATCTCTTTGTTCCTCCCCACAAGAAGTGATCTACATGCATCCAAAACATATCACACAACTCTCGCTGCAGGGTCAGTTTTTACCTGAGTACATCCCATCTTCAACATGAAGGTTTTCACTGTGAGATACTACCTCCTAGCTGCATCATTGACGCCACATACACATTTTTGTAATTTCCACAGAACAGTACTATCACCACCTGCCTCAGTAGGAGGAATAAGATACACATCACACTCAAACCGTTCACTCTGTAGGAATGCAGCCTTAATGTCAATTGAGTTCACTCCCCACTTTTTAGAAGACAGTTTTGCAACAAAAGACCTCAACATTTCTTTACTAACAGTGGGAAAATCTGACTGAACTTCTTCTTTTTCCTCAAAACCTCTAGCAACCAACCTTGCTTTAATTTTCTTTTTTCCATCCTTATTTTCTTTTTCAGTTACTACCCATCGAACTGAGAGTTCATTTTGACCCATTTTTGTAACTTCCTCATACACACCATAATTCTTCCAACTTCTCATTTCTTCTTGTTTTGCCTTGTCAAGTTCTTGATTCTCCATGTTTTCACAAGCCATTACTATTTCACTGGGTTCCTGTACTCCATTCTCTTCTAATATAGGTATCCACTTTTCTACATCTCTGTTCCAGTCAAGGGCTGATAAGCTTCCATCCTCATATTTAACGTTCCTCCAATTACTGTATTTTCCTATTGATTTTCCAGCACGACTATGCATAGTTACTGTCTGCCACTCATCTGACTCTTTTGAAAGGAACTTTACTTTCTGTCCAATCTTTGGGATACTTTTGACTCTCACACTATCTTCATGTGTATCCTCAACTATACTGTGATATTCTTCTTCTTTGTCATAACTTTCTACAGGATTTTCAACTGGATTTATAACTGCTTCAATCTCTTTCTTCTCAGTTTTAACTTCTTTTGTTTGATGTCTGAGTGTGTCAAGTAGTGAGTTTCTCCCATCTTTGGTGTCTGTGTCAAAACTGTATGGTATTTCCTGAACATGGTTTTCATGGACTCTTACAGTACTTGAACCATACTTCAGAATCATTGTTTTACCATCTTGACCAATGATTACAGCTGGTCCTTTCCACTCCTTTTGATCTTCTCTCTTGAAATAAACTTGATCTCCATTTTCAAGTGGCTTCTTAGTGGTTCTAACTTTATGTCTTAGTGCACGTCAAATTTTCTCAGAGGCTTCAGCAGCAATAAAAGCCTTCCTTGATGAGTGGCTAGCATTGAGATGTTTGGCAACAATCTCACTGGACATTGTACCTTCTAGAGCGGGAAGTTCATCATTCAGGGTACATGGCAGGTTAGGATTCCTTCCATATACAAGTTGATACTGGCTGAAACCCTCCCACCATCTGAACACAGTTCTTTGCATTAACTGCCCAAGCTAAGGCCACTCTTAATGACAATTTTGGTTGCTCTGTTATTATTTTTGCCACCATTTCATCTATTACTGCATGGTTACGTTCACACAGGCCATTACTGAAGGGTGAATATGCTGGTGTATGCATCACTTGAATGTTCATATTTTCACACCTATCAAGGAATGTGGTGTTGACAAACTCCCCACCATTATCACATAAAAACTTCACAGGAGCTCCTAAACCAGTTCCCAACCATGTTTCAATGACTTTTTCAACAATCTCCTTAGGTTCTTTACTTTTTGTTACACATGATTTTGAGAACCTTGTAGCCATATCTACCTTATGAAGAAAATATGTATCACCCTTCTTATACTCCTTTAGATCTATTGCTACAACTTGGTTGAACTCTTTTGCCATAGTCACACTCACAACTGGTGTTGATGGTGTTTTCTTGTACTTCATACATATTTTACAGCTATTTGACACCTCCTCAGCATGAACAAAACACATCTCATCATCAATGTCTCCATCTTTCAATAGCTGAATTAACCTTCTACATGTGGGATGACCAAATTGTAGGTGCAGTTTTTCTATCTTCTTTTTCTTTTCCTTTTCATCACTGCCCAATGTCAGCATTATTTCTTCTGTTTTCTTCCAAACTTCCTTCTCATCCCTTAGCAGGAGACAATAGTGTCCTCAAGAAGTGTACCTTAACTTTACCCTTTTTCCATGTATCATATCAATGTCATTTTCCAGGTCTAGTTTCATTTGTGCTTTCTTCATTGATTTCTTGCTGAACAGTTGTCTGATTTCTTAATCTGGGTCCACTTGTTTCCTCTGCCATGCAACTACGCTCTGCTACCATTTGTTGAGCTGGTAGATACATATGGCAGGATAAAGCAGAGGCACAGGAGCAAGGAAATTAACTTTAATTCTGTAGGCAACACACATGGAACGTAGCAGCCAGTGCCAACCATCCCCGCTCGCACTCGCACATCTCTAAAACATAAACAACAAAACAAATGACATTCGCGAAGCGCGGAGCGTAACATCTCACACAAATTGAACATAGTTAACATGTGTGTGTGTGTGTTATTGTTTTAAGTAGTGTGTAGCTGCTTGTATTAAATTAAAAGATGGTAGTTAACCTATTTATTGGAAAGTTTATCATCTAAGGAACAGAGGGCCTCCGGTTAGATGGCAGAACAGAGTGGAAGAGTATGTAAAGGAGAGAAACGTGAGGGGCAGAGTAGGGACGGACCAAGTAAGGAGGGAGTGTTGGAACAGGGAGAACTGGAGACACTTCTGCCGTGGCCACCCCTTTGGGGGGAGTTCCCAGAGGGAACGAGGTGTCAGAGCTATAGATAGATAGATAGGAACAGAGGGAAGCTGTCAAACTCTTACGTGAGTTACCCCTATATGGATGATTATATTTGACCGCGACTATAATGTGACATCTATATCCATTAATCCATCATCTCCTGGGAACTGAAGGAGCTCATTTGCATAGCCTAGTACTTTGTTCTATGGCTTTCTGTAATATTTGTAGATTTGTAGTCTGTCTGTCTGTATACTTGTATGTCTATTTGTCTATCTGTTTGTGGGAGGGGGGGGCTCACCTGCCCCCCACTCCTCTACCATACCCCTCGAGTCTGCCTATAAAGACTATATCTGGTGACTTGTTCTGAGTTATAACTGAACAGTCTACGGTTACAAAATTTTATTATAACACGGTCCCTGCTCTGAGCCGCTCTTATCTGGACCCGTAAATGCCTCCTCCTCACCTCCCACCTACCGCATCGCATGCATAGCAATCCAGCTGTGCTGGTTCCACTATACCAATAATAGTGCATTTGTCGGGCTTTCAGCCGCTTAAATTGTATTTATTGGTTGTGGAACCAGCACAGCTTTAACTGTCCCACCCACCTCCCGATGCGGCAGCCATTCACTGTTTTCTCATTGGAGTGGCAGAGCGTGTGCTCTCCTAGAGCGGGGTCAGTATCTCCACAGGCCACCACCAGGTGGCTCCCATGTCTAGTACAGCGCCAGATTTAAATTCATTTTACTTCTGATGATCGTCACGAAATAGACCCTTCTAGCCCAGAATATGACTTTATGGGGCCTGGGCTGGAGAAGGGGTGTATTCTATAGCAATCCAGCTGTGCTGGTTCCACAACCAATAAATACAATTTCAGCCGCGACAAATGCACTAATTTATCTACAGTATTTATCTATTTTCTGTCTGTGTGTGTGTGTGTCTGTTGACTCTATTACTTTTGCTACACTGTCTTCAAGTTGCTGTCGAGTTTTTCTGATTGCCACAGAAGATAATATTACTTTTTTGTATTTCAAAAATTGTCTTTTACTTATTGGTGGCATATCAAATAATGAACAAAACCTTTGTACAGATGCAAAAGATAATCCTTCAAACATAGCACTGTAAACATGTTTCATGGTGTTTGTTTCCAGCTAATAATATGAAGTTGCCTTACTGTTGAGTTTAATTAAGTATTAGAGTATTTATTTAGAAGATTGTAAGACTTGTTTAGTATTGAATAAGGTAGACTTGTATAAGCTACTTTTTGCTTTATGGAGTTTGGTGGTAAGAGAAGAAAGAAGATATTATGCTTGTCAAGTTGTCACCTATAATGACAACTCAACCTGTCATGGATTTGGCAGGATTATTTTGTGTCAAGTTGTCACCTATAATGACAACTCTACCTGTCATGGATTTGGCAGGATTATTTTGTGTCAAGTTGTCACCTATAATGACAACTCTACCTGTCATGGATTTGGCAGGATTATTTTGTGTCAAGTTGTCACCTATAATGACAACTCTACCTGTCATGGATTTGGCAGGATTATTTTGTGTCAAGTTGTCACCTATAATGACAACTCTACCTGTCATGGATTTGGCAGGATTATTTTGTGTCAAGTTGTCACCTATAATGACAACTCTACCTGTCATGGATTTGGCAGGATTATTTTGTGTCAAGTTGTCACCTATAATGACAACTCTACCTGTCATGGATTTGGCAGGATTATTTTGTGTCAAGTTGTCACCTATAATGACAACTCTACCTGTCATGGATTTGGCAGGATTATTTTGTGTCAAGTTGTCACCTATAATGACAACTCTACCTGTCATGGATTTAGCAGGATTATTTTGTGTCAAGTTGTCACCTATAATGACAACTCTACCTGTCATGGATTTGGCAGGATTATTTTGTGTCAAGTTGTCACCTATAATGACAACTCTACCTGTCATGGATTTAGCAGGATTATTTTGTGGAACCAGTCATCAAATGAACATGAATGGAACCCTCCACTGGGGGACTTATTGTATTGTGTTCAGTCCAGGCATCATAAAGATGGATAGCCTTATATAAACACCACGTATTGAGGGAGTAACACACCAGATGCAGTTCCAGAGAACATAATAGATATAAAGGATTTTGTTGATAGATGACCCTCTCTGGATATTTAGTGTCCTGCCTCACTATGACTTTCCTTTTACCTGGATCATCAGTGAGATTTGTCTCATCAAAATTTATTATGTTCTCTGGAGGAACACCTTCTAGGGATTCTTTCAAGTTACTGTAGAACTGAGTTAACATGACTTTTGTAACTTTGGCTCTGATAGTCTTTATATTCTGGGACACTCGTTTGTGGTGCTCTAGGTACAGCTCCGGACAGATCAAGGGTCCACACCCCATCCATCAACGACTTGGTTTAGGCCTCGTCGGATCTGGCAACAGTTGCAGGTGGAGGGAGAGGGGATGTTAGTGGGAGAGGAGGAGAGAAATGTGGGCGGAGTTATATAGGAGGGTAACGAATGATCAGGTAGAGAAAACGTGTGTCAGGAGGAACGAATGAAGCATACACTGTGAACTTTATCGAATCACCAATAGTTTAAAGCAGGGTTCTTCAAACTTTTTCAGTCGTGACCCAGTTTTTACTATGACATCATTCTCGCGACTCATACAGAAAGATATTTTACAAATGATCAGAATTATCGACCTAAGAAAATACAAGGCCAGAAACTGAAACGCAATAATTAAGATTAAAAGGCATTCTAACCAGAATTTTAAACACTGCCTCACCTATCTCTCTCTCTCTCTCTCTCTCTCTCTCTCTCTCTCTCTCTCTCTCTCTCTCTCAAGAAGGCTAATATTTGTGCAATGATTTTGTTTTATTGATAATTTAATATATGAATATTCGATAATAAAAATATGTTAGGTGGATTCATGTATGAACTTCATATTTATTTTAATGTCACGAACATTATTATTCTATTTTATTCATGTATTTATTTTTGTGAGCCTGCGACCCAGTTTGGAGGAATTCGGGACCCGTAACTTGAAGAACCCGGGTTTAAGGAAGTGCATACTGCATTAACGTAGGTGGATATAGGAGAGAAGAAATGTGTTGATTTGAGGCGAGGGTGAGGGGGAAGAGGGTAAGAAAAATGAAGGAGATTAGTTGAAAAGTAATAACAAACAAATATAATTAGAATATCTGTTACTTTATATCCTTTAAATAAAGGCACTGTCTTTTGTTCACCATCGTAGTGGGATAGACTACTGAATATATATTATCCTTTGGATATTAGACAGCTATCCCTGTATTCCTTTTATCCCTCGTGCTTGCCCCGTAGGGGGGTATTGCCTGTAATGATGTGGGCAATACTTTAAGGTTTTGGCGCCCCTTCGGCCTAAGCCACTAGCTTACATTTCTTCAACTGTCCCTCCTTTCTTCCTATTTCCTTCTTGCTTGCTGTCACACCTCTCTATCACCTTTTCCTGGTGCTATTTGACCTCGCTGTTGCGCCACCTAATATCAATCAAATATTTGTCAACAAATTCATTAAGCTATTTACCAGAATTTTTTCTTCTAAATATGCATTTCCTTAAAAATTATCTATGTTAAACCTGAATAGGCGCCGCTATATGGCGTTTTCAATAAACTTGGTCTAATTTTATGCATAGGCTATATATATTACAGTATCTCTCAAGTAACTGGCAACCTTACACATCCTCCCTACTGTCTTATCCCTCTCTCGCTTGTCCTTCCCTCCTTTCTTACCGTTTATCTTTTCTTTCTCATATTTTTAACCTTCTCATTCGTTCTTAAAAAGTTTTAATGGCATAGGCCTTTCTCCCTTATCACTTATAGTCCAATTATATGATTCGAAAAACTGCAGCTGAGATTATGTTGTAGATCGCATTTTGGTTCTCAATATGTAGAGGTTGATTGATTGATTGATATTAGGCGCCGCAACAGCGAGGTCATATAGCGCCAGAAAACGGTGATAAGAGAGGTGAGACAACAAGCAGGAAGGAAATAGAAAGAAAAGAGAGGTAGTTGAAGAACTAAAAGCTAGTGACAAGCGAGAGAGGGATAAGACAGTAGGGAGGATGTGTAAGGTTGCCAGTTACTTGAGAGATACTGTAATATATAAAGCCTATGCATAAAATTAGACCAAGTTTATTGAAAACGCCATATAGCGGCGCCTATTCAGGTTTAACATAGATAAATTTTAAGGATATGCATATTTAGAAGAAAAAATTCTGGTAAATAGCTTAATGAATTTGTTGACAAATATTTGATTGATATTAGGTGGCGCAACAGCGAGGTCAAATAGCACCAGGAAAAGGTGAAAGAGAGGTGTGACAGCAAGCAAGAAGGAAATAGGAAGAAAGGAGGGACAGTTGAAGAAATGTAAGCTAGTGGCTGGGGCCGAAGGGGCGCCAAAACCTTAAAGTATTGCCCACATCCTTACAGGCAATATCCCCCTACGGGGCAAGCACGAGGGATAAAAGGAATACAGGGATAGCTGTCTAATATCCAAAGGATAATATATATTCAGTAGTCTATCCCACTACGATGGTGAACAAAAGACAGTGCCTTTATTTAAAGGATATAAAGTAACAGATATTCTAATTATATTTGTTTGTTATTACTTTTCAACTAATCTCCTTCATTTTTCTTACCCTCTTCCCCCTCACCCTCGCCTCAAATCAACACATTTCTTCTCTCCTATATCCACCTACGTTAATGCAGTATGCACTTCCTTAAACCCGGGTTCTTCAAGTTACGGGTCCCGAATTCCTCCAAACTGGGTCGCAGGCTCACAAAAATAAATACATGAATAAAATAGAATAATAATGTTCGTGACATTAAAATAAATATGAAGTTCATACATGAATCCACCTAACATATTTTTATTATCGAATATTCATATATTAAATTATCAATAAAACAAAATCATTGCACAAATATTAGCCTTCTTGAGAGAGAGAGAGAGAGAGAGAGAGAGAGAGAGAGAGAGAGAGAGAGAGAGAGAGAGGTAGGTGAGGCAGTGTTTAAAATTCTGGTTAGAATGCCTTTTAATCTTAATTATTGCGTTTCAGTTTCTGGCCTTGTATTTTCTTAGGTTGATAATTCTGATCATTTGTAAAATATCTTTCTGTATGGGTCGCGAGAATGATGTCATAGTAAAAACTGGGTCACGACTGAAAAAGTTTGAAGAACCTTGCTTTATACTATTGGTGATTCGATACCGTTCACAGTGTATGCTTCATTCATTCCTCCTGACACACGTCTCTCTACCTGATCATTCGTTACCCTCCTATATAGCTCCGCCCACATATCTCTCCTCCTCTCCCACTAACATGCCCCCCCCCTCCACCTGCAACTGTTGCCAGATCCGACGAGGCCCAAACCAAGTCGCTGATGGATGGGGTGTGGACCATTGATATGTATGGAGCTGTACAGCCACAATCAAATATCCACCAACACTTTCCTTCCATCGTACATAGAAATCAGTCTCAAATCAAAATATAATCATACAACATTTTATGTCAACTCAACCCCCTCAATTATTATTATTATGAGGTGCTGCAAAATCATACACGTGTTGTTTTTATTACCAAGATATTTACAACGATGGAAGGAAAGTGTCGGTGGATATTTGATTGTGGCTGTACTTAGTGGCCCATTTCATACCCTGCAAATTGTTACGGAAACTTGGACCGTAACGCCTCATTTTTCTAAGTACCGTATGAGTTCACTAACATTCTCAAATGCATTATGTGGAGTGGGAATCCCCTTTCTGACAATGTGAGCATTCTGTTACACAACAGTAACTCTTTATCATGAGTCAATGAGGTTCCACATCCTACTGGTTTGCTAGGTTTTGGTTTCATGTAATTATGCACTGTGCTCTTTTTTAATTTATATTTTTCTGCTGCTTTGCACACACTCATGTTGTTGTTGTTGAAGTTCCTCAAGGTGTCTGGCCGAGCAGCCCCCCCGAGCTCCTGAGGAAGGTCATTGCCTGAACTGGGCTTTCCCACAGTGCCCTCAGAGAGTGTGTGTTGTGTTGTTGGTGAGTGTGGTTGTGTGTATTGCAGTCTTCCATAATGTGTTTAATAGAATGAGGTGTTGTGTTGTTGTGTGTGTTGCAGTCTTCCATAATGTGTTTAATAGAATGAGGTGTTGTGTTGTGTATTTGGTGAGTGTGGTTGTGTGTATTACAGTCTTCAATAATGTGTTTAATAGAATGAGGTGTTGTGTTGTTGTGTGTGTTGCAGTCTTCACTAATGTGTTTAATAGAATGAGGTGTTGTGTTCTGTTGTTGGTGAGTGTGGTTGTGTGTGTTGCAGTCTTCAATAATGTGTTTAATAGAATGAGGTGTTGTGTTGCATCTTGGACAGACATCCACAATGGCTCCATCCAGCTTCTTGTGATATGTCAGAAGGGCCGGGTGGTGGCCACACCACAGCCTGGCCAAGTGGACTCTGTCCTCACGGGGAAGGGAGAATTCAGATGGGTGGATGTCAGGAGGTCGTGCATGCAGCTGTGTGTTGTTTTTGAGTATGTAAACACATCTAACATGAAATGTGAATGTTAAAAGCTATATTTGAAAGACAAAATATATAATGAAAATAAATAATGTAATTTCTTAAAAAACATAAGCAGAAGTTAACAATAATTTAGATTGAAACCTACACACAAACCACACAACTAAAAACATACTTGCACACTAATAACTCTGTCACAAAATATAACACAACTTAGACCACACTAATCATTAAAAAAAAATCACACACACACAACAAAACACACTTGAAAACAAATCACCTTTTCTCGATAGCCTTTTTAATGTTCACCAAAGTTTCTGATATTGTGGCTATATTTTCTGCAAGATCCATCAAAATATCCCTTATAGTCTTATGGACAACTAGTATATCTGGAGCTAGCGTAGCTTCCAGATGAGCTGTCACACCTCCAGCTGACCTAGAGGAAGGGCGACTTGAGGCTACAAAGCTGTGGTACGAATGCTCCTCACTTGGTGCTAGGTTCTACCAGCTTCGGCAAGCTGTCGCCAGTCAAAACCTCACAGTCTTCCACTGTAACTGGCCCGAAGTCCTGCCAACTTGGCCCAGGTCTAGGTGAAGGGGCCCTTGATGGCAGTCCTGGGTCATCCACATCACCTTATTATGAAATTATGAAAATTAGCAACTTTCATATAATTTTAGAAAAATATTAAGGATTATCGTTATGAATTAAAATTGTAAAGTCACTCTTAAAGAAAGCAGTATATAATTAGTCATACATATAAGTACAGCAGCAGTACTGCAATTTTTACTAGGTTAAAGTACTCATATGATACATATGGAATCCAACAAAGCATCACAAATTTAGTTTTGATTAACATGGCTCCAATTTTATCGACTACATGAACTGCTAACAGGAGTTATTTATATGATACACAAAATGTATAAATCACTATGTACTTGACTCCTGTATATTGGGTCATCACTGTACATGTACCGTATTTACTGAAGGTATGGATATATGAGAACATCTTGTATATTTGTTCCTAGGACTAAGGCCTTATGATTTGCACTGTTTAACTTTGAATGGAATTGAGAGGTAATGCTGCCCAAAATGTATGTTTTATATATATAAACTCTCAATGTAATTACTTCACATAGTGCCAATGAGGGAAGATTTCCATATTACTAGCCTAGATGAACAGCAGGATATTTTTTACTGTTATATATATATACTGTACATACTGCCTGGGTCTTGGAGTCCACAGAAATACCCGACACTTGCACTTCTTTAATGACTTGAGCCATAGCCTCTTCTATGTGGGTGAATGTCTTTGTGTCACTAGTGTCACCACCTGAAATATAACGAAAAATGGTACATAATTCAATAACAAAGCAGAACCAAGCAGAATAAATTACAATACCTGGTTATCGAATTAAAATGGTACTGTATCTAAATCAGGCAATGGACACTCCCCCCCCCCCCATCCTTCAACCCATGTGTGCCCATGCCAACAGCCGAATCCACAATATAAATAATGCTTATATAATTTATTTCCATGATCTGTCTTTCAACAAAACTGTTTGAGGTCTTAGTTATTATATTGCACTTGCCAGATTATACTACATACGGTATATTTCTACCTGTTACTTGGTAATGGCAATCAACTGTACAGATTTTGAGATTAATATAGAAACTACTGTAGGTAGGTGTAAAGGAAATATAACAGTGACAGTAGAATTTAAAAGAATATAATGTCCTCCCAGTCAATGTCTTTGATTTATTTTCATGACAACCAGCTACCAGTAAACTATTTGTATCATGCTGTTCTTGATTTACAGTACGTAACCTAACCTATCTTAAACTAAACTAGCCAAACCTAACCTAACCAAAAATCTATATACAATATACCAGTGATTGGCATGATATTAAAAATATGCCCGGGGGGGGGGGGGGGGGGGGCAGCTGCCTTATCTCCACTGTTGTGTTAAATGTTTATCAACACAGTATAATAATTCACGGTATTAGTACAGAAGTGGACCTGAATTCAGCAGTGTTGCCAGATCCGGCTGGGTCCTAGTATTTTATCCCTGTCATTTATTGTTCTTTATCACGATTTTTTCCCGGTAGTTTGCCCAGGTTAGGTCCCGGTAGTTTGCCCAGGTTAGGTCCCGGTAGTCTGATGCGGTCTAGGTTAGGTTAGGTCAGGTCAGGTAAGGTCAGGCTAGTTTCAAAATGCCCCATTTGAATATGCCCTATCTTGGAAACGGGGCATTTGAGGAAGAATAACCATAGAGGAAAAGTGTCTTAGAATGGTCCAAAATAGTGGGTAATGACAGTAAAATATCTATTATACAGTAAGGTCCACTTCTGTACCTTTACCTAATTCACTTACCTGTCTTTTGCTGTTAATTCCTGTCTGATGTAACTTGGTGACTGTGTCATCTCTATCAGCTGGTGGTGAGACAATGTTTATTTGTTGACATTGTAATACTACGATATGATTGGCTTACAGTACCAAGGACATATTGTTTCCTTCATTGTGATTGGCTGAGAGCCAGTCAGCTGGGTGGCGGGATGAACAAAACACACGGAACGAAACGGGCAGCGACGCTCGCTACGAGGCTATCATCGTGAGCTACGAGGGAGGTTATGAAGCTTTGGAGATACCAACTTATATACCTCGTAAGCCACGATCAAATATGGCGGCTACGAGAGAGTAAAGGTGATCGTAGCGCCACCAACTTACGATGCTTTGAAGATCCCACCCCAGGATGATTGAAGACTCACTGTGCAGTACAAGGTAGTTTATTGGTAAGGAACACTTGGTAGGAGGTTGTGGTGAATCAAGCAGCAAGGTGAGTGTGGTGTGTTTTGCTGAGAGTAGCGAGGGGAGTGGAGAGGTGTTCACGTGTGCTTGGTGGGGAGTCAACTGAGTGGCTGGGGGAAGCCAAGCACCTGTGTGAAGGTGTGCCTTGGCGGGAAAATGGCTAGGGCAAGTTGGGGTCGAGAAGCGCAGTGTTAGAATGCTTGCTTGATTCACTACAGTACCCCCCCTCCCCCCACAAAAAAAGAATTTTGAGAGGAGTGAGGGTACTAAAAATAATTACAATTGGTACATATGTGAGGAATGGCCTCACTAAAGAAAAAAAATAAATAAATAAATACACATATATTACAATGGGGACAACCAGGAAACATATTCATGAGCCATGCTTGATGGGTAGTGTTGCACAAAAGAGTACGTGTGAGGTGTGGATTGTCGTATGGGCGAGAAAGGCAAGTGTGTGAATTAATAGTAGGTGCAAGATGTGTGAGGCTGGTTGTCGAGTAGGTGCATGTCTGTGTTGGCTAGCATGGATATATATTTATGGGGTCGCTTTATGGTACGTCCTGTGCGTGTAGTAAACCCTACAGGTACCATGTCTGGCTCGTTCTCCCGTGGCAATATCTGTGGTTGTGGTGGTGTGACTGGGCGTGTAGGTGTCCGTGGCCGGCCGTAGGGGCTGACAGGGCGAGGGGGAATGGCAGGTCCGACATGAATAATAGGAGGCTGGTCCTGAGGGAGATTAAGAGGGATTACACATATAGAGTCATTTGGTAGAGGGTCGGCAGGCGTGGGGGATGGGTTGAGTGAGGCAGGTTCAGGTATGGGATTAAGCGGGGGTGCGGGTGGGGGTGTAGGTGAGGCAGGTTCAGGTAATGTAGGAGGGGTAGGTACGTTAAGGGGTGTAGGTGGTGAAGGATGGATAACGGTTGCATAATGGTCGGGGGGTTTAGGTGTCCCTACGATTGATGGTGTGTGAGTGGAGGTTGATGGTTGTGATTGTGATGTGTGAGTGGAGATTGATGGTTGTGGTTGTACGTGTGTTGGTTGTGGGGAGTTCTCCTGGGTAGTAGTGTGGGGGGGTCGTGATGGTGAAGGAGTGGGGAAGGTGCGAGTGTGTGGTGCACCAGTGTGTGTCGGTTGGGGTGGAGGTGGGGGTGTTGGTGTAGTGTTGTGTGCGTTGGGTCGGTTGTATGATGATAATGGTGGTGGTGAGGGTATGCCTGTGTGTGGAATGTTGTGTGTGTTATACCATTGTTGGTACGCTGTGATGTGAGGCTGTGTGTGCGTAAGTGGGGTAGGCATAGTAGGGGTTGGCAGCAGAGGGCGCCTTGGCTGCGTGACGTCGTGGTGAGGTGTTGGTGGACGTGTGTCCTGCTGCTGCTGTTGATGTTGATGTTGGTCAGACTGTGTCACCGCCGGTTTCACGCGTTGCCAGGAAGTCCTGTATGGTTTCCCCCCGATCTGTAGCGTTACTGTTGCCTCGTCCCTCTTGATGACCCTATGTGGTCCAGTGTACGGCTGCTGCAGGGGGGTCCTGTGCGCGTCTGTCCTGAGGAACAGTTGTTCTGCCCTGCGGAGTAGTGGGTGTTCATAGGTGGGGTGGTGTGACTGTTGTCTTGTTGGTGTAAGTGTTGGTGTTGCCATGATCCTCTTCAGAGCTGGGAGAAAAGATAGGTTGGAGGTGTCTGCCGTTAGGTCTACCACTTGGCTGGGCAACCTCAAATCCTCCCCGAATGTCAATTCCGCAGGTGAGTGGTTCAGGTCCTCCTTGACCGTCGACCTGATGGTCAGCAGGATGAGAGGCAGTGCATCCACCCACTGTTCATGCTGTACAGCCCTGAATGCCTCCTTCAGCCAGCGGTGAAACCTCTCGACCATACCGTTGCTGCAGGGATGATAGGCAGTGGTCCTGTTCCTGCATGTCCCCAGGAACTCTAGCATTTCTTGCCACGCCCTTGACTTGAACTGAGTCCCCTGGTCTGTGACGATGCACGCCGGAGGGCCAAAGTTAGACACCCAGTCCTGGAGAAAGTGTCTTGCCGTTCCTTCTGCTGTGATGTCAGTCATGGGGGCTGCCGTGCACCATCTTGTCGTACGGTCGATGCATGTGAGTAGGTATCTGTATCCCCGTGATGTAGGGAGTGGCCCCACGATGTCTACATGTACCGTGTGGAACCTTGAAGTGGGTGTTGGGAAGTCATGTATCGATGGGCGTGTGTGTCTACCAATTTTGGAGCGTTGGCATGCCGTACATTCTGACACCTACTCCTTGATTTGCCTCCTCATGCTTGGCCAGACTGCACGACACGTGATTAACCTCTGGGAACCAGCGACCCCTGGGTGGTTGAGGTTGTGGAAGTGGAGGAATGTGGTTCTCCTGAATGGGGCCGGAATGTATGGTCTAGGAGGACCACATGAGACGTCGCACCACACTCTTACGTTGGGCTCGGCTGCTGTCACTTCCTCCAGCTTCAGACCTGTGTTGCCTTGCAGTAGTTGCTGTAGTTCCTCGTCTGTTTGTTGGGCTGCAGCTATTTGTTTGATGTCGAAGGAATGGCCTAGGTGGACTGCCATGACCGTCTGTGTCTGAGGTGTAGCCCGGGATAATGCGTCAGCCACAGCGTTGTCCTCACCCTTTACGTGCCTTTTGTCGGTGGTGTATTCTGATATGTATGCCAAGTGACGGGTGACTCTTGGTGACCAGTTTGTCCCCAGCTGCTTCATGGCAGTCGTGAGTGGCTTATGATCCGTTCTGATGTGGAATTGCCGTCCCTCAAGGAAGTGGCCGAAGTGACGTACTGCCTCGTACATTGCCACGAGCTCCCTGTCAAAGGCACTGTATTTCTTCTGTGATGGGTCGAGACGCTTGCTGAAGAATGCTATTGGGCGTAACGTCCCCTCGACATCTTGTTGCAATACTGCCCCAATGGCGTCCACTGATGCATCAGTGTAAACGGAGGTAGGTGCTTGGGGCGTGGGGTAGGCTAGCAAGGTAGTGTTGGCGAGCCTGCTCTTGATGCTGGTGAATGCCGCCATTGCCTCGTCATTCCAACTCAGTTTCTTCTGCGAACTCTTCTTTAATCCTTTGATTAGGTCATGTAGTGGAGATAGTGCTTCTGCAGCATGAGGGACAAACCGATGATAGTAGTTCACTATCCCTAGGAACTCTCATCTTCCTGGCGGTGTTGGGTGGGGGAAAGTCCCTGATGGCTTCGACCTTCTGTGGTAGTGGCGTGATTCCCTGTGACGTCACCCTATGGCCCAGGAAGTCTACTGTATCAGCCCCCAGCACACACTTTGATGGGTGAATCTTCAGTCCATACTCCTGTAATTTATTAAAGAGCTGTCGAAGGTGTTGGGCATGATTGTCGTGATCACTGGATGCCACTAGGATGTCGTCGATGTATACCACCACGAAGTCCAAGCCCCTGACTACCCTATCCATGAACCGCTGGAAGGTTTGGGCAGCATTTCTCAGGCCAATGTTCATGGCAGGGAATTCGAATAAGCCGAAAGGAGTGGTAATGGCAGTCTTTTTAATATCTTCCTCTGCTACGGGAATCTGGTGGAAGGCGCGGACTAGGTCGATCTTCGAGAAAACCGTACACCCCTGGAGCTTGGAGTGGAAATCCAGGACATGGGGTATGGGGTAACGGTCTGGTGTCGTTACGGCGTTGAATGCACGGTAGTCACCGCAAGCCCTCCATTCGCCTTCCTGTGCTTTGGGCACCATATGTAGTTGAGATGACCATGCACTGTCTGATGGACGAGCTATCCCTTGTTGCATCATGACTTGGAATTCTTTCTTTGCTGCTTCCAGTCTCTCCGGTGGCATCCTTCTGGGTCTGGCGAAACATGGTGGACTGGTCGTGACGATGTTATGGCGTACTCCTGGATCTTTGGGCTGACAATCGTTGGTGGCCGACAGTAATTGAGGGAACTCCTGGAGCAGCTGGTGATACTCGCTTGTCTTGGAGATGTGGGTGATGGTGGGTTGTGACTGGCGGCATGATTTGGTTTGTATGTGCCGGCCCGTCGTTTTGTGTAGCAGCATCCTGCCTTTCGTGTCAATTAACAAATCATGTGCTGCCAAGAAGTCCAGCCCTAGGATTGGGTACTGTACATCTGTCACCACAAACGGCCACACAAACCATTCCTCGGTAATGAGGGAGACGCCTTTACTTCTTGTGCCATACGTAGCGATGGGTGATTTATTAGCTGCCAGGAGATCGTACGCCATGCTGGAGGGTCGCTGTTTCTCCCAATAAGTGAGAGGAAGTACACTGACTTCCGATCCTGAGTCCACCAAGAACAGCTCTGTCGTTGCTAGGTCTTCCACCCACAGGAGAGTGCGGCTGTGAGGTTCAGTGGTGTATGACCTGGGGGGTATGCCTGTGGGTCCCCAGGCGGATGTGTGGTAGTCAGTGCCAGAGTGTGTCGGTGAAGAGATGTGGCTGGATTCTGGGTGGTAGTACCCTGTGATGTGGTGGCGTCACTCGCTACTCGTGGAGATAATGCGGTGGTAGCGAAAGTGATACGTGGTAGTGGAGTGGTAGTTGTGGGATCATTGGTGTCAGCGGCAGTGATGTGTTTACTCTCACGCCACCGCCTTAGTAGTTTCCCTGGTTGTCGAAGCGGTCAGATTTAGGTGTGTGACTAGGCCACTGACATGGTGCTCGGCAGTTCCTTGCTTGCCTACCGTAGTGTTGATGGTACACGCATATCTGCATCTGTTGCTGTCGCCATGGTTGTCTAACTTGGGGCGGTGGTTGATGTTGAGGATGTGGTGGTAGAGCTAGTGGTCGTGATTGTGTCAATTGTTGTTGTTGTAAAGTGTCAAGGTTTTTATGTATCTCCCTCGTTAATTGTACTAACTCAGCCGTATTGCTGCATGGTTCTGTAGGTTGTGGTTGCATGGAGGAATGCTGAGGTGGTGTGGAGGTGGTATTTACTGCCGTTGTTGTGGTATTTAATGGGAATCTGTTGCCACTCCATGAGCCCTCTTGCTCAATGTGGGCGTCCATGAGAGAGTCGGCCCGCTCTCCATACTCCTGGAGTGTGAGGTTTGGCTGAGCGATGAGGTGCAGCCATAACAGGGGGGGCATCAGATTAGTGTGTCTTGTTTTCAGCATGAGGTCTGGGAAGGGATTACCTGCTGCTTGGTTGAGCCGTTGCATATGTCTGAGGAGTGCAGATGGGCTCCTCCCATCCAACTGAACATTTTCCAGGGCCTTGTAGTTTTGTAGGACGGTATTTCCACACGCCATCGTGATAGCGGCTTTCAGACCCTCATACTGTGACCCAGACGTTAGTGTAGGAAGCGAAGGAGAGGTTAAGGCGAATATATCTGTTGGGAGGGCCCTGATGATTGCCCGATATTTCGCCTCATCGGAAATATTATCTTCTTTCCAGATTTCCTCTGTGTGTTGCAACCACGCGAGTGTATCAGAAGAGAATGGAGGGGTGACTGGAATGGATAACGTGGGTGTGTGATGAGTGTTATTCGTGGTGTTGGCTAATTCAGATGTTTGCGCCATATTGCTGGTGAGACGAAAGTTATGCAATGCGGTGTGGGGTGGATGGATGGAAAGCGGGAGCACGATGGGGTATGGGGGTAAAATATATTAGTCCCCCCGGGAAGAAGGAATCAAAGAAAATGGTCGGAACTCGGGGGAGTGAAGAAAATGGTAGGAAATCGGGGGAGACTGAGTCAGAGTGGGCCGTGATAGAAAACTGTAGTAATGCTGAGGTAGGTTGTGGGTTAGGGAAATCTCTAGTGGGTAGAGTGAGGGTTGCGAGCGTGGGTGAAATATATTAACTATGGTAGAATGGCGGGAATGGAATGCGACAAGGAATGATATTTTAAAGAGCGTGGAGGTGGAGAATGGATTGCTTTTCTATCACACAATATATATAAATAGAAAATACATATGAATTGGGGCTATGCGGCAATGTGCCTGTATAATAATACTATAGGTATGGAAAAAAAAAATTGGGGAGAAGAATCACTGGGGAGGTTAAATGAGAGAAAGATTGGAAAATAAATGTTGCTGTCGAGTACTTAATCCCTTTGTGTACTGGTGGCGACGTCGTGGGTGGCGTAGAGGCGTGGAGTGGCGTGGTGGAGCGCGTGTTGTGGAACTGGGGTGGTCCACGTGGGGTGTATGTTTTGGAGCAGGAGAGTGGTCCAGGAGCAACGCGTAAGATGGAGAGTGGAGTTGTGTAGTTGTATAGCTTGGTTCAAGGCGGAAGTATAAGGTTACCTTGCGTTGTCGCTTGCACAGTGCACACGTGGAGAGTCGTTTCAGGCTGGATGTATGTTTTTTCCCGGGGTCACCAGTTATAACGTTACGGGACGTTATCACCCAGAATGATTGAAGATTCACTGTGCAGTACAAGGTAGTTTATTGGTAAGAAACACTTGGTAGGAGGTTGTGGTGAATCAAGCAGCAAGGTGAGTGTGGTGTGTTTTGCTGAGAGTAGCGAGGAGAGTGGAGAGGTGTTCACGAGTGCGTGGTGGGGAGTCAACTGAGTGGCTGGGGGAAGCCAAGCACCTGTGTGAAGGTGTGCCTTGGCGGGAAAATGGCTAGGGCAAATGGGGGTCGAGAAGCGCAGTGTTAGAATGCTTGCTTGATTCACTACAACATATAACTCTGTAACGTGTTTCTGTCCTTTCCAGTGTTTCCACTTTAGGGTAAAATACCCCATTTTAGGGGAATTGGACCCTTGTTAGGGTAAAACCTAGGGTAATGCGAAAAAAGGCAAAATCTGGGGGAATTTGAGAATTTTTAGGGTATACTTCCTATTTTCTAGGGGATTTTGATAAATTACATAGCAGTTTCAATCTTGGTTTGAAGATTGGAAAAGTGGAATATTTGTGCAAGGGAAGTAGTAGAGTTCACCATTAAAATGGGGATAGGTAGTCATTTTCCTTCATTATTTTAGTTAATTTTTATTTGTATTATTTATTTATTATTATTATTATATTTATTATGTATTATTTATTATTATTATTATTATTTTGTGTGTGTGAGAGAGGCAAATTCAAATTGCAACTGCCTGCCGTGCTTGGCTAGTGGCTACACATGCCAGACAGTGAGTGCAGTACAGCAAGGCCGCTTGAAGAGTAAGTCGTCCCACCGCGCAGGCAGGGAGAGCGTGATGACGTCACCGCGAAGAGTCTCTCGCTCCCTCACTCGTAGATACCCATGAAAAACCCAGCCCAAAACATAACCTTTTACACTTGATACATGATATTTGATACTGTTGGGGGCAGATGGGGAATGATGCAGCTTGTGACCAGTATTCCTTATAGCATTATTCATTCAAGCACCAAAAGAGTAGCCTACCTTTTGATATGATAAATATATCTCTCTCTCTCTTGTGATCAGCTGTCAACTTTAAACTATTTCAAAGCTTAGTTGAAGAAAAATGGAGTATATACACTTGAGGTAGGCATTAATATTTTAATAAGGAAACAAATATAATACATAAATTACAGTACTAAGAGTAAGTTTGAACTTCATAATTTATCAAGTATACCATGTAGGATATATACAATATTTATTCATAAGTAGTATCATGCTTTGCTCTTTCACTGAATTCTTATCTTAGTTTTGACATTTTGTTAGATATTTTCCTCTGTGAATTTCGCTTTCTAAGGGGTTAATATCCATACCCTGAAAAATATGCGACAACGAACAAAAAACCTAATCACATCATCTGGTAAATCTACAAAATTTCTTATTTCACTTGCTAATGTTGTTACACATTTTGGTCCCTCTCTGAGTTCCTTATCTCTGTGATAACAAATAAACAGTCTTTCCATTTGTTTCAGTTGATCAAAAACAATATTGCTGGATCTCTTTAACTTCCCCACTGTTCTAGAAATTGTGCCTAGGAAATTGTACTGTGGAAACTTTTTGACAAAATAACCCCCAATGTACCTCAGTCCTTGTTTCCATTGTTTTTTCTAATGTCTCTTCTTCTTCTGTACTTATTGGAAGACAGTTCTCAATGTCTTCCATTTCACACAAGGAATTATCAAAATCAACTGAACAGCCTTCCTGACGTTCTTCCTTTGAACTCCTGTTACATCAACATGATTATGTGACACACATTCACTACTGACTTTCGTAGTATAATGTACAATGAACCCATAGTTAAGAAAATTGTTACGAATCAACTTCATCAAGTGAGGGGCATCTGCAAACACGCATACTTCCCTGTCTGCAGCAGCTGGATTAGTGAAAGAGGTATGATCTACATTTACACTCAGATTGTTCTATAATCTTACATTTGTGGGACTAAGATCATTCACTATGGCTACTACTGGATATCCAACTGCTTCTACCCTGCTAATTAAATCAAATGAAATATCCTTGTTCATGTCCGTATAAAAAATATAGTATATTACCTGTTTCCATGGGCTAGTAAGGCCTCTTATAATTTATTTTGGAGGGGGGTGTCGCAGGCTACTACTGACAGCTGTTTTCTCAGTCGCTCGGACCAAGATCTAGAATACAAGGTCTGCTCGTCAACTGTCACCCCACTGCGCATCTACGTCGATTGGCCCCCAATCTGCCCAAGTCTGTCAAATATGGGACAGGATAGTAGTCTCTATGATCGGGGTACATACGGGTCAATACTAGCGGCCCCTCGCATTTCAGTGACAAAAATGCCTTACTTTCTTGCCAAAATTAATGGTTTAGACTTTGTGTAGGTGAATCGTTTTTGTTTCTAAAATTTCTTCAAAAGCATAGGTATCGAAAGATCTCAGTGGAAGTTTTCGAGAAATTACAAATAGGACTAGAAATAGTGATGTGAAAACAGCATATATACGGGAGAATTCCTTCCCTCTGCCCGCGTATAGAAAATGGAAATATTTTAATCCTTACCTGACTCACCTTATCAAATCCTTTAAACACCCCCACCTCCAACACACACACACACACACACACATTTTTACATGTGTTGATATTTCTCAGTAGGGACAGTATAGAAAAAATAGATGATAATTTTCTTTTCATAATCTATTGTAGCTAATACAAACATCAAGATCTAATCAAATATAATTACATGGGCCTTAACTAAGTAAAATAATGTATAATATTTAAGACTAAAATTAATACATAAATTAATACATTAATACATAAATTAATACATAAACACGACGGTATCTGAATATAAACTATGTAACATTCAACTCAAATCAGGTAAGTGTGTGTGTGTGTGTGTGTGTTGGAGGCGGAGGTGTGAAGTGATTTGATAAGGATTAAAATATTCTCATTTTCTATACACAGCCAGAATGAAGGTTTTCTCTTGTATATATGCTATTTTCACAGCACAATTTCTATGCTTATATGTAATTTCTGGAAAACTTCTACTGAGAACTTTCGATACCTATACATATGAAGAAATTTTAGAAACAAAAACGATTCGCCTACATTGAGTCTAAGCCCTGAATTTTGGCAAGAAAGTTAGGCATTTTTGCCACTGAAATGAGAGGTCGCTAATATTGACCCTAATGTACACCCACCATAGAGACTACTATTCCATCCCATATTTTGTAGACAGAGAGCGGCCTCAGTTTGGGGGCTAATCGACGTCACCAGCCAGCAGGGCCCGATATGCGCCATGAGCAGAACCTGGTATTCTAGATCTTGGTGAAAGTGAGACTTGGCGACCAGAGTACCAAGTAGCCTTAACTTGGAGAGAGTGTAGGGTTGACAAACAGTATTTGTCTCGGGCCGGACGATAGGCCTTTCTGGGACGGATCTGGTCAACAGGTGCAGGTTGGCCACCCCTTGCAGGCCGGATTCCATTATTAATTCGGAGTATGTTCACGGGCCACACAATATGCCTCTGTTGGCCGGATGTTACCCACTCCTAGTCTAAATATAGCCTGATGGACATCTTATTTATGACTCATATGTTACTTACTATTTACCTTTCTTTGCCGGACCAGTTATACTCTGATCTTTTCTTTGCCAGTCATGTCGTTTACAAGTTATTTGTCTCCCAGACACACCTCCAACTTCGTTGTACCGCCCATTCATGGATGCTTTACACAAGAGAGTTTTATACAGAGTTGTTGACAGTAACACTCTGTTCTTAGTTCATTAGAGAGAGAGAGAGAGAGAGAGAGAGAGAGAGAGTTACAAGGAGTTACAAGGAAAAGAAGTACCCTAGGGGACCTTACGATCCATACAAAGAGGGTACCTGTGGGTTTAGTTGCGCAAGTAGGCGACCGTCCTCGAATGTGTCATGTGAAACCATCAAGGAACACTCGCACAACTGCTTAAACACCTAGACGGTGGTTTAAGACTTTGTCTAATCTGGACTTGAACTGATCCACAGAGTTGCTGTTGACTACATCAGCAGGAAGCGCGTTCCAAGTACGGCAGATGCTGTATGTAAAGAATTTACCACACAGATCACGGTTGTATCGCTTCAGTTCAAGTTTGTAGCCATGATTCCTGGTTGTGCCCTCACTGAGTTGGAAAATGTCCCTGTAATCTACATTGTCAAAGCCTCGTAGTATTTTAAACACTTCGATAAGCTGACCACGCAGTCTCTGGGTTTCCAAAGAGAACAGGTCGAGTTCTACCAACCGATCTTTATAGCTCTTGTGTCTAAGAGAGGGTATAAGTTTGGTTGCCCTGGCTTGCACTCGTTCCAATCTCGCGATATCCTTCCGGTAAGAAGGACTCCAAAACTGGACTGCATACTCCCGGTGCGGTCGGACAAGGGAATTGTACAGACAAAGTACTGTTATGAATACCTGGATTCACTCCACCACTTTGATTCAAAACTCCATGTATTGAAACCAATCTTGTATGAAACTGTGGTTCAGTTCCTGTTTTAGTGGGCATACAGTGTATAGAGGGCGTACCAGTAGTTTCCCTTGTGGTTATTACTTGAGGCTGACTCTAGTTTGAGGGTATAAAAGAAGCAGACTTGGGTCTCACAGTCAGTCTCTGCATACCAGGGTAGGATAAACAGTGTGTTCCATGGATCTACCTCAGCTCCAGCTTTGTCCCTCCGAAATGGCTAAGTGTTGATATTGTTCTCTTATACTGTGCTCCTATAGGAATATTGTTTATTATTATTATTATAATTAGGGTACATATTGTGTTGTGTTATTGTGTTAATGTTGGGTGAATGTAATGGAGTAAGACTTGGGTCATGAATTGGAGATTTGTGTAATGTTCTGTTTGTTATTTAATGGTTTTTTTAAATATATATATTAAAATATCAGTCTGTTTATATGTCCAGGGGTTACGATTTAACTGATAGAAGGGCATAACTTAACATGGGGGCCTGTCCGGGATCTCCATTTCCATATGACCTATAGTCTTGTATTAATTACTGAAGCCTGTATATATATACATTATAGAGATAGTTCAAAATTCGGGTCTAGTCTGTTTTGTTTGTTGGTCTCTGATTCTATACTGTGTGAATCCTCCACTTTAAGAATGGAGTTTAACTTGGATAAATTTGTAGAGAACCCATCAGTACCTTACTTAAAAAGTGTTAATCTTCGTAAGGAAGACTGGATTGTTCTTGGCTCTCATTGGGGTATTACTTGTAAGAAAAGTTGGAGGAAGAGAGAGATTCAAGAAAAAGTAATAACGGAACTGGTAAATAAAAGGATTTTAGATGAAAGTGCACATGCATTAAGTGAGGACCCTTCTGGTCTATTAATGATGAAGTTAGAAGCTGGAAAAGAGGAACGTGCACATGAGCTGTTAGCCTGGAAGGAGAGAGCTGAAGAACGACGTTTTCAATTAGAATTGTTAACAAAACAAGCAGAGCTAGGCATAACTTTGAGACCAACAGATGGGACGGGTTCAGACACATTTGATATAACGAAGCAATCCAGATTAGTTCCTTCATTTGATGAAAATGACCCAGAGGAATTTTTCCTACAATTTGAGAAGACAGCCACCTCATTGTCTTGGCATACCAAATATTGGCCAGTCCTAATTCAAACTAATTTAGTAGGTAAAGGGAGATCAGTATACTTGTCCTTAGATATTAATGAAAGTAAGAATTATGAAGTAATTAAAAAATCTGTTCTCAATGCATATCAGCTGACTCCAGAATTTTATAGGCAAAAATTTAGAAATATAAGGAAAGGTGATGCTTCGTCTTATATTGAACTGTCTCATACAGTGAGGAAATTAGGTAAAAGGTGGTTAGATTCTAATAATGTTGAAACACGTGAAGAATTGGAGGAACTTGTGTTATTGGAGCAGTATAAGAGAGCAGTGCCTCGGGAGGTGAAAGCATATTTAGAGGAGCATGAGGTTAGATCTTTGGTCCGGGCTGCTACCCTGGCAGAAAATTATGCATTGACTCATAAAGGCTTTAGATACAGGTCGCCTCACCAATTAGAGAGTAGGAAAGCAGACTCAAAGGTTTTGGGTGGTAATTCTGTTAGGATTTTCTCTCCTTTGTCTGGTGAAGGTGGTCCTGATAAGGCTGGTGGATCAACCACGTCTAGTTATTCCCCAGGTAAAAGGGAATTAATGTGCTACTATTGTAAGCAGTTTGGACACATTAAGGGTAACTGCCCTAGGTTATTAGCCAGACAAAAGTCTAGTAAGCAGATTAGTATGACTTGTAATAATGATATTGATCATATTCCAAGTGACATACATTCAGAAACAAAGTCTGAGTTATTTGAACCCTTTCAGTTTGGCGGGTTTGTGAGTGTCAGTGACCACGGGAAGTGTTTCCCTGTTCGTATCTTGAGAGACACTGCTTCTTCGTGCAGTATATTGCTTAAGAGTGCAGTTTCCTTCATAGAGGACGTTTTGACTGGCGAGGAAGTAGTATTGCAGGGTGTTAGTGGTGCTGTCACGGTGCCGTACGGTAGAGTGTTTTTAAAAACAGATTTAGTCTCTAAAAATGTTAATGTTGCTATTCAGGATAAGTTGCCTGTAGAGGGAGTGTCATTTCTGCTAGGCAACGATATTGCGGGTAATAAAGTAGTCCCTAATCCAATAGTAACATCAGTTCCTACTAGGGTTAATAATACTGACGCATTGGAGAAAGAAATACCAGGGTTATTTCCTTCGTGTGCTGTGACTAGGAACATGAAGAATAATGCAGAATGTGATGTGGTTCCTAGTACCACTGATGATGAGGACGATGATTCAGGTATAGGTAGTTTGTTTCAAACCGATGTGGTTCATAACTCACCTGTGTTGCCAGAAGAGGTTGTGTCCCCTGTGGCTGGCTCACATATCGATACTGAATCTGTGTTAGTGGATACTGTGCCTGTGAGCAGAGATATGTTGTCGGAAGCTCAACGAGGTGATCCGGAGTTGAAGTCTTTATTTGCTAGAGCAGTAGATTTAAATGAATCTGAGAAACTTTCGGTATGTTACTATTTAGACAATGATGTCCTCATGAGAAAATTTCGGTTGGCTGATATTGCAGCTAATGAAGAGTGGAATGTAACCAGACAAATAATTGTACCTAGTTGTTACAGGAAGGATATCTTGAGTCTCGCACATGATTTTGCTGGTGGTCATTTAGGTATCAATAAAACGTATAACAAAATTCTTCCTAACTTCTTTTGGCCCGGTTTAAGAAGAGATGTTGCGAAGTATTGTCATACATGTCATGTTTGTCAAGTGGCTGGTAAACCAAACCAGGTATTAAAGAAGGCTCCGTTGCAGCCTATAGTCCCTTTAACTGAGCCATTTAGTAAAGTTATTATTGATTGTGTTGGACCAATGCCTAAAACAAAGAAAGGAAACCAATTTCTATTAACGATCATGTGTGCGACCACAAGATATCCTGAGGCTATTCCTCTAAAAAAGATTACTACAAAAGCTGTTGTCAATGTACTGCTAAGATTTTTTACCCAATATGGTATTCCCAAATATTTACAGTCTGATCAGGGAACAAATTTTACTTCGAATGTTTTCAAACAGGTAATGAAAGAATTAGGAATAACTCATTATACAGCCACTGCCTATCATCCACAATCCCAAAGGGCACTTGAGCGTTTTCACCAAACATTCAAGTCTATGCTCACTAAGTATTGTATAGAAAGTGATTAAGATTGGGATGATGGAGTGCACTTTATGTTGTATGCTATTAGATCATGTCCACAGGAGTCCTTAGGATTTACTCCATTTTCCCTTGTGTATGGTCATACCGTTAGAGGCCCTTTAGAGGTAATGAAAGAGTGTTGGGTAGCTAAAGACTTGGGTATGCCATTGCCTCAATATGTAAAAAAATTTAGGGAACTGTTAAAGAGAGCTAATGAATTAGCAAGAAGTAATTTAAATAAAGCCCAAACTGCCATGAAAAATACCTATGATCTAAAAGCTGTGGAGAAGAGTTTTAAGCCAGGTGACTCAGTGTTGGCTTTTCTTCCATTGTACAGTAAGCCTTTTCAATCGAAATATAGTGGTCCTTTTGTTGTGAAGGAGAAACTGAGTGACCTTAATTATTTGATAGAAACCCCCGGAAGAAGAAAGAGTGAAAGAAAGATTCATGCTAACTTGCTTAAATTATATCATGCAAGGGACATTGGATCTGTAGTCCTTATAACCGAGACAGATAGTCCTTCAGACGAGAAAGAACTGTTATCATTTGAATTATGTACTCCCCTGCTAAATTCACAAGTGTTGCATAATCCAGAAACTAAAATTTCACACCTCTCACAGCATCAGAAGGACGACATCTGCACACTACTGTCTACTTATGAGCAGATTTTTGGTGATGTGCCGCAGCCATGCCGAGGGGTGGAACATGACATCTTGCTGATCGACAATGCCAAGCCCGTAAAACAACACCCCTACAGAGTAAATCCATGCAAGAGGAATGCTCTGCAGAGGGAGGTGGAGTTCCTACTTCAGAATGGGTTGGCAGAGCAGAGTACCAGCGAGTGGGCCTCTCCTTGCCTGTTGGTGCCGAAGTCTGATGGCAACCACCGGCTTTGTACTGACTATAGGAGAGTCAATAGTTTAACCAAAGCTGATTGTTTTCCTCTCCCCAGGATGACAGACATCATCGATGACATTGGGGATGCTCAGTTCATTACCAAGTTAGATTTGCTGAAGGGGTATTACCAGATCCCTTTGACAGTCAAGGCAAAGGAAGTGTCCGCCTTTGTGTTACCAGACGGACTCTACCAATACAAAGTTATGCCCTTTGGAATGCGTAATGCCCCTGCGACATTCCAGAGGCTGATGAATAGTGTGACTCGTAGCCTGCCTAACGTTCGTGTCTACATTGACGACCTTGTGATCTTCACGACCACCTGGGAGGAGCATGTGACTAGTCTTTAGCAACTCTTCCATCGCATAGCTGAGGCTGGACTAACAGTTAACCTTCTGAAGAGTGAGCTAGGACAAGCCGAGGTTACTTATTTAGGGCATGTGATTGGCCAAGGTAAAGTTGCACCAGTAAAATCCAAAGTGGAAGCTATTATTCAGTACCCTGCCCCAACAACCCGAAAGGAAGTGATGAGGTTCTTAGGAATGGCTGGGTTTTATAGAAGATTTTGTCCTAACTTTGCTGATGTTTCCGCTCCCCTGTCTAACCTTGTCAGTCCCAGGAAGCCGTTTGTGTGGTCAAAAGAATGTCAGAATGCCTTTAATAACTTAAAGAGTCTGTTAACAACAGTGCCAGTACTGCGAGCTCCCGACTTCTCTCGACCTTTCAGTCTGCAAGTGGATGCTAGTGATATAGGGGCTGGGGCGGTTTTGATGCAAAGCAATGACAGAGATATCTTGCATCCAGTCTGTTTTATGTCGGCCAAGTTTAAACCGTATCAAAGAAATTATTCCACAATAGAAAAGGAAACCCTTGCCTTGCTTTTGGCCCTTGAAAAGTTCGAAGTATATGTAAATGCCGCTACATACCCAGTGCATGTATTTAGTGATCACAACCCTTTACAATTTGTTAATAAGATGAAAAATAAAAATCAAAGATTGATGAGATGGTCAGTGGCACTTCAGCCCTATAATTTCATAATTAGCCATATACCTGGAAAAGACAATGTAATCGCAGATGCTCTCTCAAGAGTGCATAGTGTAGGTTAAAAGATGGATGTACAAAAGGTTGTGTTCCTTTAAGGAATTAGGCTTAATATTAATTTAGGTTAAGGTTGTGAATGTCATATTAAAAAAATTAGTTTTGTTAATCAAACTGGTGGGATAGAGAAAGCCTAAAGGCTTTCTTTTGAGAGGGAGGTGTTATGAATACCTGGATTCACTCCACCACTTTGATTCAAAACTCCATGTATTGAAACCAATCTTGTATGAAACTGTGGTTCAGTTCCTGTTTTAGTGGGCATACAGTGTATAGAGGGCGTACCAGTAGTTTCCCTTCTGGTTATTACTTGAGGCTGACTCTAGTTTGAGGGTATAAAAGGAGCAGACTTGGGTCTCACAGTCACATTATGCGTCCAGACTTTGTTGTGTCCAGACCTCGTCCTCGTTGTGCATAGCAACAACAGACACCAGTATTGTTCGTGGAGTTACCTTGGTGTACCGAGGCCTCTTACCGGCAGTACTCTGTTGTTTCTTTGCCTTGGTAAAGTAATATTGTAAAGTAAATTTGCAGCGTTTTGCTGCACTGCTGTGTACACCTTCAGTGATTTGTTTTTTGCTGGAGGACAACCAGTAGTATATGGTAGATAGTAGTTAGTTGTTCCCTACACCAGACCCGCAGCACTCACTGCCTCAGGGGAAACCCTGTGGTAGGGGGGCCCAGTAGTCTGGTGCGTCATTTGGGCACCTCTTTTTCTTAAACTACTTTTTCTTCTATATTTTCCGTGCGACCTCCTGGGCCTACGGTTGTCTCTTGGCTGAGCAACGGTATTCGCTTGGGAGGTGGGTTCCTACTACACCACCCCTCGCATTAGGCAGGTTCGGTGGTGGGGAAGTTCCTTCCGCACAAACTCCGATCCCCTAGCTGGTACTGGAGAACGCCGCCAGGCTACCACTAGGGGGGGGCGAGTAAAGGTAACTTTTATTCCCTAAATTATTGTCCATTTTTGGGGGTTGATACAATAGTTCAGGGAGGTAGGTGAGTGTGCGAGGAGAGGGGTCGGACGTAGTCCGATGCCCCGGATGGATGAACCCCCGACTAGCCTCCCTCCTCCTCAAGGAGGGAGGTTAACGACCAAGGACCAAACTAGGACAATGGCTGACAATAATGGAACCCCTACGGCAGACAGACAAAGACAACCTGATGTTAAAATTCCTCCTATGAATGCTCGCTATGTAAATATTAGATGTGTAGATGAGGGTCAGTCTCTCAAAAACTTTAACCCCTTTATCGTCAAAAAGGTCCTTGATGGTCAAGTGGGTGGCAGTCTTGCTGCTGCTAACAAGTTGCGTGATGGTAGTATCCTGGTAAAAGTACTGAAGGCATCCCAGGTTAAGGATCTCCTTAAACTGACGCAAATTCATAACTTTAAGGTGAAAGCCACCATTCCAGTGGGGCCAAATACCTGTAAGGGCGTCATTTTCCATAGGGATTTGGCCGCTCTGGATGAGGCTGAAATTTTGGAAGGAATGAAGGACCAAGGCGTTGTTGATGTACAAAGTATGACCAGGATGAGAGAGAACAAGAGAGAGAAATTTGGCTTGTGTTTCCTGACTTTTGCTTCAGCACAGATTCCGGAAACTGTAAAGATTGGATATGAAATTGTTCACGTTAGACCATACATTCAGAAACCGATGCGTTGTTTCCGTTGCCAGAAATTCGGACACACAGCATTGAGGTGCTTTAATAAAGATTCATTCACTTGTGGTAAATGTGCAGGTAGACACGAGACTGAGTTGTGTTCAGAGACAGTCTTCAGGTGTGCTAATTGTGGCGGCCCCCACCAGGCAAGTGCAGGTGACTGCAGGAGCCTTAAAGTGGAGACTGAAGCAATGGCATACATGAGGGCTCATGATGTTAGTTATGGTGAGGCAAAGAGGAAGGTGGAGGGGGTTAACCAAACTCCCACAGTTTCCTATGCTGCAGCTATGACTGGCACCACTGCTCCTGTAACTACAACAAATGTTAACGTGGCTATTCAAGCTAAAGATAATGAAATTAAAGACTTAAAGGATACTGTAAACAAATTAACGCTGCTAGTAGAAAGTTTGACAAAGAAATTAGAAGTTGTTGAATCAACCCAGCAAAAGAAGCACCACAAAGCTGATGATACCGTATCAGCTTCAAAATCTCATGTTCTCGCTCAGGTGACTCCCATGAAGCCTACATCCGGGAGTCGTCCGGTTCGTCGCGAGACGAGCCGTTCGAGGACTGGCTCTGTACCTCATGGAGAGGAACAGGCGATGGAGACTACCGTCGCGAAACCTGCCCGCGGGAGGTCCCCGGGAAGTGCAGAGGAGGAAGAGGGTCTTCCCTCCCAGCACAAAAAGGTTCGGCCAGACGAACAAGGCTCCAAGAAACCCCATAAACAGCGATAATCTTCGCGCTAACCATACTCCAATGGAACTGTCGAAGTCTTAGAGCTAGATTAAATGAACTTAAACTTTTGGCTTGTTCTTACGCTGCCGATATTATTGCCCTTCAGGAAACTCATCTGAACGACCAAGTCGAAGACGAGGTTGTTCAGCTTCGGAACTACAAGTTAATTAGGAGGGACCGTGGGGGGAGGGGTGGAGGTGGAGTGGCAATCTACATCCGCCATAACCTCCCTTTCACTGATGTGCCCTGTAATTTTCCTCTGGAAAGTGTCGCTTGCAGAGTAAAATTCGGTGGCACCTACCTGACTATCTGTTCTGTCTACTGTCCTCCTGATACAGTAACTTATGATGATGTTTTTGATCTACAGGACAGTCTGCCCTGTAGAAAATTAATTGTAGGTGATTTTAATGCTCATCATACGTTATGGGGTTCCCTGCAGGATGACAGAAAGGGGGAACAGATGGCTAGGCTAATCAGTGATTCCAATTTGGTTCTTCTGAACGACGGTAGTCCGACGAGAGTTGATGATAATACTGGTAATTTTAGCGTCCTTGACCTATCTCTGGTCTCCCCATCAATTGCAGCCTCTTGCCAGTGGCTACCCATTGATGACTCATTGGGAAGCGACCATTTTCCTATTGTGATTAAATTTAAAAGCGACACTATTAAAGAGCCTTCAGCACCTAAATTTAACGTAAAAAAAGCAGACTGGGTGTCCTTCACAAAGGGTGTCAATATTGAAATTGTTGGAGAAACCATTGATGATAAAGTAAATAATATTCAAGATAATATCCTCAAAGCCGCAATGGCAACAATTCCTAAGACTTCGGTAGATAGCGCAAAGCATAGAGTTCCATGGTGGACGCCAGATTGCCGCAGGGTACTGTGTGAGAGGAATAGAGCCTACAGGCTTTTCAAAAATCGCATTAGTGATGAGAACTTTCGCAAGTATAAACTTGCGAGAGCTAGGGCTCGTCGAACCATCAGACAAGCCAAACGAGACTCCTGGCGATGCTTTGTCTCTAGTATCAATAGTGAAACATCAATTTCCCAAGTCTGGTCCACTGTAAGAAAATTGAATAAGAAAAAAATATCTAATAAAATTACCAACATCACTTTTAATAACATCAATTATGACGAACCTAGAGACATTGCTAACGCCCTCGCCAGGCAGTTCTCTTTTGCTAGCAGCTCTGAAAATTACCATCCAGCTTTCCTGCCCATCAAGGAAGCATCAGAGCTGCAGCATATTGACTTTGCCACAGGAGATGAATTAGATTACAACAGTGATCTAACAATGCAAGAGCTTGTCCAAGCCCTAGGAGCCTGTAGTGGGACATCCCCAGGACCCGATGAGATTCGGTATGAGATGATAAAGCATCTTGATCATGATTCCATGGTCAAGATGTTGCAAGTGTTTAACGAGATTTGGAGGGGTCACACCTTTCCAAACTCGTGGCACTTTGCACATGTCATTCCCATACCGAAAGGAGGGGGGGACCCCAGATCGACTTCATCGTATCGCCCTATTGCGCTCACAAGTTGCTTATGCAAGGTCATGGAACGAATTGTTAATCGTAGGCTATTGCATTTTTTAAATTCCAGAAATTTGCTGGTTGACGAGCAGTGTGGCTTCCGTAAAGGTCGCCAGACGCTCGATCAGCTAGTAAACCTGGAAGTTCAAATTCAAGAGGCATTTGCCAAAAAAAAATTTTTGATTGCAGTATTTTTAGACATTGAAAAAGCCTACGACATGACTTGGCGACATGGCCTCCTCAGGAAACTATATGCGATGGGATTACGCGGTAACCTGCCCTTTTTTGTTAACAATTTCATTTCTGACAGAACTTTCTCTGTCAAGCTTTTTTCGGACACAGTAACTTTCTCGGACATATTTGTCCAGGCAAATGGGGTGCCCAAGGGGAGTGTTCTGTCTCCGACCTTATTTCTATGTATGATCAATGACATTCTACCAGCTCCTCCTCGAAATCTTAAATACTCACTGTACGCCGACGACTGTGCGATATGGCACTCCAGCTGTAATGCAGAGTTTTCGGCAACTCGGATCCAATTGGCACTGGATTTGATTCACAATTGGGGCCTCCAGTGGGGTTTTAAGTTTTCAGTAAGAAAGAGTGTAGGGGTTATTTTCACTCATAGGAAGAAGCCAGACGTCAGGCTGACTATGGGTGTCAACCCCCTACCTATTCAAAATTCGACTAAATTTCTTGGACTGCATTTTGACAGTCGACTGACATGGCGAGTCCATGTCAGTCAGTTAAAAATTAAATGTTTAAAAGCACTCAATTTGCTGAAGTGCATTTCTGGTACTCAATGGGGAGCAGATAGGAAGTCATTGCTAATGCTATATAAATCCCTGATTAGATCTAGAGTAGATTATGGGTCAATAGTGTATGGTTCGGCATCTGAGTCTGTGTTGAAAGGTTTCGATGTTGTGCAGAATGCGTGTTTGCGTGTGTGTCTTGGAGCCCTACGTTGCACTCGAATCGAGCGTCTAGAGGTGGAGTCACAAGTGCCTCCCCTCCGATTGAGACGAGATCAACTACTATTAGTATATTGTGCTAAAAAATCCAGGGTGCCGAGTCATCTTCCCGGGAATGCCTTGCTACGGCAACAGCACCCGGGGGGCCATGGCGCTAGGCCCCTGGCAGAGGGACCGAGTCGTCCGTCCGGGAACCCCTGCGCCCCAGGGGGCACTGGCGTGAGGCCAATGGGGACCAGGCCCCAAGTTCAGGTACCCGGGGAGCCGAGTCATCCTCCCGGTAATGCCTTGGTGAGGCATTTGCAGCCGGGGGGCCATGGCGATAGGCCCCCGGAAGGGCCGAGTTATCCGCCTGGGCGTCGCACGGCCCCGGAGGGCACTGGCGTGAGGTCCCTCAGAGCAAGACTCCACGACCTCGTAGAGTGTGTCGGTATAGAATTATCAACAATCGATTCCCTGGTTTTAGTAAATATTGCACCCTGTGTAACACCCCCCTTCACTATTGTGGATTCCTGGCTACCAGGGGTTAAATCCCGGGTGCCGGAGGTGGAGGTACACCAGAGGTTTCGAGAGATAATTGTTCAACATCTTTCATATTTCCATCTGTATACCGACGGTTCCAAGACGGATGAATGTGTGGGTGCAGGTGTATGGTCGACTGAATGTCAGTTAAGATTCAGACTGCCGATTCATACATCTATTTTTATTGCTGAACTTTTTGCTATTAATAAAGCTTTGGATTTTGCCCTGTCGACGACCCACGATAGGATAGTTATTTTTACAGATTCATTAAGTTCACTTCAAGCTATTAAATCCTTAAATACAACTAACAACGAAATACAGGGTAATATCATTAGTAAGCTGTTTTGTGCCAATAAATCAATCAAGCTAATATGGGTACCTTCACATTATGGTATCTATGGCAATGAACAGGCTGATATACTAGCCGGGTCAACTGTTGATCTGGACATTAGCATAGTCCGTACGGATCTCAGGTGTTTTGTTTCCCTCATTAAGTCTCGAATTCATCTCCTGTGGCAAAGGCAGTGGACCAGATTAGACATCAGAAATAAAGTAAAAACACTTATCGAACCCTGGGCTACGTCATCATGGCGTAGTCGCAGGGACGAGGTGGTGTTGGCCCGTCTTAGGGTCAATGCCACATGGTTCACCCACCTTGAACCATATGTAAATCGAAATTTTCCCCCTAATTGTCAATATTGCAATACAATTATGTCAATAAGTCATGTATTAATTTTCTGCAATGAATTTGAAAATCAACGTAATAAAATTTAAAAATATTTCCAACTTAAAAAAATAGCTTTCACCATCAACAATTTACTAGCAGATGACAAGAATATTATAAACAAATTAATGAGTTTTCTGAGGGAGACAAAACTTTATGACCTTATATAGATTGATATAATAAAATGGATCCAATGGCTTAATGATCTTTGGCTATATGCCTCTGGTCGATAGCCAAGAAATCCAACAAGCAAGCAAGCTCACAGTCACCATTATGCGTCCAGACTTTGTTGTGTCCAGACCTCGTCCTCTTAGTGCATAGCAACAACAGACACCAGTACTGTTCGTGGAGTTACCTTGGTGTACCGAGGCCTCTTACCGGCAGTACTCTGTTGTTTCTCTGCCTGGTGTAAAGTAATATAGTAAAGTAAATTTGCAGCGTTTTGCTGCACTGCTGTGTACACCTTCAGTGATTTGATTTTTGCTGGAGGACAACCAGTAGTTTATGGTAGATAGTAGTTAGTTGTTCCCCACACCAGACCCGCAGCACTCACTGCCTCAGGGGAAACCCTGTGGTAGGGGGGCCCAGTAGTCTGGTGTGTCATTTGGGCACCTCTTTTTCTTAAACTACTTTTTCTTCTATATTTTCCGTGCGACCTCCTGGGCCTACGGTTGTCTCTTGGCTGAGCAACGGTATTCGCTTGGGAGGTGGGTTCCTACTACACCACCCCTCGCATTAGGCAGGTTCGGTGGTGGGGAAGTTCCTTCCGCACAAACTCCGATCCCCTAGCTGGTACTGGAGAACGCCGCCAGGCTACCACTAGGGGGGGGCGAGTAAAGGTAACTTTTATTCCCTAAATTATTGTCCATTTTTGGGGGTTGATACAATAGTTCAGGGAGGTAGGTGAGTGTGCGAGGAGAGGGGTCGGACGTAGTCCGATGCCCCGGATGGATGAACCCCCGACTAGCCTCCCTCCTCCTCAAGGAGGGAGGGTAACGACCAAGGACCAAACTAGGACAACGGCTGACAATAATGGAACCCCTACGGCAGACAGACAAAGACAATCTGATGTTAAAATTCCTCCTATGAATGCTCGCTATGTAAATATTAGATGTGTTGATGAGGGTCAGTCTCTCAAGAATTTTAACCCCTTTATCGTCAAAAAGGTCCTTGATGGTCAAGTGGGTGGCAGTCTTGCTGCTGCTAACAAGTTGCGTGATGGTAGTATCCTGGTAAAAGTACTGAAGGCATCCCAGGTTAAGGATCTCCTTAAACTGACGCAAATTCATAACTTTAAGGTGAAAGCCACCATTCCAGTGGGGCCGAATACCTGTAAGGGCGTCATTTTCCATAGGGATTTGGCCGCTCTGGATGAGGCTGAAATTTTGGAAGGAATGAAGGACCAAGGCGTTGTTGATGTACAAAGTATGACCAGGATGAGAGAGAACAAGAGAGAGAAATTTGGCTTGTGTTTCCTGACTTTTGCTTCAGCCCAGATTCCGGAAACAGTAAAGATTGGATATGAAATTGTTCACGTTAGACCATACATTCAGAAACCGATGCGTTGTTTCCGCTGCCAGAAATTCGGACACACAGCATTGAGGTGCTTCAATAAAGATTCATTCACTTGTGGTAAATGTGCAGGTAGACACGAGACTGAGTTGTGTTCAGAGACAGTCTTCAGGTGTGCTAATTGTGGCGGCCCCCACCAGGCAAGTGCAGGTGACTGCAGGAGCCTTAAAGTGGAGACTGAAGCAATGGCATACATGAGGGCTCATGATGTTAGTTATGGTGAGGCAAAGAGGAAGGTGGAGGGGGTTAACCAAACTCCCACAGTTTCCTATGCTGCAGCTATAACTGGCACCACTGCTCCTGTAACTACAACAAATGTTAACGTGGCTATCCAAGCTAAAGATAATGAAATTAAAGACTTGAAGGATACTGTAAACAAATTAACGTTGCTAGTAGAAAGTTTGACAAAGAAATTAGAAGTTGTTGAATCAACCCAGCAAAAGAAGCACCACAAAGCTGATGATACCGTATCAGCTTCTAAATCTCATGTTCTCGCTCAGGTGACTCCCATGAAGCCTACATCCGGGAGTCGTCCGGTTCGTCGCGAGACGAGCCGTTCGAGGACTGGCTCTGTACCTCATGGAGAGGAACAGGCGATGGAGACTACCATCGCGAAACCTGCCCGCGGGAGGTCCCCGGGAAGTGCAGAGGAGGAAGAGGGTCTTCCCTCCCAGCACAAAAAGGTTCGGCCAGACGAACAGGGCTCCAAGAAACCCCATAAACAGCGATAATCTTCGCGCTAACCATACTCCAATGGAACTGTCGAAGTCTTAGAGCTAGATTAAATGAACTTAAACTTTTGGCTTGTTCTTACGCTGCCGATATTATTGCCCTTCAGGAAACTCATCTGAACGACCAAGTCGAAGACGAGGTTGTTCAGCTTCGGAACTACAAGTTAATTAGGAGGGACCGTGGGGGGAGGGGTGGAGGTGGAGTGGCAATCTACATCCGCCATAACCTCCCTTTCACTGATGTGCCCTGTAATTTTCCTCTGGAAAGTGTCGCTTGCAGAGTAAAATTCGGTGGCACCTACCTGACTATCTGTTCTGTCTACTGTCCTCCTGATACAGTAACTTATGATGATGTTTTTGATCTACAGGACAGTCTGCCCTGTAGAAAATTAATTGTAGGTGATTTTAATGCTCATCATACGTTATGGGGTTCCCTGCAGGATGACAGAAAGGGGGAACAGATGGCTAGGCTAATCAGTGATTCCAATTTGGTTCTTCTGAACGACGGTAGTCCGACGAGAGTTGATGATAATACTGGTAATTTTAGCGTCCTTGACCTATCTCTGGTCTCCCCATCAATTGCAGCCTCTTGCCAGTGGCTACCCATTGATGACTCATTGGGAAGCGACCATTTTCCTATTGTGATTAAATTTAAAAGCGACACTATTAAAGAGCCTTCAGCACCTAAATTTAACGTAAAAAAAGCAGACTGGGTGTCCTTCACAAAGGGTGTCAATATTGAAATTGTTGGAGAAACCATTGATGATAAAGTAAATAATATTCAAGATAATATCCTCAAAGCCGCAATGGCAACAATTCCTAAGACTTCGGTAGATAGCGCAAAGCATAGAGTTCCATGGTGGACGCCAGATTGCCGCAGGGTACTGTGTGAGAGGAATAGAGCCTACAGGCTTTTCAAAAATCGCATTAGTGATGAGAACTTTCGCAAGTATAAACTTGCGAGAGCTAGGGCTCGTCGAACCATCAGACAAGCCAAACGAGACTCCTGGCGATGCTTTGTCTCTAGTATCAATAGTGAAACATCAATTTCCCAAGTCTGGTCCACTGTAAGAAAATTGAATAAGAAAAAAATATCTAATAAAATTACCAACATCACTTTTAATAACATCAATTATGACGAACCTAGAGACATTGCTAACGCCCTCGCCAGGCAGTTCTCTTTTGCTAGCAGCTCTGAAAATTACCATCCAGCTTTCCTGCCCATCAAGGAAGCATCAGAGCTGCAGCATATTGACTTTGCCACAGGAGATGAATTAGATTACAACAGTGATCTAACAATGCAAGAGCTTGTCCAAGCCCTAGGAGCCTGTAGTGGGACATCCCCAGGACCCGATGAGATTCGGTATGAGATGATAAAGCATCTTGATCATGATTCCATGGTCAAGATGTTGCAAGTGTTTAACGAGATTTGGAGGGGTCACACCTTTCCAAACTCGTGGCACTTTGCACATGTCATTCCCATACCGAAAGGAGGGGGGGACCCCAGATCGACTTCATCGTATCGCCCTATTGCGCTCACAAGTTGCTTATGCAAGGTCATGGAACGAATTGTTAATCGTAGGCTATTGCATTTTTTAAATTCCAGAAATTTGCTGGTTGACGAGCAGTGTGGCTTCCGTAAAGGTCGCCAGACGCTCGATCAGCTAGTAAACCTGGAAGTTCAAATTCAAGAGGCATTTGCCAAAAAAAAATTTTTGATTGCAGTATTTTTAGACATTGAAAAAGCCTACGACATGACTTGGCGACATGGCCTCCTCAGGAAACTATATGCGATGGGATTACGCGGTAACCTGCCCTTTTTTGTTAACAATTTCATTTCTGACAGAACTTTCTCTGTCAAGCTTTTTTCGGACACAGTAACTTTCTCGGACATATTTGTCCAGGCAAATGGGGTGCCCAAGGGGAGTGTTCTGTCTCCGACCTTATTTCTATGTATGATCAATGACATTCTACCAGCTCCTCCTCGAAATCTTAAATACTCACTGTACGCCGACGACTGTGCGATATGGCACTCCAGCTGTAATGCAGAGTTTTCGGCAACTCGGATCCAATTGGCACTGGATTTGATTCACAATTGGGGCCTCCAGTGGGGTTTTAAGTTTTCAGTAAGAAAGAGTGTAGGGGTTATTTTCACTCATAGGAAGAAGCCAGACGTCAGGCTGACTATGGGTGTCAACCCCCTACCTATTCAAAATTCGACTAAATTTCTTGGACTGCATTTTGACAGTCGACTGACATGGCGAGTCCATGTCAGTCAGTTAAAAATTAAATGTTTAAAAGCACTCAATTTGCTGAAGTGCATTTCTGGTACTCAATGGGGAGCAGATAGGAAGTCATTGCTAATGCTATATAAATCCCTGATTAGATCTAGAGTAGATTATGGGTCAATAGTGTATGGTTCGGCATCTGAGTCTGTGTTGAAAGGTTTCGATGTTGTGCAGAATGCGTGTTTGCGTGTGTGTCTTGGAGCCCTACGTTGCACTCGAATCGAGCGTCTAGAGGTGGAGTCACAAGTGCCTCCCCTCCGATTGAGACGAGATCAACTACTATTAGTATATTGTGCTAAAAAATCCAGGGTGCCGAGTCATCTTCCCGGGAATGCCTTGCTACGGCAACAGCACCCGGGGGGCCATGGCGCTAGGCCCCTGGCAGAGGGACCGAGTCGTCCGTCCGGGAACCCCTGCGCCCCAGGGGGCACTGGCGTGAGGCCAATGGGGACCAGGCCCCAAGTTCAGGTACCCGGGGAGCCGAGTCATCCTCCCGGTAATGCCTTGGTGAGGCATTTGCAGCCGGGGGGCCATGGCGATAGGCCCCCGGAAGGGCCGAGTTATCCGCCTGGGCGTCGCACGGCCCCGGAGGGCACTGGCGTGAGGTCCCTCAGAGCAAGACTCCACGACCTCGTAGAGTGTGTCGGTATAGAATTATCAACAATCGATTCCCTGGTTTTAGTAAATATTGCACCCTGGGTAACACCCCCCTTCACTATTGTGGATTCCTGGCTACCAGGGGTTAAATCCCGGGTGCCGGAGGTGGAGGTACACCAGAGGTTTCGAGAGATAATTGTTCAACATCTTTCATATTTCCATCTGTATACCGACGGTTCCAAGACGGATGAATGTGTGGGTGCAGGTGTATGGTCGACTGAATGTCAGTTAAGATTCAGACTGCCGATTCATACATCTATTTTTATTGCTGAACTTTTTGCTATTAATAAAGCTTTGGATTTTGCCCTGTCGACGACCCACGATAGGATAGTTATTTTTACAGATTCATTAAGTTCACTTCAAGCTATTAAATCCTTAAATACAACTAACAACGAAATACAGGGTAATATCATTAGTAAGCTGTTTTGTGCCAATAAATCAATCAAGCTAATATGGGTACCTTCACATTATGGTATCTATGGCAATGAACAGGCTGATATACTAGCCGGGTCAACTGTTGATCTGGACCTTAGCATAGTCCGTACGGATCTCAGGTGTTTTGTTTCCCTCATTAAGTCTCGAATTCATCTCCTGTGGCAAAGGCAGTGGACCAGATTAGACATCAGAAATAAAGTAAAAACACTTATCGAACCCTGGGCTACGTCATCATGGCGTAGTCGCAGGGACGAGGTGGTGTTGGCCCGTCTTAGGGTCAATGCCACATGGTTCACCCACCTTGAACCATATGTAAATCGAAATTTTCCCCCTAATTGTCAATATTGCAATACAATTATGTCAATAAGTCATGTATTAATTTTCTGCAATGAATTTGAAAATCAACGTAATAAAATTTAAAAATATTTCCAACTTAAAAAAATAGCTTTCACCATCAACAATTTACTAGCAGATGACAAGAATATTATAAACAAATTAATGAGTTTTCTGAGGGAGACAAAACTTTATGACCTTATATAGATTGATATAATAAAATGGATCCAATGGCTTAATGATCTTTGGCTATATGCCTCTGGTCGATAGCCAAGAAATCCAACAAGCAAGCAAGCTCACAGTCACCATTATGCGTCCAGACTTTGTTGTGTCCAGACCTCGTCCTCTTAGTGCATAGCAACAACAGACACCAGTACTGTTCGTGGAGTTACCTTGGTGTACCGAGGCCTCTTACCGGCAGTACTCTGTTGTTTCTCTGCCTGGTGTAAAGTAATATAGTAAAGTAAATTTGCAGCGTTTTGCTGCACTGCTGTGTACACCTTCAGTGATTTGATTTTTGCTGGAGGACAACCAGTAGTTTATGGTAGATAGTAGTTAGTTGTTCCCCACACCAGACCCGCAGCACTCACTGCCTCAGGGGAAACCCTGTGGTAGGGGGGCCCAGTAGTCTGGTGTGTCATTTGGGCACCTCTTTTTCTTAAACTACTTTTTCTTCTATATTTTCCGTGCGACCTCCTGGGCCTACGGTTGTCTCTTGGCTGAGCAACGGTATTCGCTTGGGAGGTGGGTTCCTACTACACCACCCCTCGCATTAGGCAGGTTCGGTGGTGGGGAAGTTCCTTCCGCACAAACTCCGATCCCCTAGCTGGTACTGGAGAACGCCGCCAGGCTACCACTAGGGGGGGGCGAGTAAAGGTAACTTTTTTCCCTAAATTATTGTCCATTTTGGGGGTTGATACAATAGTTCAGGGAGGTAGGTGAGTGTGCGAGGAGAGGGGTCGGACGTAGTCCGATGCCCCGGATGGATGAACCCCCGACTAGCCTCCCTCCTCCTCAAGGAGGGAGGGTAACGACCAAGGACCAAACTAGGACAACGGCTGACAATAATGGAACCCCTACGGCAGACAGACAAAGACAATCTGATGTTAAAATTCCTCCTATGAATGCTCGCTATGTAAATATTAGATGTGTTGATGAGGGTCAGTCTCTCAAGAATTTTAACCCCTTTATCGTCAAAAAGGTCCTTGATGGTCAAGTGGGTGGCAGTCTTGCTGCTGCTAACAAGTTGCGTGATGGTAGTATCCTGGTAAAAGTACTGAAGGCATCCCAGGTTAAGGATCTCCTTAAACTGACGCAAATTCATAACTTTAAGGTGAAAGCCACCATTCCAGTGGGGCCGAATACCTGTAAGGGCGTCATTTTCCATAGGGATTTGGCCGCTCTGGATGAGGCTGAAATTTTGGAAGGAATGAAGGACCAAGGCGTTGTTGATGTACAAAGTATGACCAGGATGAGAGAGAACAAGAGAGAGAAATTTGGCTTGTGTTTCCTGACTTTTGCTTCAGCCCAGATTCCGGAAACAGTAAAGATTGGATATGAAATTGTTCACGTTAGACCATACATTCAGAAACCGATGCGTTGTTTCCGTTGCCAGAAATTCGGACACACAGCATTGAGGTGCTTCAATAAAGATTCATTCACTTGTGGTAAATGTGCAGGTAGACACGAGACTGAGTTGTGTTCAGAGACAGTCTTCAGGTGTGCTAATTGTGGCGGCCCCCACCAGGCAAGTGCAGGTGACTGCAGGAGCCTTAAAGTGGAGACTGAAGCAATGGCATACATGAGGGCTCATGATGTTAGTTATGGTGAGGCAAAGAGGAAGGTGGAGGGGGTTAACCAAACTCCCACAGTTTCCTATGCTGCAGCTATAACTGGCACCACTGCTCCTGTAACTACAACAAATGTTAACGTGGCTATCCAAGCTAAAGATAATGAAATTAAAGACTTGAAGGATACTGTAAACAAATTAACGTTGCTAGTAGAAAGTTTGACAAAGAAATTAGAAGTTGTTGAATCAACCCAGCAAAAGAAGCACCACAAAGCTGATGATACCGTATCAGCTTCTAAATCTCATGTTCTCGCTCAGGTGACTCCCATGAAGCCTACATCCGGGAGTCGTCCGGTTCGTCGCGAGACGAGCCGTTCGAGGACTGGCTCTGTACCTCATGGAGAGGAACAGGCGATGGAGACTACCATCGCGAAACCTGCCCGCGGGAGGTCCCCGGGAAGTGCAGAGGAGGAAGAGGGTCTTCCCTCCCAGCACAAAAAGGTTCGGCCAGACGAACAGGGCTCCAAGAAACCCCATAAACAGCGATAATCTTCGCGCTAACCATACTCCAATGGAACTGTCGAAGTCTTAGAGCTAGATTAAATGAACTTAAACTTTTGGCTTGTTCTTACGCTGCCGATATTATTGCCCTTCAGGAAACTCATCTGAACGACCAAGTCGAAGACGAGGTTGTTCAGCTTCGGAACTACAAGTTAATTAGGAGGGACCGTGGGGGGAGGGGTGGAGGTGGAGTGGCAATCTACATCCGCCATAACCTCCCTTTCACTGATGTGCCCTGTAATTTTCCTCTGGAAAGTGTCGCTTGCAGAGTAAAATTCGGTGGCACCTACCTGACTATCTGTTCTGTCTACTGTCCTCCTGATACAGTAACTTATGATGATGTTTTTGATCTACAGGACAGTCTGCCCTGTAGAAAATTAATTGTAGGTGATTTTAATGCTCATCATACGTTATGGGGTTCCCTGCAGGATGACAGAAAGGGGGAACAGATGGCTAGGCTAATCAGTGATTCCAATTTGGTTCTTCTGAACGACGGTAGTCCGACGAGAGTTGATGATAATACTGGTAATTTTAGCGTCCTTGACCTATCTCTGGTCTCCCCATCGATTGCAGCCTCTTGCCAGTGGCTACCCATTGATGACTCATTGGGAAGCGACCATTTTCCTATTGTGATTAAATTTAAAAGCGACACTATTAAAGAGCCTTCAGCACCTAAATTTAACGTAAAAAAAGCAGACTGGGTGTCCTTCACAAAGGGTGTCAATATTGAAATTGTTGGAGAAACCATTGATGATAAAGTAAATAATATTCAAGATAATATCCTCAAAGCCGCAATGGCAACAATTCCTAAGACTTCGGTAGATAGCGCATACCATAGAGTTCCATGGTGGACGCCAGATTGCCGCAGGGTACTGTGTGAGAGGAATAGAGCCTACAGGCTTTTCAAAAATCGCATTAGTGATGAGAACTTTCGCAAGTATAAACTTGCGAGAGCTAGGGCTCGTCGAACCATCAGACAAGCCAAACGAGACTCCTGGCGATGCTTTGTCTCTAGTATCAACAGTGAAACATCAATTTCCCAAGTCTGGTCCACTGTAAGAAAATTAAATAAGAAAAAAATCTCTAATAAAATTACCAACATCACTTTTAATAACATCAATTATGACGAACCTAGAGACATTGCTAACGCCCTCGCCAGGCAGTTCTCTTTTGCTAGCAGCTCTGAAAATTACCATCCAGCTTTCCTGCCCATCAAGGAAGCATCAGAGCTGCAGCATATTGACTTTGCCACAGGAGATGAATTAGATTACAACAGTGATCTAACAATGCAAGAGCTTGTCCAAGCCCTAGGAGCCTGTAGTGGGACATCCCCAGGACCCGATGAGATTCGGTATGAGATGATAAAGCATCTTGATCATGATTCCATGGTCAAGATGTTGCAAGTGTTTAACGAGATTTGGAGGGGTCACACCTTTCCAAACTCGTGGCACTTTGCACATGTCATTCCCATATCGAAAGGAGGGGGGGACCCCAGATCGACTTCATCGTATCGCCCTATTGCGCTCACAAGTTGCTTATGCAAGGTCATGGAACGAATTGTTAATCGTAGGCTATTGCATTTTTTAAATTCCAGGAATTTGCTGGTTGACGAGCAGTGTGGCTTCCGTAAAGGTCGCAAGACGCTCGATCAGCTAGTAAACCTGGAAGTTCAAATTCAAGAGGCATTTGCCAAAAAAAAATTTTTGATTGCAGTATTTTTAGACATTGAAAAAGCCTACGACATGACTTGGCGACATGGCCTCCTCAGGAAACTATATGCGATGGGATTACGCGGTAACCTGCCCTTTTTTGTTAAGAATTTCATTTCTGACAGAACTTTCTCTGTCAAGCTTTTTTCGGACACAGTAACTTTCTCGGACATATTTGTCCAGGCAAATGGGGTCCCCCAGGGGAGTGTTCTGTCTCCGACCTTATTTCTATGTATGATCAATGACATTCTACCAGCTCCTCCTCGAAATCTTAAATACTCACTGTACGCCGACGACTGTGCGATATGGCACTCCAGCTGTAATGCAGAGTTTTCGGCAACTCGGATCCAATTGGCACTGGATTTGATTCACAATTGGGGCCTCCAGTGGGGTTTTAAGTTTTCAGTAAGAAAGAGTGTAGGGGTTATTTTCACTCATAGGAAGAAGCCAGACGTCAGGCTGACTATGGGTGTCAACCCCCTACCTATTCAAAATTCTACTAAATTTCTTGGACTGCATTTTGACAGTCGACTGACATGGCGAGTCCATGTCAGTCAGTTAAAAATTAAATGTTTAAAAGCACTCAATTTGCTGAAGTGCATTTCTGGTACTCAATGGGGAGCAGATAGGAAGTCATTGCTAATGCTGTATAAATCCCTGATTAGATCTAGAGTAGATTATGGGTCAATAGTGTATGGTTCGGCATCTGAGTCTGTGTTGAAAGGTTTCGATGTTGTGCAGAATGCGTGTTTGCGTGTGTGTCTTGGAGCCCTACGTTGCACTCGAATCGAGCGTCTAGAGGTGGAGTCACAAGTGCCTCCCCTCCGATTGAGACGAGATCAACTACTATTAGTATATTGTGCTAAGAAATCCAGGGTGCCGAGTCATCTTCCCGGGAATGCCTTGCTACGGCAACAGCACCCGGGGGGCCATGGCGCTAGGCCCCTGGCAGAGGGACCGAGTCGTCTGTCCGGGAACCCCTGCGCCCCAGGGGGCACTGGCGTGAGGCCAATGGGGACCAGGCCCCAAGTTCAGGTACCCGGGGAGCCGAGTCATCCTCCCGGTAATGCCTTGGTGAGGCATTTGCAGCCGGGGGGCCATGGCGATAGGCCCCCGGAAGGGCCGAGTTATCCGCCTGGGCGTCGCACGGCCCCGGAGGGCACTGGCGTGAGGTCCCTCAGAGCAAGACTCCACGACCTCGTAGAGTGTGTCGGTATAGAATTATCAACAATCGATTCCCTGGTTTTAGTAAATATTGCACCCTGGGTAACACCCCCCTTCACTATTGTGGATTCCTGGCTGCCAGGGGTTAAATCCCGGGTGCCGGAGGTGGAGGTACACCAGAGGTTTCGTGAGATAATTGTTCAACATCTTTCATATTTCCATCTGTATACCGACGGCTCCAAGACGGATGAATGTGTGGGTGCAGGTGTATGGTCGACTGAATGCCAGTTAAGATTCAGACTGCCGATTCATACATTTATTTTTATTGCTGAACTTTTTGCTATTAATAAAGCTTTGGATTTTGCCCTATCGACGACCCACGATAGGATAGTTATTTTTACTGATTCATTAAGTTCACTTCAAGCTATTAAATCCTTAAATACAACTAACAACGAAATACAGGGTAATATCATTAGTAAGCTGTTTTGTGCCAATAAATCAATCAAGCTAATATGGGTACCTTCACATTATGGTATCTATGGCAATGAACAGGCTGATATACTAGCCGGGTCAACTGTTGATCTGGACATTAGCATAGTCCGTACGGATCTCAGGTGTTTTGTTTCTCTCATTAAGTCTCGAATTCATCTCCTGTGGCAAAGGCAGTGGACCGGATTAAACATCAGTAATAAATTAAAAACACTTATCGAACCCTGGGCTACGTCATCATGGCGTAGTCGAAGGGAAGAGGTGGTGTTGGCCCGACTAAGGGTTAACGCCACATGGTTAACCCACCTAGAACCATATGTCAATAGAAATTTTCCCCCAATGTGCCCAGCATGCACATCAATAATGTCCATCAGTCACTTAATAATTTTTTGTACAGAATATGAACATCAAAGAAGAAAAATTAAACAATATTTTCAAGTTAAAAAAATGGCTTTTACCATAGAAAATATTCTGTCAGATGACAAGAATATTATAAACAAACTAATGAGTTTTCTGAGGGAGACAAAACTTTATGACCTTATATAGATTGATATAATAAAATGGATCCAATGGCTTAATGATCTTTGGCTATATGCCTCTGGTCGATAGCCAAGAAATCCAACAAGCTCACAGTCACATCCACACATTATGCGTCCAGACTTTGTTGTGTCCAGACCTCGTCCTCGTTTAGCACAGCAACAACAGACTACAGTATTGTTCGTGGAGTTACCTTGGTGTACCGAGGCCTCTTACCGGCAGTACTCTGTTGTTTCTTTGCCTTGGTAAAGTAATATTGTAAAGTAAATTTGCAGCGTTTTGCTGCACTGCTGTGTACACCTTCAGTTATTTGATTTTTGCTGGAGGACAACCAGTAGTATATGGTAGCTAGTAGTTAGTTGTTCCCCACACCAGACCCACAGCACTCACTGCCTCAGGGGAAACCCTGTGGTAGGGGGGCCCAGTAGTCTGGTGCGTCATTTGGGCACCTCTTTTTCTTAAACTACTTTTTCTTCTATATTTTCCGTGCGACCTCCTGGGCCTACGGTTGTCTCTTGGCTGAGCAACGGTATTCGCTTGGGAGGTGGGTTCCTACTACACCACCCCTCGCATTAGGCAGGTTCAGTGGTGGGGAAGTTCCTTCCGCACAAACTCCGATCCCCTAGCTGGTACTGGAGAACGCCGCCAGGCTACCACTAGGGGGGGGCGAGTAAAGGTAACTTTTATTCCCTAAATTATTGTCCATTTTTGGGGGTTGATACAATAGTTCAGGGAGGTAGGTGAGTGTGCGAGGAGAGGGGTCGGACGTAGTCCGATGCCCCGGATGGATGAACCCCCGACTAGCCTCCCTCCTCCTCAAGGAGGGAGGTTAACGACCAAGGACCAAACTAGGACAATGGCTGACAATAATGGAACCCCTACGGCAGACAGACAAAGACAACCTGATGTTAAAATTCCTCCTATGAATGCTCGTTATGTAAATATTAGATGTGTAGATGAGGGTCAGTCTCTCAAAAACTTTAACCCCTTTATCGTCAAAAAGGTCCTTGATGGTCAAGTGGGTGGCAGTCTTGCTGCTGCTAACAAGTTGCGTGATGGTAGTATCCTGGTAAAAGTACTGAAGGCATCCCAGGTTAAGGATCTCCTTAAACTGACGCAAATTCATAACTTTAAGGTGAAAGCCACCATTCCAGTGGGGCCGAATACCTGTAAGGGCGTCATTTTCCATAGGGATTTGGCCGCTCTGGATGAGGCAGACATTTTGGAAGGAATGAAGGACCAAGGCGTTGTTGATGTTCAAAGTATGACCAGGATGAGAGAGAACAAGAGAGAGAAATTTGGCTTGTGTTTCCTGACTTTTGCTTCAGCCCAGATTCCGGAAACGGTAAAGATTGGATATGAAATAGTTCACGTTAGACCATACATTCAGAAACCGATGCGTTGTTTCCGTTGCCAGAAATTCGGACACACAGCATTGAGGTGCTTCAATAAAGATTCAATCACTTGTGGTAAATGTGCAGGTAGACACGAGACTGAGTTGTGTTCAGAGACAGTCTTCAGGTGTGCTAATTGTGGCGGCCCCCACCAGGCAAGTGCAGGTGACTGCAGGAGCCTTAAAGTGGAGACTGAAGACATGGCATACATGAGGGCTCATGATGTCAGTTATGGTGAGGCAAAGAGGAAGGTGGAGGGGGTTAACCAAACTCCCACAGTTTCCTATGCTGCAGCTATGACTGGCACCACTGCTCCTGTAACTACAACAAATGTTAACGTGGCTATCCAAGCTAAAGATAATGAAATTAAAGACTTGAAGGATACTGTAAGTAAATTAACACTGCTAGTAGAAAGTTTGACAAAGAAATTAGAAGTTGTTGAATCAACCCAGCAAAAGAAGCACCACAAAGCTGATGATACCGTATCAGCTTCAAAATCTCATGTTCTCGCTCAGGTGACTCCCATGAAGCCTACATCCGGGAGTCGTCCGGTTCGTCGCGAGACGAGCCGTTCGAGGACTGGCTCTGTACCTCATGGAGAGGAACAGGCGATGGAGACTACCGTCGCGAAACCTGCCCGCGGGAGGTCCCCGGGAAGTGCAGAGGAGGAAGAGGGTCTTCCCTCCCAGCACAAAAAGGTTCGGCCAGACGAACAAGGCTCCAAGAAACCCCATAAACAGCGATAATCTTCGCGCTAACCATACTCCAATGGAACTGTCGAAGTCTTAGAGCTAGATTAAATGAACTTAAACTTTTGGCTTGTTCTTACGCTGCCTATATTATTGCCCTTCAGGAAACTCATCTGAGCGACCAAGTCGAAGACGAGGTTGTTCAGCTTCGGAACTACAAGTTAATTAGGAGGGACCATGGGGGGAGGGGTGGAGGTGGAGTGGCAATCTACATCCGCCATAACCTCCCTTTCACTGATGTGCCCTGTAATTTTCCTCTGGAAAGTGTCGCTTGCAGAGTAAAATTCGGTGGCACCTACCTGACTATCTGTTCTGTCTACTGTCCTCCTGATACAGTAACTTATGATGATGTTTTTGATCTACAGGACAGTCTGCCCTGTAGAAAATTAATTGTAGGTGATTTTAATGCTCATCATACGTTATGGGGTTCCCTGCAGGATGACAGAAAGGGGGAACAGATGGCTAGGCTAATCAGTGATTCCAATTTGGTTCTTCTGAACGACGGTAGTCCGACGAGAGTTGATGATAATACTGGTAATTTTAGCGTTCTTGACCTATCTCTGGTCTCCCCATCAATTGCAGCCTCTTGCCAGTGGCTACCCATTGATGACTCATTGGGAAGCGACCATTTTCCTATTGTGATTAAATTTAAAAGCGACACTATTAAAGAGCCTTCAGCACCTAAATTTAACGTAAAAAAAGCAGACTGGGTGTCCTTCACAAAGGGTGTCAATATTGAAATTGTTGGAGAAACCATTGATGATAAAGTAAATAATATTCAAGATAATATCCTCAAAGCCGCAATGGCAACAATTCCTAAGACTTCGGTAGATAGCGCAAAGCATAGAGTTCCATGGTGGACGCCAGATTGCCGCAGGGTACTGTGTGAGAGGAACAGAGCCTACAGGCTTTTCAAAAATCGCATTAGTGATGAGAACTTTCGCAAGTATAAACTTGCGAGAGCTAGGGCTCGTCGAACCATCAGACAAGCCAAACGAGACTCCTGGCGATGCTTTGTCTCTAGTATCAACAGTGAAACATCAATTTCCCAAGTCTGGTCCACTGTAAGAAAATTAAATAAGAAAAAAATCTCTAATAAAATTACCAACATCACTTTTAATAACATCAATTATGACGAACCTAGAGACATTGCTAACGCCCTCGCCAGGCAGTTCTCTTTTGCTAGCAGCTCTGAAAATTACCATCCAGCTTTCCTGCCCATCAAGGAAGCATCAGAGCTGCAGCATATTGACTTTGCCACAGGAGATGAATTAGATTACAACAGTGATCTAACAATGCAAGAGCTTGTCCAAGCCCTAGGAGCCTGTAGTGGGACATCCCCAGGACCCGATGAGATTCGGTATGAGATGATAAAGCATCTTGATCATGATTCCATGATCAAGATGTTGCAGGTGTTTAACGAGATTTGGAGGGGTCACACCTTTCCAAACTCGTGGCACTTTGCACATGTCATTCCCATACCGAAAGGAGGGGGGGACCCCAGATCGACTTCATCGTATCGCCCTATTGCGCTCACAAGTTTTTTGTAATGATTATGAAAACCAGCGAACTAAAATTAAACATTATTTCCAACGTAAAAATATTGCTTTCACCATCGAAAATATTCTATCAGATGATAAGAATATTATAAACAAACTGCTGAGTTTTCTGAGGGAGACAAAACTTTATGACCTTATATAGATTGATATAATAAAATGGATCCAATGGCTTAATGATCTTTGGCTATATGCCTCTGGTCGATAGCCAAGAAATCCAACAAGCAAGAAGCTCACAGTCAGTCTCTGCATACCAGGGTAGGATAAACAGTGTGTTCCATGGATCTACCTCAGCTCCAGCTTTGTCCCTCCGAAATGGCTAAGTGTTGATATTGTTCTCTTATACTGTGCTCCTATAGGAATATTGTTTATTATTATTATTATAATTAGGGTACATATTGTGTTGTGTTATTGTGTTAATGTTGGGTGAATGTAATGGAGTAAGACTTGGGTCATGAATTGGAGATTTGTGTAATGTTCTGTTTGTTGTTTAATGGTTTTTTTAAATATATATATTAAAATATCAGTCTGTTTATATGTCTCAGTATCGGTGCTTACGAGAGCATTGCCCTTAAGGTTTTACTCTGTTCGGGGGTTTCTGTGGCCTATATGCATAACTTTGCATTTGTTCACGTTAAATGGCATTTGCCACGTGTCAGACCACTCCCCGATCTTCCTAAGATCTTCTTGTAAGTGGGTAGTATTTCCTTCTTTCGCGACATTCATACCAAGCTTAGTATCATCGGCGAATTTGGAAATCTTGGCAACCATGTCACCATCCACGTCATTAACATAGATGATAGAAGGGCATAACTTAACAGTACTATCTCCTTGTTCCGGTATCCAAACTGTCGCTTTATGTACCCTAACATCCTTTGGGCTTTCTTCTCAGCCTCAATACACTGCTTTGAGAACTTGAGGTCGCTGGTGATAGTTACACCCAAGTCTGTCTCAGTATCGGTGCTTACGAGAGCATTGCCCTTAAGGTTTTACTCTGTTCGGGGGTTTCTGTGGCCTATATGCATAACTTTGCATTTGTTCACGTTAAATGGCATTTGCCACGTGTCAGACCACTCCCCGATCTTCCTAAGATCTTCTTGTAAGTGGGTAGTATTTCCTTCTTTCGCGACATTCATACCAAGCTTAGTATCATCGGCGAATTTGGAAATCTTGGCAACCATGTCACCATCCACGTCATTAACATAGATGATAAACAGTAGTGGTCCCAGAACAGAACCTTGGGGAACACCACTAGTAACGGGCACCCACTCTGAAGCCTGTCCATTCACTACCACCCGCTGCCGTCTGTCACTTAGCCAGTTCTCTATCCAATTTGCCACATTTCCGTCTATGCCCAGTGCACGCACTTTCCGAAGGAGGCGGCGGTGGGGTACCTTATCAAAGGCTTTCTGAAAGTCTAAGTAGACAACATCGACCGCTTTATCCCGATCATGATCACTGAAAACAAAATGGAAGAATTCCACCAGATTTGTGAGGCATGACCGGTGCTGCCGGAACCCATGCTGGGAACCCCTCAGTAGCAAATTTGATTCTAAGTGTGCTGTTATTTTGTCCACCATGATGCTCTCCATGAGTTTACAGACTATCGAGGTTAAACTGATGGGTCTGTAGTTTGACGGTTGGCTAGCATCTCCCTTCTTGAAGATAGGAGTCCCCTCTGCCTCACGCCAGTCTCTAGGAACGCATCCAGTCTGGATTACCCTGTTGAAGACCATGCACAGGTGCCGTGATACTTCACCATGCACTTCTTTCAACACTCTAGGTAAGAACCCATCCGGACCGGGGGACTTGTTTGTTTTTAATTCGATTATTTTTCTCTCGATTTCTTCTTGGGTGAGAGAGACATACATACAGAGAGAGAGACATACATACATACATACAGAGAGAGAGACATACATAACATACATACAGAGAGAGAGACATACATACATACATACAGAGAGAGAGACATACATACATACATACAGAGACATATACATGCATACATACAGAGAGAGAGACATACATACATACATACAGAGAGAGGCATACATACATACATACATACAGAGAGACATACATACATACATACAGAGAGAGAGACATACATACAGAGAGAGAGACATACATACATACATACATACAGAGAGAGACATACATACATACATACAGAGAGACATACATACATACAGAGACATACATACATACATACATACATACATACAGATAGAGATACATACATACAGAGAAACATACATACATACATACAGAGATACATACATACATACATACAGATAAACATACATACATACATACATACAGAGAGACATACATACATACATACATACAGAGAGAGACATACATACATACATACAGTAGCCCAAGAAAGTTCGCCGACTAAAAATTAACGTACCGGCAACCTCTATACCTGTCATTCTCGTCCCAAGCCTTTATCATCTCCATACCCATGATCTGTCAGCGTTGTCAAGGTTTCTTTCCTTTCGTCTCAGGTGTGAACTCAGAGTTTAGATGCGTGAGTTTCGACGAAGGGTTATATATATTTATTATATAATTCTGTGAACATTATGAAAAATAATGGAAATGAAAGGCAAATGGGTGTGTGGGTGGGGGTGAGACCGAGGTGACCGAGGTGGGGAGGGTCTGATATGTGTGTGTGTGTGTGTGTGTGTGTGTGTGTGTGTGTACTACAGACAGAGAGAGAGAGGTGGAGGTATGATAGGTTGTGAAAAATGTCAAAATGGAAGACTAGAAAAATGGATAGCAAAGAAGGATGATGAAGGAAGAGGTCAAAATGAGGATAAGGAGGAAGAAGGTTTAATGCCGATGACAAGAAGGGAAGGAAGGAAGGATTGAAGAAAATAACAACGATGGCTTGAGCCTTGGGCAAAGGCTACGTGTGTGTGTGTGTGTGTGTGTGTGTGGCATCTAAAAGTCTGTTGTGAGTTGGCAGAAGGCCAATATTAACCGTTTAATAGATCACATCAGAGTAATTATCTCTTTCTCTCATTGCATTCGTATAAGAACAGTGTTGAAATAGGCTTATTGTTTAATATTCCATATTCGATAAATATTCGGTAGGCAACATGCGAATGCGAATGCGAATCTTAAAAAAACATGCGAATGCAAATACAAATATTCGGACCACCTCTACTACGGACTAATGTGAACACACACACACACACACACACACACACACACACACCTTCCACTTAGACGATTAAGGGCCTGTGGCCACATGGGTTGGACAGGGGAGGTCAGGTCACATGCACTCTCTCTCTCTCTCTCCCCCCCTCTCTCTCTCTCCACATTGCCTTCCTTCACTTTTCCTGTTTCAGCAAGCATCGATCATTCTTCCTTTCTCTATCTCCCTTCTCCCTCCATCATTCTTTTCAGCTTCTTTCCCCTTCCTGTTATGATCCTACTTTCCCTCTTTCAGTCCTCCCTCCCTACTTCCTTCCCTCTCTTATTTAACTCCTCCTTATCCTCATTTTGGCCTCTTCCTTCATCATCCTTCTTTGCTATCCATTTTGACATTTTTCACAACCTATCATACCTCCACCTCTCTCTCTCTCTCTGTCTGTACACACACACACACATCCTTCAGACCCCCATCGCACCATCCATCCATCACCTTTTGGTCTCACCTCCACCCACACAGCCATACTAACCAACCCTCCCAGCTAGCGTATAGCACCGTCATGACGGCCTATTGGGAACCCGGCTTAAGAGGGGTGTGTGTGTGTGAGGTCAATGAGGTGTTTCTTGTGCTAGGGAATAAACTATCAAAATATAATACAATGTCTTTCTCTCATTTGCCTTTCATTTCCCTTATTTTTCATAATGTTCACAGAATTATATAATAAATATATATAACCCTTCGTCGAAACTCACACGTCTAAACTCTGAGTTCACACCTGAGACGAAAGGAAAGAAACCTTGACAACGCTGACAGATCATGGGTATGGAGATGATAAAGGCTTGGGACGAGAATGACAGGTATAGAGGTTGCCGGTACGTTAATTTTTAGTCGGCGAACTTTCTTGGGCTACTGTACATACAGAGAGACATACATACATACATACAGAGAGAGAGACATACATACATACATACAGAGAGAGAGACATACATACAGAGAGACATACATACATACAGAGAGAGAGACATACATACATACATACAGAGAGAGAGAGAGACATACATACATACAGAGAGAGAGACATACATACATACATACATACTGAGAGAGGCATACAAACATACATACATACAGATAGAAACATACACACAGACACACACACACATAGATATACACATATGCACAAACACACTGACACACAGTATTAAACAGCACAGCACCTGCACAGCTTAACAATACACATTACACACACAACACCTAACACTTTTTCGTGATGTGTGTGTGTGTGTGTGTGTGTGTGTGTATGTATGTGTGGTTGTAAATACACATTACACACACAACACCTAACACTTTTTCGTGATGTGTGTGTGTGTGTGTGTGTGTATGTGTGTGTGTATGTGTGGTTGTAAATACACATTACACACACAACACCTAACACTTTTTCGTGATGTGTGTGTGTGTGTGTGTGTGTGTGTGTGTAGTCATTGTATTCTCATGGGTCCCGCCTACCAGTACGTATTGTTGACTGCCTGTTGATTGACGCTACGGCCCAATTAATTAAAAAAGAAAGAAAAAAAAAAAAAAACACACACACACAGTTTCTTCCTCTACACACACACACACACACACACACACAGTTTCTTCCTCTACACACACACACACACACACACACACACACACACACACACACACAGTTTCTTCCTCTACACACACACACACACACACACACACAGTTTCTTCCTCTACACACACACACACACACACACACACACACAGTTTCTTCCTCTACACACACACACACACACACACACAGTTTCTTCCTCTACACACACACACACACACACACACACACAGTTTCTTCCTCTACACACACACACACACACACACACACAGTTTCTTCCTCTACACACACACACACACACACACACACAGTTTCTTCCTCTACACACACACACACACACACACAGTTTCTTCCTCTACACACACACACACAGTTTCTTCCTCTACACACACACACACACACACACACAGTTTATTCCTCTACACACACACACACACACACACACACACACAGTTTCTTCCTCTACACACACACACACACACACACACAGTTTTTTCCTCTACACACACACACACACACACACACACGCAGTTTCTTCCTCTACACACACACACACACAGTTTCTTCCTCTACACACACACACACACACACAGTTTCTTCCTCTACACACACACACACACCAGTTTGACACACATTTCGCGCTAGATCTAAAGAGTACGGATCAAAAAAGTGTGGGGCAGCTGTGGTCCGATGGTTCTGTAAAAGATCACTACAGCTCTTGATAAACCAGCTCGTTTTCAGTAGCCATCGTCTTAGGTGTCAGAATGTTTCACGAGAGAAAGGCGCGATACTTTTTTGATCGAGTGTACAGTTACTCATAAAAATTAAGACCCCCCCCCCCCAGGCCAGTCACCTTCTTATACGTGTGATATCGGTTCTGGCAACAGTGATGGAGCTTGAGATATGAAGTTAATCTGCTCGACTCACTTTGATGAAACGGAACATGAGTTGAGATAATGTTTCGAGAGAGAGACATACATACATACATACAGAGAGAGAGACATACATATATACATACAGAGAGAGAGACATACATACAGAGAGAGAGACATACATACATACATACAGAAAGAGAGACATACATACAGAGAGAGAGACATACATACAGAGAGAGAGAGACATACTGTTACGGAAACTAGTATCATGAAAGTATCCAAAGCAGGAGCTAATAATTGTAATGATTGTTCGCCGGCTCCTGGTTAGGGTATTTCTATATAAGGTTAAACGGGATGGAATTGGAGCAGATTCATAGTCACTACTGGTTCCGAAAACTGACTTCGAACATGGCAGATTTTCTATAAAAGCCAGGGTTTCTTGGGAGAAGTCAGCATTATGCGTCCAGACTTTGTTGTGTCCAGACCTCGTCCTCGTTGTGCATAGCAACAACAGACACCAGTGCTGTTCGTGGAGTTACCTTGGTGTACCGAGGCCTCTTACCGGCAGTACTCTGTTGTTTCTTTGCCTTGGTAAAGTAATTGAGTAAAGTAAATTTGCAGCGTTTTGCTGCACTGCTGTGTACACCTTCAGTGATTTGTTTTTTGCTGGAGGACAACCAGTAGTATATGGTAGCTAGTAGTTAGTTGTTCCCCACACCAGACCCACAGCACTCACTGCCTCAGGGGAAACCCTGTGGTAGGGAGGCCCAGTAGTCTGGTGCGTCATTTGGGCACCTCTTTTTCTTAAACTACTTTTTCTTCTATATTTTCCGTGCGACCTCCTGGGCCTACGGTTGTCTCTTGGCTGAGCAACGGTATTCGCTTGGGAGGTGGGTTCCTACTACACCACCCCTCGCATTAGGCAGGTTCGGTGGTGGGGAAGTTCCTTCCGCACAAACTCCGATCCCCTAGCTGGTACTGGAGAACGCCGCCAGGCTACCACTAGGGGGGGGCGAGTAAAGGTAACTTTTATTCCCTAAATTATTGTCCATTTTTGGGGGTTGATACAATAGTTCAGGGAGGTAGGTGAGTGTGCGAGGAGAGGGGTCGGACGTAGTCCGATGCCCCGGATGGATGAACCCCCGACTAGCCTCCCTCCTCCTCAAGGAGGGAGGTTAACGACCAAGGACCAAACTAGGACAATGGCTGACAATAATGGAACCCCTACGGCAGACAGACAAAGACAACCTGATGTTAAAATTCCTCCTATGAATGCTCGCTATGTAAATATTAGATGTGTAGATGAGGGTCAGTCTCTCAAAAACTTTAACCCCTTTATCGTCAAAAAGGTCCTTGATGGTCAAGTGGGTGGCAGTCTTGCTGCTGCTAACAAGTTGCGTGATGGTAGTATCCTGGTGAAAGTACTGAAGGCATCCCAGGTTAAGGATCTCCTTAAACTGACGCAAATTCATAACTTTAAGGTGAAAGCCACCATTCCAGTGGGGCCGAATACCTGTAAGGGCGTCATTTTCCATAGGGATTTGGCCGCTCTGGATGAGGCTGAAATTTTGGAAGGAATGAAGGACCAAGGCGTTGTTGATGTACAAAGTATGACCAGGATGAGAGAGAACAAGAGAGAGAAATTTGGCTTGTGTTTCCTGACTTTTGCTTCAGCACAGATTCCGGAAACTGTAAAGATTGGATATGAAATTGTTCACGTTAGACCATACATTCAGAAACCGATGCGTTGTTTCCGTTGCCAGAAATTCGGACACACAGCATTGAGGTGCTTTAATAAAGATTCATTCACTTGTGGTAAATGTGCAGGTAGACACGAGACTGAGTTGTGTTCAGAGACAGTCTTCAGGTGTGCTAATTGTGGCGGCCCCCACCAGGCAAGTGCAGGTGACTGCAGGAGCCTTAAAGTGGAGACTGAAGCAATGGCATACATGAGGGCTCATGATGTTAGTTATGGTGAGGCAAAGAGGAAGGTGGAGGGGGTTAACCAAACTCCCACAATTTCCTATGCTGCAGCTATAACTGGCAACACTGCTCCTGTAACTACAGCAAATGTTAACGTGGCTATCCAAGCTAAAGATAATGAAATTAAAGACTTGAAGGATACTGTAAACAAATTAACGCTGCTAGTAGAAAGTTTGACAAAGAAATTAGAAGTTGTTGAATCAACCCAGCAAAAGAAGCACCACAAGGCTGATGACACCGTATCAGCTTCAAAATCTCATGTTCTCGCTCAGGTGACTCCCATGAAGCCTACATCCGGGAGTCGTCCGGTTCGTCGCGAGACGAGCCGTTCGAGGACTGGCTCTGTACCTCATGGAGAGGAACAGGCGATGGAGACTACCGTCGCGAAACCTGCCCGCGGGAGGTCCCCGGGAAGTGCAGAGGAGGAAGAGGGTCTTCCCTCCCAGCACAAAAAGGTTCGGCCAGACGAACAAGGCTCCAAGAAACCCCATAAACAGCGATAATCTTCGCGCTAACCATACTCCAATGGAACTGTCGAAGTCTTAGAGCTAGATTAAATGAACTTAAACTTTTGGCTTGTTCTTACGCTGCCGATATTATTGCCCTTCAGGAAACTCATCTGAACGACCAAGTCGAAGACGAGGTTGTTCAGCTTCGGAACTACAAGTTAATTAGGAGGGACCGTGGGGGGAGGGGTGGAGGTGGAGTGGCAATCTACATCCGCCATAACCTCCCTTTCACTGATGTGCCCTGTAATTTTCCTCTGGAAAGTGTCGCTTGCAGAGTAAAATTCGGTGGCACCTACCTGACTATCTGTTCTGTCTACTGTCCTCCTGATACAGTAACTTATGATGATGTTTTTGATCTACAGGACAGTCTGCCCTGTAGAAAATTAATTGTAGGTGATTTTAATGCTCATCATACGTTATGGGGTTCCCTGCAGGATGACAGAAAGGGGGAACAGATGGCTAGGCTAATCAGTGATTCCAATTTGGTTCTTCTGAACGACGGTAGTCCGACGAGAGTTGATGATAATACTGGTAATTTTAGCGTCCTTGACCTATCTCTGGTCTCCCCATCAATTGCAGCCTCTTGCCAGTGGCTACCCATTGATGACTCATTGGGAAGCGACCATTTTCCTATTGTGATTAAATTTAAAAGCGACACTATTAAAGAGCCTTCAGCACCTAAATTTAACGTAAAAAAAGCAGACTGGGTGTCCTTCACAAAGGGTGTCAATATTGAAATTGTTGGAGAAACCATTGATGATAAAGTAAATAATATTCAAGATAATATCCTCAAAGCCGCAATGGCAACAATTCCTAAGACTTCGGTAGATAGCGCAAAGCATAGAGTTCCATGGTGGACGCCAGATTGCCGCAGGGTACTGTGTGAGAGAAATAGAGCCTACAGGCTTTTCAAAAATCGCATTAGTGATGAGAACTTTCGCAAGTATAAACTTGCGAGAGCTAGGGCTCGTCGAACCATCAGACAAGCCAAACGAGACTCCTGGCGATGCTTTGTCTCTAGTATCAACAGTGAAACATCAATTTCCCAAGTCTGGTCCACTGTAAGAAAATTAAATAAGAAAAAAATCTCTAATAAAATTACCAACATCACTTTTAATAACATCAATTATGACGAACCTAGAGACATTGCTAACGCCCTCGCCAGGCAGTTCTCTTTTGCTAGCAGCTCTGAAAATTACCATCCAGCTTTCCTGCCCATCAAGGAAGCATCAGAGCTGCAGCATATTGACTTTGCCACAGGAGATGAATTAGATTACAACAGTGATCTAACAATGCAAGAGCTTGTCCAAGCCCTAGGAGCCTGTAGTGGGACATCCCCAGGACCCGATGAGATTCGGTATGAGATGATAAAGCATCTTGATCATGATTCCATGGTCAAGATGTTGCAAGTGTTTAACGAGATTTGGAGGGGTCACACCTTTCCAAACTCGTGGCACTTTGCACATGTCATTCCCATACCGAAAGGAGGGGGGGACCCCAGATCGACTTCATCGTATCGCCCTATTGCGCTCACAAGTTGCTTATGCAAGGTCATGGAACGAATTGTTAATCGTAGGCTATTGCATTTTTTAAATTCCAGGAATTTGCTGGTTGACGAGCAGTGTGGCTTCCGTAAAGGTCGCCAGACGCTCGATCAGCTAGTGAACCTGGAAGTTCATATTCAAGAGGCATTTGCCAAAAAACAATTTTTGATTGCAGTATTTTTAGACATTGAAAAAGCCTACGACATGACTTGGCGACATGGCCTCCTCAGGAAACTATATGCGATGGGATTACGCGGTAACCTGCCCCTTTTTGTTAAGAACTTCATTTCTGACAGAACTTTCTCTGTCAAGCTTTTTTCGGACACAGTCACTTTCTCGGACATATTTGTCCAGGCAAATGGGGTGCCCCAGGGGAGTGTTCTGTCTCCGACCTTATTTCTATGTATGATCAATGACATTCTACCAGCTCCTCCTCGAAATCTTAAATACTCACTGTACGCCGACGACTGTGCGATATGGCACTCCAGCTGTAATGCAGAGTTTTCGGCAACTCGGATCCAATTGGCACTGGATTTGATTCACAATTGGGGCCTCCAGTGGGGTTTTAAGTTTTCAGTAAGAAAGAGTGTAGGGGTTATTTTCACTCATAGGAAGAAGCCAGACGTCAGGCTGACTATGGGTGTCAACCCCCTACCTATTCAAAATTCGACTAAATTTCTTGGACTGCATTTTGACAGTCGATTGACATGGCGAGTCCATGTCAGTCAGTTAAAAATTAAATGTTTAAAAGCACTCAATTTGCTGAAGTGCATTTCTGGTACTCAATGGGGAGCAGATAGGAAGTCATTGCTAATGCTATATAAATCCCTGATTAGATCTAGAGTAGATTATGGGTCAATAGTGTATGGTTCGGCATCTGAGTCTGTGTTGAAAGGTTTCGATGTTGTGCAGAATGCGTGTTTGCGTGTGTGTCTTGGAGCCCTACGTTGCACTCGAATCGAGCGTCTAGAGGTGGAGTCACAAGTGCCTCCCCTCCGATTGAGACGAGATCAACTACTATTAGTATATTGTGCTAAAAAATCCAGGGTGCCGAGTCATCTTCCCGGGAATGCCTTGCTACGGCAACAGCACCCGGGGGGCCATGGCGCTAGGCCCCTGGCAGAGGGACCGAGTCGTCCGTCCGGGAACCCCTGCGCCCCAGGGGGCACTGGCGTGAGGCCAATGGGGACCAGGCCCCAAGTTCAGGTACCCGGGGAGCCGAGTCATCCTCCCGGTAATGCCTTGGTGAGGCATTTGCAGCTGGGGGGCCATGGCGATAGGCCCCCGGAAGGGCCGAGTTATCCGCCTGGGCGTCGCACGGCCCCGGAGAGCACTGGCGTGAGGTCCCTCAGAGCAAGACTCCACGACCTCGTAGAGTGTGTCGGTATAGAATTATCAACAATCGATTCCCTGGTTTTAGTAAATATTGCACCCTGGGTAACACCCCCCTTCACTATTGTGGATTCCTGGCTACCAGGGGTTAAATCCCGGGTGCCGGAGGTGGAGGTACACCAGAGGTTTCGAGAGATAATTGTTCAACATCTTTCATATTTCCATCTGTATACCGACGGTTCCAAGACGGATGAATGTGTGGGTGCAAGTGTATGGTCGACTGAATGTCAGTTAAGATTCAGACTGCCGATTCATACATCTATTTTTATTGCTGAACTTTTTGCTATTAATAAAGCTTTGGATTTTGCCCCATCGACGACCCTCGATAGGATAGTTATTTTTACAGATTCATTAAGTTCACTTCAAGCTATTAAATCCTTAAATACAACTAACAACGAAATACAGGGTAATATCATTAGTAAGCTGTTTTGTGCCAATAAATCAATCAAGCTAATATGGGTACCTTCACATTATGGTATCTATGGCAATGAACAGGCTGATATACTAGCCGGGTCAACTGTTGATCTGGACATTAGCATAGTCCGTACGGATCTCAGGTGTTTTGTTTCCCTCATTAAGTCTCGAATTCATCTCCTGTGGCAAAGGCAGTGGACCAGATTAGACATCAGAAATAAAGTAAAAACACTTATCGAACCCTGGGCTACGTCATCATGGCGTAGTCGCAGGGACGAGGTGGTGTTGGCCCGTCTTAGGGTCAATGCCACATGGTTCACCCACCTTGAACCATATGTAAATCGAAATTTTCCCCCTAATTGTCAATATTGCAATACAATTATGTCAATAAGTCATGTATTAATTTTCTGCAATGAATTTGAAAATCAACGTAATAAAATTAAAAAATATTTCCAACTTAAAAAAATAGCTTTCACCATCAACAATTTACTAGCAGATGACAAGAATATTATAAACAAATTAATGAGTTTTCTGAGGGAGACAAAACTTTATGACCTTATATAAATTGATATAATAAAATGGATCCAATGGCTTAATGATCTTTGGCTATATGCCTCTGGTCGATAGCCAAGAAATCCAACAAGAAAGGAGAAGTCAGCATTATGCGTCCAGACTTTGTTGTGTCCAGACCTCGTCCTCGTTGTGCATAGCAACAACAGACACCAGTGCTGTTCGTGGAGTTACCTTGGTGTACCGAGGCCTCTTACCGGCAGTACTCTGTTGTTTCTTTGCCTTGGTAAAGTAATTGAGTAAAGTAAATTTGCAGCGTTTTGCTGCACTGCTGTGTACACCTTCAGTGAATTGTTTTTTGCTGGAGGACAACCAGTAGTATATGGTAGCTAGTAGTTAGTTGTTCCCCACACCAGACCCACAGCACTCACTGCCTCAGGGGAAACCCTGTGGTAGGGGGGCCCAGTAGTCTGGTGCGTCATTTGGGCACCTCTTTTTCTTAAACTACTTTTTCTTCTATATTTTCCGTGCGACCTCCTGGGCCTACGGTTGTCTCTTGGCTGAGCAACGGTATTCGCTTGGGAGGTGGGTTCCTACTACACCACCCCTCGCATTAGGCAGGTTCGGTGGTGGGGAAGTTCCTTCCGCACAAACTCCGATCCCCTAGCTGGTACTGGAGAACGCCGCCAGGCTACCACTAGGGGGGGGCGAGTAAAGGTAACTTTTATTCCCTAAATTATTGTCCATTTTTGGGGGTTGATACAATAGTTCAGGGAGGTAGGTGAGTGTGCGAGGAGAGGGGTCGGACGTAGTCCGATGCCCCGGATGGATGAACCCCCGACTAGCCTCCCTCCTCCTCAAGGAGGGAGGTTAACGACCAAGGACCAAACTAGGACAATGGCTGACAATAATGGAACCCCTACGGCAGACAGACAAAGACAACCTGATGTTAAAATTCCTCCTATGAATGCTCGCTATGTAAATATTAGATGTGTAGATGAGGGTCAGTCTCTCAAAAACTTTAACCCCTTTATCGTCAAAAAGGTCCTTGATGGTCAAGTGGGTGGCAGTCTTGCTGCTGCTAACAAGTTGCGTGATGGTAGTATCCTGGTGAAAGTACTGAAGGCATCCCAGGTTAAGGATCTCCTTAAACTGACGCAAATTCATAACTTTAAGGTGAAAGCCACCATTCCAGTGGGGCCGAATACCTGTAAGGGCGTCATTTTCCATAGGGATTTGGCCGCTCTGGATGAGGCTGAAATTTTGGAAGGAATGAAGGACCAAGGCGTTGTTGATGTACAAAGTATGACCAGGATGAGAGAGAACAAGAGAGAGAAATTTGGCTTGTGTTTCCTGACTTTTGCTTCAGCACAGATTCCGGAAACTGTAAAGATTGGATATGAAATTGTTCACGTTAGACCATACATTCAGAAACCGATGCGTTGTTTCCGTTGCCAGAAATTCGGACACACAGCATTGAGGTGCTTTAATAAAGATTCATTCACTTGTGGTAAATGTGCAGGTAGACACGAGACTGAGTTGTGTTCAGAGACAGTCTTCAGGTGTGCTAATTGTGGCGGCCCCCACCAGGCAAGTGCAGGTGACTGCAGGAGCCTTAAAGTGGAGACTGAAGCAATGGCATACATGAGGGCTCATGATGTTAGTTATGGTGAGGCAAAGAGGAAGGTGGAGGGGGTTAACCAAACTCCCACAGTTTCCTATGCTGCAGCTATAACTGGCACCACTGCTCCTGTAACTACAACAAATGTTAACGTGGCTATCCAAGCTAAAGATAATGAAATTAAAGACTTGAAGGATACTGTAAACAAATTAACGTTGCTAGTAGAAAGTTTGACAAAGAAATTAGAAGTTGTTGAATCAACCCAGCAAAAGAAGCACCACAAAGCTGATGATACTGTATCAGCTTCAAAATCTCATGTTCTCGCTCAGGTGACTCCCATGAAGCCTACATCCGGGAGTCGTCCGGTTCGTCGCGAGACGAGCCGTTCGAGGACTGGCTCTGTACCTCGTGGAGAGGAACAGGCGATGGAGACTACCGTCGCGAAACCTGCCCGCGAGAGGTCCCCGGGAAGTGCAGGGGAGGAAGAGGGTCTTCCCTCCCAGCACAAAAAGGTTCGGCCAGACGAACAAGGCTCCAAGAAACCACATAAACAGCGATAATCTTCGAGCTAACCATACTCCAATGGAACTGTCGAAGTCTTAGAGCTAGATTAAACGAACTTAAACTTTTGGCTTGTTCTTACGCTGCCGATATTATTGCCCTTCAGGAAACTCATCTGAACGACCAAGTCGAAGACGAGGTTGTTCAGCTTCGGAACTACAAGTTAATTAGGAGGGACCGTGGGGGGAGGGGTGGAGGTGGAGTGGCAATCTACATCCGCCATAACCTCCCTTTCACTGATGTGCCCTGTAATTTTCCTCTGGAAAGTGTCGCTTGCAGAGTAAAATTCGGTGGCACCTACCTGACTATCTGTTCTGTCTACTGTCCTCCTGATACAGTAACTTATGATGATGTTTTTGATCTACAGGACAGTCTGCCCTGTAGAAAATTAATTGTAGGTGATTTTAATGCTCATCATACGTTATGGGGTTCCCTGCAGGATGACAGAAAGGGGGAACAGATGGCTAGGCTAATCGGTGATTCCAATTTGGTTCTTCTGAACGACGGTAGTCCGACGAGAGTTGATGATAATACTGGTAATTTTAGCGTTCTTGACCTATCTCTGGTCTCCCCATCAATTGCAGCCTCTTGCCAGTGGCTACCCATTGATGACTCTTTAGGAAGCGACCATTTTCCTATTGTGATTAAATTTAAAAGCGACACTATTAAAGAGCCTTCAGCACCTAAATTTAACGTAAAAAAAGCAGACTGGGTGTCCTTCACAAAGGGTGTCAATATTGAAATTGTTGGAGAAACCATTGATGATAAAGTAAATAATATTCAAGATAATATCCTTAAAGCCGCAATGGCAACAATTCCTAAGACTTCGGTAGATAGCGCAAAGCATAGAGTTCCATGGTGGACGCCAGATTGCCGCAGGGTACTGTGTGAGAGGAATAGAGCCTACAGGCTTTTCAAAAATCGCATTAGTGATGAGAACTTTCGCAAGTATAAACTTGCGAGAGCTAGGGCTCGTCGAACCATCAGACAAGCCAAACGAGACTCCTGGCGATGCTTTGTCTCTAGTATCAATAGTGAAACTTCAATTTCCCAAGTCTGGTCCACTGTAAGAAAATTAAATAAGAAAAAAATCTCTAATAAAATTACCAACATCACTTTTAATAACATCAATTATGACGAACCTAGAGACATTGCTAACGCCCTCGCCAGGCAGTTCTCTTTTGCTAGCAGCTCTGAAAATTACCATCCAGCTTTCCTGCCCATCAAGGAAGCATCAGAGCTGCAGCATATTGACTTTGCCACAGGAGATGAATTAGATTACAACAGTGATCTAACAATGCAAGAGCTTGTCCAAGCCCTAGGAGCCTGTAGTGGGACATCCCCAGGACCCGATGAGATTCGGTATGAGATGATAAAGCATCTTGATCATGATTCCATGATCAAGATGTTGCAGGTGTTTAACGAGATTTGGAGGGGTCACACCTTTCCAAACTCGTGGCACTTTGCACATGTCATTCCCATGCCGAAAGGAGGGGGGGACCCCAGATCGACTTCATCGTATCGCCCTATTGCGCTCACAAGTTGCTTATGCAAGGTCATGGAACGAATTGTTAATCGTAGGCTATTGCATTTTTTAAATTCCAGGAATTTGCTGGTTGACGAGCAGTGTGGCTTCCGTAAAGGTCGCCAGACGCTCGATCAGCTAGTGAACCTGGAAGTTCAAATTCAAGAGGCATTTGCCAAAAAACAATTTTTGATTGCAGTATTTTTAGACATTGAAAAAGCCTACGACATGACTTGGCGACATGGCCTCCTCAGGAAACTATATGCGATGGGATTACGCGGTAACCTGCCCTTTTTTGTTAAGAATTTCATTTCTGACAGAACTTTCTCTGTCAAGCTTTTTTCGGACACAGTCACTTTCTCGGACATATTTGTCCAGGCAAATGGGGTGCCCCAGGGGAGTGTTCCGTCTCCGACCTTATTTCTATGTATGATCAATGACATTCTACCAGCTCCTCCTCGAAATCTTAAATACTCACTGTACGCCGACGACTGTGCGATATGGCACTCCAGCTGTAATGCAGAGTTTTCGGCAACTCGGATCCAATTGGCACTGGATTTGATTCACAATTGGGGCCTCCAGTGGGGTTTTAAGTTTTCAGTAAGAAAGAGTGTAGGGGTTATTTTCACTCATAGGAAGAAGCCAGACGTCAGGCTGACTATGGGTGTCAACCCCCTACCTATTCAAAATTCTACTAAATTTCTTGGACTGCATTTTGACAGTCGACTGACATGACGAGTCCATGTCAGTCAGTTAAAAATTAAATGTTTAAAAGCACTCAATTTGCTGAAGTGCATTTCTGGTACTCAATGGGGAGCAGATAGGAAGTCATTGCTAATGCTATATAAATCCCTGATTAGATCTAGAGTAGATTATGGGTCAATAGTGTATGGTTCGGCATCTGAGTCTGTGTTGAAAGGTTTGGATGTTGTGCAGAATGCGTGTTTGCGTGTGTGTCTTGGAGCCCTACGTTGCACTCGAATCGAGCGTCTAGAGGTGGAGTCACAAGTGCCTCCCCTCCGATTGAGACGAGATCAACTACTATTAGTATACTGTGCTAAGAAATCCAGGGTGCCGAGTCATCTTCCCGGGAATGCCTTGCTACGGCAACAGCACCCGGGGGGCCATGGCGCTAGGCCCCTGGCAGAGGGACCGAGTCGTCCGTCCGGGAACCCCTGCGCCCCAGGGGGCACTGGCGTGAGGCCAATGGGGACCAGGCCCCAAGTTCAGGTACCCGGGGAGCCGAGTCATCCTCCCGGTAATGCCTTGGTGAGGCATTTGCAGCCGGGGGGCCATGGCGATAGGCCCCCGGAAGGGCCGAGTTATCCGCCTGGGCGTCGCACGGCCCCGGAGGGCACTGGCGTGAGGTCCCTCAGAGCAAGACTCCACGACCTCGTAGAGTGTGTCGGTATAGAATTATCAACAATCGATTCCCTGGTTTCAGTAAATATTGCACCCTGGGTAACACCCCCCTTCACTATTGTGGATTCCTGGCTGCCAGGGGTTAAATCCCGGGTGCCGGAGGTGGAGGTACACCAGAGGTTTCGTGAGATAATTGTTCAACATCTTTCATATTTCCATCTGTATACCGACGGTTCCAAGACGGATGAATGTGTGGGTGCAGGTGTATGGTCGACTGAATGTCAGTTAAGATTCAGACTGCCGATTCATACATCTATTTTTATTGCAGAACTTTTTGCTATTAATAAAGCTTTGGATTTTGCCCTGTCGACGACCCACGATAGGATAGTTATTTTTACAGATTCATTAAGTTCACTTCAAGCTATTAAATCCTTAAATACAACTAACAACGAAATACAGGGTAATATCATTAGTAAGCTGTTTTGTGCCAATAAATCAATCAAGCTAATATGGGTACCTTCACATTATGGTATCTATGGCAATGAACAGGCTGATATACTAGCCGGGTCAACTGTTGATCTGGACATTAGCATAGTCCGTACGGATCTCAGGTGTTTTGTTTCCCTCATTAAGTCTCGAATTCATCTCCTGTGGCAAAGGCAGTGGACCAGATTAGACATCAGAAATAAAGTAAAAACACTTATCGAACCCTGGGCTACGTCATCATGGCGTAGTCGCAGGGACGAGGTGGTGTTGGCCCGTCTTAGGGTCAATGCCACATGGTTCACCCACCTTGAACCATATGTAAATCGAAATTTTCCCCCTAATTGTCAATATTGCAATACAATTATGTCAATAAGTCATGTATTAATTTTCTGCAATGAATTTGAAAATCAACGTAATAAAATTAAAAAATATTTCCAACTTAAAAAAATAGCTTTCACCATCAACAATTTACTAGCAGATGACAAGAATATTATAAACAAATTAATGAGTTTTCTGAGGGAGACAAAACTTTATGACCTTATATAAATTGATATAATAAAATGGATCCAATGGCTTAATGATCTTTGGCTATATGCCTCTGGTCGATAGCCAAGAAATCCAACAAGGAAGGAAATCCAACAAGGAGAAGTCAGCATTATGCGTCCAGACTTTGTTGTGTCCAGACCTCGTCCTCGTTGTGCATAGCAACAACAGACACCAGTGCTGTTCGTGGAGTTACCTTGGTGTACCGAGGCCTCTTACCGGCAGTACTCTGTTGTTTCTTTGCCTTGGTAAAGTAATTGAGTAAAGTAAATTTGCAGCGTTTTGCTGCACTGCTGTGTACACCTTCAGTGATTTGTTTTTTGCTGGAGGACAACCAGTAGTTTATGGTAGCTAGTAGTTAGTTGTTCCCCACACCAGACCCGCAGCACTCACTGCCTCAGGGGAAACCCTGTGGTAGGGAGGCCCAGTAGTCTGGTGCGTCATTTGGGCACCTCTTTTTCTTAAACTACTTTTTCTTCTATATTTTCCGTGCGACCTCCTGGGCCTACGGTTGTCTCTTGGCTGAGCAACGGTATTCGCTTGGGAGGTGGGTTCCTACTACACCACCCCTCGCATTAGGCAGGTTCGGTGGTGGGGAAGTTCCTTCCGCACAAACTCCGATCCCCTAGCTGGTACTGGAGAACGCCGCCAGGCTACCACTAGGGGGGGGCGAGTAAAGGTAACTTTTATTCCCTAAATTATTGTCCATTTTTGGGGGTTGATACAATAGTTCAGGGAGGTAGGTGAGTGTGCGAGGAGAGGGGTCGGACGTAGTCCGATGCCCCGGATGGATGAACCCCCGACTAGCCTCCCTCCTCCTCAAGGAGGGAGGTTAACGACCAAGGACCAAACTAGGACAATGGCTGACAATAATGGAACCCCTACGGCAGACAGACAAAGACAACCTGATGTTAAAATTCCTCCTATGAATGCTCGCTATGTAAATATTAGATGTGTAGATGAGGGTCAGTCTCTCAAAAACTTTAACCCCTTTATCGTCAAAAAGGTCCTTGATGGTCAAGTGGGTGGCAGTCTTGCTGCTGCTAACAAGTTGCGTGATGGTAGTATCCTGGTGAAAGTACTGAAGGCATCCCAGGTTAAGGATCTCCTTAAACTGACGCAAATTCATAACTTTAAGGTGAAAGCCACCATTCCAGTGGGGCCGAATACCTGTAAGGGCGTCATTTTCCATAGGGATTTGGCCGCTCTGGATGAGGCTGAAATTTTGGAAGGAATGAAGGACCAAGGCGTTGTTGATGTACAAAGTATGACCAGGATGAGAGAGAACAAGAGAGAGAAATTTGGCTTGTGTTTCCTGACTTTTGCTTCAGCACAGATTCCGGAAACTGTAAAGATTGGATATGAAATTGTTCACGTTAGACCATACATTCAGAAACCGATGCGTTGTTTCCGTTGCCAGAAATTCGGACACACAGCATTGAGGTGCTTTAATAAAGATTCATTCACTTGTGGTAAATGTGCAGGTAGACACGAGACTGAGTTGTGTTCAGAGACAGTCTTCAGGTGTGCTAATTGTGGCGGCCCCCACCAGGCAAGTGCAGGTGACTGCAGGAGCCTTAAAGTGGAGACTGAAGCAATGGCATACATGAGGGCTCATGATGTTAGTTATGGTGAGGCAAAGAGGAAGGTGGAGGGGGTTAACCAAACTCCCACAATTTCCTATGCTGCAGCTATAACTGGCAACACTGCTCCTGTAACTACAGCAAATGTTAACGTGGCTATCCAAGCTAAAGATAATGAAATTAAAGACTTGAAGGATACTGTAAACAAATTAACGCTGCTAGTAGAAAGTTTGACAAAGAAATTAGAAGTTGTTGAATCAACCCAGCAAAAGAAGCACCACAAGGCTGATGACACCGTATCAGCTTCAAAATCTCATGTTCTCGCTCAGGTGACTCCCATGAAGCCTACATCCGGGAGTCGTCCGGTTCGTCGCGAGACGAGCCGTTCGAGGACTGGCTCTGTACCTCATGGAGAGGAACAGGCGATGGAGACTACCGTCGCGAAACCTGCCCGCGGGAGGTCCCCGGGAAGTGCAGAGGAGGAAGAGGGTCTTCCCTCCCAGCACAAAAAGGTTCGGCCAGACGAACAAGGCTCCAAGAAACCCCATAAACAGCGATAATCTTCGCGCTAACCATACTCCAATGGAACTGTCGAAGTCTTAGAGCTAGATTAAATGAACTTAAACTTTTGGCTTGTTCTTACGCTGCCGATATTATTGCCCTTCAGGAAACTCATCTGAACGACCAAGTCGAAGACGAGGTTGTTCAGCTTCAGAACTACAAGTTAATTAGGAGGGACCGTGGGGGGAGGGGTGGAGGTGGAGTGGCAATCTACATCCGCCATAACCTCCCTTTCACTGATGTGCCCTGTAATTTTCCTCTGGAAAGTGTCGCTTGCAGAGTAAAATTCGGTGGCACCTACCTGACTATCTGTTCTGTCTACTGTCCTCCTGATACAGTAACTTATGATGATGTTTTTGATCTACAGGACAGTCTGCCCTGTAGAAAATTAATTGTAGGTGATTTTAATGCTCATCATACGTTATGGGGTTCCCTGCAGGATGACAGAAAGGGGGAACAGATGGCTAGGCTAATCAGTGATTCCAATTTGGTTCTTCTGAACGACGGTAGTCCGACGAGAGTTGATGATAATACTGGTAATTTTAGCGTCCTTGACCTATCTCTGGTCTCCCCATCAATTGCAGCCTCTTGCCAGTGGCTACCCATTGATGACTCATTGGGAAGCGACCATTTTCCTATTGTGATTAAATTTAAAAGCGACACTATTAAAGAGCCTTCAGCACCTAAATTTAACGTAAAAAAAGCAGACTGGGTGTCCTTCACAAAGGGTGTCAATATTGAAATTGTTGGAGAAACCATTGATGATAAAGTAAATAATATTCAAGATAATATCCTCAAAGCCGCAATGGCAACAATTCCTAAGACTTCGGTAGATAGCGCAAAGCATAGAGTTCCATGGTGGACGCCAGATTGCCGCAGGGTACTGTGTGAGAGGAATAGAGCCTACAGGCTTTTCAAAAATCGCATTAGTGATGAGAACTTTCGCAAGTATAAACTTGCGAGAGCTAGGGCTCGTCGAACCATCAGACAAGCCAAACGAGACTCCTGGCGATGCTTTGTCTCTAGTATCAACAGTGAAACATCAATTTCCCAAGTCTGGTCCACTGTAAGAAAATTAAATAAGAAAAAAATCTCTAATAAAATTACCAACATCACTTTTAATAACATCAATTATGACGAACCTAGAGACATTGCTAACGCCCTCGCCAGGCAGTTCTCTTTTGCTAGCAGCTCTGAAAATTACCATCCAGCTTTCCTGCCCATCAAGGAAGCATCAGAGCTGCAGCATATTGACTTTGCCACAGGAGATGAATTAGATTACAACAGTGATCTAACAATGCAAGAGCTTGTCCAAGCCCTAGGAGCCTGTAGTGGGACATCCCCAGGACCCGATGAGATTCGGTATGAGATGATAAAGCATCTTGATCATGATTCCATGGTCAAGATGTTGCAAGTGTTTAACGAGATTTGGAGGGGTCACACCTTTCCAAACTCGTGGCACTTTGCACATGTCATTCCCATACCGAAAGGAGGGGGGGACCCCAGATCGACTTCATCGTATCGCCCTATTGCGCTCACAAGTTGCTTATGCAAGGTCATGGAACGAATTGTTAATCGTAGGCTATTGCATTTTTTAAATTCCAGGAATTTGCTGGTTGACGAGCAGTGTGGCTTCCGTAAAGGTCGCCAGACGCTCGATCAGCTAGTGAACCTGGAAGTTCATATTCAAGAGGCATTTGCCAAAAAACAATTTTTGATTGCAGTATTTTTAGACATTGAAAAAGCCTACGACATGACTTGGCGACATGGCCTCCTCAGGAAACTATATGCGATGGGATTACGCGGTAACCTGCCCCTTTTTGTTAAGAACTTCATTTCTGACAGAACTTTCTCTGTCAAGCTTTTTTCGGACACAGTCACTTTCTCGGACATATTTGTCCAGGCAAATGGGGTGCCCCAGGGGAGTGTTCTGTCTCCGACCTTATTTCTATGTATGATCAATGACATTCTACCAGCTCCTCCTCGAAATCTTAAATACTCACTGTACGCCGACGACTGTGCGATATGGCACTCCAGCTGTAATGCAGAGTTTTCGGCAACTCGGATCCAATTGGCACTGGATTTGATTCACAATTGGGGCCTCCAGTGGGGTTTTAAGTTTTCAGTAAGAAAGAGTGTAGGGGTTATTTTCACTCATAGGAAGAAGCCAGACGTCAGGCTGACTATGGGTGTCAACCCCCTACCTATTCAAAATTCGACTAAATTTCTTGGACTGCATTTTGACAGTCGATTGACATGGCGAGTCCATGTCAGTCAGTTAAAAATTAAATGTTTAAAAGCACTCAATTTGCTGAAGTGCATTTCTGGTACTCAATGGGGAGCAGATAGGAAGTCATTGCTAATGCTATATAAATCCCTGATTAGATCTAGAGTAGATTATGGGTCAATAGTGTATGGTTCGGCATCTGAGTCTGTGTTGAAAGGTTTCGATGTTGTGCAGAATGCGTGTTTGCGTGTGTGTCTTGGAGCCCTACGTTGCACTCGAATCGAGCGTCTAGAGGTGGAGTCACAAGTGCCTCCCCTCCGATTGAGACGAGATCAACTACTATTAGTATATTGTGCTAAAAAATCCAGGGTGCCGAGTCATCTTCCCGGGAATGCCTTGCTACGGCAACTGCACCCGGGGGGCCATGGCGCTAGGCCCCTGGCAGAGGGACCGAGTCGTCCGTCCGGGAACCCCTGCGCCCCAGGGGGCACTGGCGTGAGGCCAATGGGGACCAGGCCCCAAGTTCAGGTACCCGGGGAGCCGAGTCATCCTCCCGGTAATGCCTTGGTGAGGCATTTGCAGCTGGGGGGCCATGGCGATAGGCCCCCGGAAGGGCCGAGTTATCCGCCTGGGCGTCGCACGGCCCCGGAGAGCACTGGCGTGAGGTCCCTCAGAGCAAGACTCCACGACCTCGTAGAGTGTGTCGGTATAGAATTATCAACAATCGATTCCCTGGTTTTAGTAAATATTGCACCCTGGGTAACACCCCCCTTCACTATTGTGGATTCCTGGCTACCAGGGGTTAAATCCCGGGTGCCGGAGGTGGAGGTACACCAGAGGTTTCGAGAGATAATTGTTCAACATCTTTCATATTTCCATCTGTATACCGACGGTTCCAAGACGGATGAATGTGTGGGTGCAAGTGTATGGTCGACTGAATGTCAGTTAAGATTCAGACTGCCGATTCATACATCTATTTTTATTGCTGAACTTTTTGCTATTAATAAAGCTTTGGATTTTGCCCTATCGACGACCCTCGATAGGATAGTTATTTTTACAGATTCATTAAGTTCACTTCAAGCTATTAAATCCTTAAATACAACTAACAACGAAATACAGGGTAATATCATTAGTAAGCTGTTTTGTGCCAATAAATCAATCAAGCTAATATGGGTACCTTCACATTATGGTATCTATGGCAATGAACAGGCTGATATACTAGCCGGGTCAACTGTTGATCTGGACATTAGCATAGTCCGTACGGATCTCAGGTGTTTTGTTTCCCTCATTAAGTCTCGAATTCATCTCCTGTGGCAAAGGCAGTGGACCAGATTAGACATCAGAAATAAAGTAAAAACACTTATCGAACCCTGGGCTACGTCATCATGGCGTAGTCGCAGGGACGAGGTGGTGTTGGCCCGTCTTAGGGTCAATGCCACATGGTTCACCCACCTTGAACCATATGTAAATCGAAATTTTCCCCCTAATTGTCAATATTGCAATACAATTATGTCAATAAGTCATGTATTAATTTTCTGCAATGAATTTGAAAATCAACGTAATAAAATTAAAAAATATTTCCAACTTAAAAAAATAGCTTTCACCATCAACAATTTACTAGCAGATGACAAGAATATTATAAACAAATTAATGAGTTTTCTGAGGGAGACAAAACTTTATGACCTTATATAAATTGATATAATAAAATGGATCCAATGGCTTAATGATCTTTGGCTATATGCCTCTGGTCGATAGCCAAGAAATCCAACAAGGAAGGAAATCCAACAAGGAGAAGTCAGCATTATGCGTCCAGACTTTGTTGTGTCCAGACCTCGTCCTCGTTGTGCATAGCAACAACAGACACCAGTGCTGTTCGTGGAGTTACCTTGGTGTACCGAGGCCTCTTACCGGCAGTACTCTGTTGTTTCTTTGCCTTGGTAAAGTAATTGAGTAAAGTAAATTTGCAGCGTTTTGCTGCACTGCTGTGTACACCTTCAGTGATTTGTTTTTTGCTGGAGGACAACCAGTAGTTTATGGTAGCTAGTAGTTAGTTGTTCCCCACACCAGACCCGCAGCACTCACTGCCTCAGGGGAAACCCTGTGGTAGGGAGGCCCAGTAGTCTGGTGCGTCATTTGGGCACCTCTTTTTCTTAAACTACTTTTTCTTCTATATTTTCCGTGCGACCTCCTGGGCCTACGGTTGTCTCTTGGCTGAGCAACGGTATTCGCTTGGGAGGTGGGTTCCTACTACACCACCCCTCGCATTAGGCAGGTTCGGTGGTGGGGAAGTTCCTTCCGCACAAACTCCGATCCCCTAGCTGGTACTGGAGAACGCCGCCAGGCTACCACTAGGGGGGGGCGAGTAAAGGAAACTTTTATTCCCTAAATTATTGTCCATTTTTGGGGGTTGATACAATAGTTCAGGGAGGTAGGTGAGTGTGCGAGGAGAGGGGTCGGACGTAGTCCGATGCCCCGGATGGATGAACCCCCGACTAGCCTCCCTCCTCCTCAAGGAGGGAGGTTAACGACCAAGGACCAAACTAGGACAATGGCTGACAATAATGGAACCCCTACGGCAGACAGACAAAGACAACCTGATGTTAAAATTCCTCCTATGAATGCTCGCTATGTAAATATTAGATGTGTAGATGAGGGTCAGTCTCTCAAAAACTTTAACCCCTTTATCGTCAAAAAGGTCCTTGATGGTCAAGTGGGTGGCAGTCTTGCTGCTGCTAACAAGTTGCGTGATGGTAGTATCCTGGTGAAAGTACTGAAGGCATCCCAGGTTAAGGATCTCCTTAAACTGACGCAAATTCATAACTTTAAGGTGAAAGCCACCATTCCAGTGGGGCCGAATACCTGTAAGGGCGTCATTTTCCATAGGGATTTGGCCGCTCTGGATGAGGCTGAAATTTTGGAAGGAATGAAGGACCAAGGCGTTGTTGATGTACAAAGTATGACCAGGATGAGAGAGAACAAGAGAGAGAAATTTGGCTTGTGTTTCCTGACTTTTGCTTCAGCACAGATTCCGGAAACTGTAAAGATTGGATATGAAATTGTTCACGTTAGACCATACATTCAGAAACCGATGCGTTGTTTCCGTTGCCAGAAATTCGGACACACAGCATTGAGGTGCTTTAATAAAGATTCATTCACTTGTGGTAAATGTGCAGGTAGACACGAGACTGAGTTGTGTTCAGAGACAGTCTTCAGGTGTGCTAATTGTGGCGGCCCCCACCAGGCAAGTGCAGGTGACTGCAGGAGCCTTAAAGTGGAGACTGAAGCAATGGCATACATGAGGGCTCATGATGTTAGTTATGGTGAGGCAAAGAGGAAGGTGGAGGGGGTTAACCAAACTCCCACAGTTTCCTATGCTGCAGCTATAACTGGCACCACTGCTCCTGTAACTACAACAAATGTTAACGTGGCTATCCAAGCTAAAGATAATGAAATTAAAGACTTGAAGGATACTGTAAACAAATTAACGTTGCTAGTAGAAAGTTTGACAAAGAAATTAGAAGTTGTTGAATCAACCCAGCAAAAGAAGCACCACAAAGCTGATGACACCGTATCAGCTTCAAAATCTCATGTTCTCGCTCAGGTGACTCCCATGAAGCCTACATCCGGGAGTCGTCCGGTTCGTCGCGAGACGAGCCGTTCGAGGACTGGCTCTGTACCTCGTGGAGAGGAACAGGCGATGGAGACTACCGTCGCGAAACCTGCCCGCGGGAGGTCCCCGGGAAGTGCAGGGGAGGAAGAGGGTCTTCCCTCCCAGCACAAAAAGGTTCGGCCAGACGAACAAGGCTCCAAGAAACCCCATAAACAGCGATAATCTTCGCGCTAACCATACTCCAATGGAACTGTCGAAGTCTTAGAGCTAGATTAAACGAACTTAAACTTTTGGCTTGTTCTTACGCTGCCGATATTATTGCCCTTCAGGAAACTCATCTGAACGACCAAGTCGAAGACGAGGTTGTTCAGCTTCGGAACTACAAGTTAATTAGGAGGGACCGTGGGGGGAGGGGTGGAGGTGGAGTGGCAATCTACATCCGCCATAACCTCCCTTTCACTGATGTGCCCTGTAATTTTCCTCTGGAAAGTGTCGCTTGCAGAGTAAAATTCGGTGGCACCTACCTGACTATCTGTTCTGTCTACTGTCCTCCTGATACAGTAACTTATGATGATGTTTTTGATCTACAGGACAGTCTGCCCTGTAGAAAATTAATTGTAGGTGATTTTAATGCTCATCATACGTTATGGGGTTCCCTGCAGGATGACAGAAAGGGGGAACAGATGGCTAGGCTAATCGGTGATTCCAATTTGGTTCTTCTGAACGACGGTAGTCCGACGAGAGTTGATGATAATACTGGTAATTTTAGCGTTCTTGACCTATCTCTGGTCTCCCCATCAATTGCAGCCTCTTGCCAGTGGCTACCCATTGATGACTCTTTAGGAAGCGACCATTTTCCTATTGTGATTAAATTTAAAAGCGACACTATTAAAGAGCCTTCAGCACCTAAATTTAACGTAAAAAAAGCAGACTGGGTGTCCTTCACAAAGGGTGTCAATATTGAAATTGTTGGAGAAACCATTGATGATAAAGTAAATAATATTCAAGATAATATCCTCAAAGCCGCAATGGCAACAATTCCTAAGACTTCGGTAGATAGCGCAAAGCATAGAGTTCCATGGTGGACGCCAGATTGCCGCAGGGTACTGTGTGAGAGGAATAGAGCCTACAGGCTTTTCAAAAATCGCATTAGTGATGAGAACTTTCGCAAGTATAAACTTGCGAGAGCTAGGGCTCGTCGAACCATCAGACAAGCCAAACGAGACTCCTGGCGATGCTTTGTCTCTAGTATCAATAGTGAAACATTAATTTCCCAAGTCTGGTCCACTGTAAGAAAATTGAATAAGAAAAAAATATCTAATAAAATTACCAACATCACTTTTAATAACATCAATTATGACGAACCTAGAGACATTGCTAACGCCCTCGCCAGGCAGTTCTCTTTTGCTAGCAGCTCTGAAAATTACCATCCAGCTTTCCTGCCCATCAAGGAAGCATCAGAGCTGCAGCATATTGACTTTGCCACAGGAGATGAATTAGATTACAACAGTGATCTAACAATGCAAGAGCTTGTCCAAGCCCTAGGAGCCTGTAGTGGGACATCCCCAGGACCCGATGAGATTCGGTATGAGATGATAAAGCATCTTGATCATGATTCCATGGTCAAGATGTTGCAGGTGTTTAACGAGATTTGGAGGGGTCACACCTTTCCAAACTCGTGGCACTTTGCACATGTCATTCCCATACCGAAAGGAGGGGGGGACCCCAGATCGACTTCATCGTATCGCCCTATTGCGCTCACAAGTTGCTTATGCAAGGTCATGGAACGAATTGTTAATCGTAGGCTATTGCATTTTTTAAATTCCAGGAATTTGCTGGTTGACGAGCAGTGTGGCTTCCGTAAAGGTCGCCAGACGCTCGATCAGCTAGTAAACCTGGAAGTTCAAATTCAAGAGGCATTTGCCAAAAAACAATTTTTGATTGCAGTATTTTTAGACATTGAAAAAGCCTACGACATGACTTGGCGACATGGCCTCCTCAGGAAACTATATGCGATGGGATTACGCGGTAACCTGCCCTTTTTTGTTAAGAACTTTATTTCTGACAGAACTTTCTCTGTCAAGCTTTTTTCGGACACAGTAACTTTCTCGGACATATTTGTCCAGGCAAATGGGGTGCCCCAGGGGAGTGTTCTGTCTCCGACATTATTTCTATGTATGATCAATGACATTCTACCAGCTCCTCCTCGAAATCTTAAATACTCACTGTACGCCGACGACTGTGCGATATGGCACTCCAGCTGTAATGCAGAGTTTTCGGCAACTCGGATCCAATTGGCACTGGATTTGATTCACAATTGGGGCCTCCAGTGGGGTTTTAAGTTTTCAGTAAGAAAGAGTGTAGGGGTTATTTTCACTCATAGGAAGAAGCCAGACGTCAGGCTGACTATGGGTGTCAACCCCCTACCTATTCAAAATTCTACTAAATTTCTTGGACTGCATTTTGACAGTCGACTGACATGGCGAGTCCATGTCAGTCAGTTAAAAATTAAATGTTTAAAAGCACTCAATTTGCTGAAGTGCATTTCTGGTACTCAATGGGGAGCAGATAGGAAGTCATTGCTAATGCTATATAAATCCCTGATTAGATCTAGAGTAGATTATGGGTCAATAGTGTATGGTTCGGCATCTGAGTCTGTGTTGAAAGGTTTGGATGTTGTGCAGAATGCGTGTTTGCGTGTGTGTCTTGGAGCCCTACGTTGCACTCGAATCGAGCGTCTAGAGGTGGAGTCACAAGTGCCTCCCCTCCGATTGAGACGAGATCAACTACTATTAGTATACTGTGCTAAGAAATCCAGGGTGCCGAGTCATCTTCCCGGGAATGCCTTGCTACGGCAACAGCACCCGGGGGGCCATGGCGCTAGGCCCCTGGCAGAGAGACCGAGTCGTCCGTCCGGGAACCCCTGCGCCCCAGGGGGCACTGGCGTGAGGCCAATGGGGACCAGGCCCCAAGTTCAGGTACCCGGGGAGCCGAGTCATCCTCCCGGTAATGCCTTGGTGAGGCATTTGCAGCCGGGGGGCCATGGCGATAGGCCCCCGGAAGGGCCGAGTTATCCGCCTGGGCGTCGCACGGCCCCGGAGGGCACTGGCGTGAGGTCCCTCAGAGCAAGACTCCACGACCTCGTAGAGTGTGTCGGTATAGAATTATCAACAATCGATTCCCTGGTTTTAGTAAATATTGCACCCTGGGTAACACCCCCCTTCACTATTGTGGATTCCTGGCTACCAGGGGTTAAATCCCGGGTGCCGGAGGTGGAGGTACACCAGAGGTTTCGTGAGATAATTGTTCAACATCTTTCATATTTCCATCTGTATACCGACGGCTCCAAGACGGATGAATGTGTGGGTGCAGGTGTATGGTCGACTGAATGTCAGTTAAGATTCAGACTGCCGATTCATACATCTATTTTTATTGCAGAACTTTTTGCTATTAATAAAGCTTTGGATTTTGCCTTATCGACGACCCATGATAGGATAGTTATCTTTACAGATTCATTAAGTTCACTTCAAGCTATTAAATCCTTAAATACAATTAACAACGAAATACAGGGTAATATCATTAGTAAGCTGTTTTGTGCCAATAAATCAATCAAGCTAATATGGGTACCTTCACATTATGATATCTATGGCAATGAACAGGCTGATATACTAGCCGGGTCAACTGTTGATCTGGACCTTAGCATAGTCCGTACGGATCTCAGGTGTTTTGTTTCCCTCATTAAGTCTCGAATTCATCTCCTGTGGCAAAGGCAGTGGACCAGATTAGACATCAGAAATAAAGTAAGAACAGTTATTGAACCCTGGGCTACGTCGTCATGGCGTAGTCGCAGGGACGAGGTGGTGTTGGCCCGTCTTAGGGTCAATGCCACATGGCTAACCCACCTAGAACCTTATGTAAACAGAAACTTTCCCCCCATGTGCCAATCATGCAATACAATAATGTCAATAGCCCATCTGCTAATTTTTTGCACAGAATACGAAAATCAACGTAACAAAATTAAAAAATATTTCCAACTTAAAAAAATAGCTTTCACTATCAACAACTTACTAGCAGATGACAAGAATATTATAAACAAATTAATGAGTTTTCTGAGGGAGACAAAACTTTATGACCTTATATAGATTGATATAATAAAATGGATCCAATGGCTTAATGATCTTTGGCTATATGCCTCTGGTCGATAGCCAAGAAATCCAACAAGACAAGGCAAGGAGAAGTCAGTCAGTCTGTGAACAGTGTGGTTCCTGGATCTTCTCCTGTTCCTCCAAGTTTGGTATTGTATAATTTTCCTCATGTGTTCCATAATTTAGGTTGCTCCAACATTTACATTGTTCTAACTTATTGTTGTTAGTGTCTGATTATTGTTTCCTTGTTGTATTATTGTTATTATTAGGATATTAGTATTATTGTTATTATTATTATAAGGTTATGTAGTTGGGATCCTGGGCCATTTTGTTTAACTGGTGTAGCTTATTCCTTCATGTTAATTAATATACCATATTAAAAATCCATTACTGACTTTACAATCTCCTTTTACATTCATGTGCGGTAGTAGTTTTCTGGGTTCTCATAAAATATTCCCCTAGACTTTGACTAGCTGAACTGCTCCTGTAACATAATTTGGGCGCCTGTCCGAGATCCTATCTACTTGTATCCTTATTTATGTTGTTTCATGATTGTAGGTATATTGTATTCAATAATTCTATCTTGCAGTCATGGAAGAGTTCGATGTTAAAGAATTTTTAGATAACCCATCTACTGCTCTTCTTCGTGGGAAAACTATCAAAAAATATGATTGGATAGCAATAGCAGATAATTACAGTGTTTCATGTAGACGAAGTTGGAGGAAGGATAAAATTGTAAACACAGTGGTGAGGAAGTTAGTAGAACTAGAGATAGTAGATGTTGATGCATTAATATTGTGTAGTAATGATGCAGATGTAGATGTAACAACGTGATTTTTGTCCCCTTACCTTTATTTCTTAGATATTACTATTTTACTCTACTTTTGGAGGGAAACAAAAACCCACTGCCTTCAACAAAACAAAAAGCCACCAGTGTATGCTACTACTCTATCCTATAGCTGGATCAACCCGGTCTGGAAAAAAAAAGAACAAGAGACTGATGAGGAACAGGACAAGTCCAGTCCCTTCTCAGTACGAGGTATACGTTGCCACCACCAGACCAAAGTTGATCCGAGGAACCAAGTGAGCACACACCGGAAGGGTAGCGTAGCGTTAGCTTATTTAGGCGCGTGAGTAAGCAACCCAGACTACAATTTTAACGGGGTACGATCAGTTATATGAATTAGGAATCTATTATTTTCTATAAAGGAACACAGTCTATTTGTTATTTCGGTGACGAAAATACTCAGACAATGTAAAACTCGTTTATTTTATCAACCTATTTGGTACGAGTACAACATAATCACAATAATAATAATTTCTGTTCCCCCTTCCCTTGCTAATATTTCCTACTCCCCGTTCTGTCACCTAGGACAGGAATAATTCCGTGTCTCGCCAGTTGACAGAGCTAAGTACATATAACAAAAAAAATATTACATCCTAATCTCAATACTATAATAATGAAATAATATAAAATTGCCAGCAAATGTTCTTAATTTTCTTTGGTACCACGTGGTTCACTTTACACCAAGGGAGAATGCTATTTTTGGCTGTCACCCAGCAGAGACGAGATCAGAATGAGCTTAAGAAAAAACAATATACTTTACTTACTATGTCTGAATGTGAACACACAATATTCTTTAGTTAGTTATATCCCATCACGGGACTAATAGATTCACCACAATACAATATTTATGATGAGAGCGAGTTTAGCTCCTACCTGTCACCCAGCAGAGACGAGACCAGAATGAGGTCGAAGCAACGCAGGGTACTGCCTCGTCATCTCCCCCACTCTCACTCTCTTAAGCAAAGTAGTGACCAACTCATCTCAATTTCTGGCAAATCCATCAGTTCTACCCTTACTGGGGTATATAGTTACACAACATTATTTATACATATTAGTGAACTCAAATGCATTGCTTTCTCCCTTGTTTAAAGTTTTATACTACTGTAATTCACATATTCACGGCATGTATTGTTCCGCCAACAAGAAAATGTACTGTCCCGACTTTAGTCCCTAACTAATCTAATTAATTTTCTAAGAAAGTTACAATTAAATGCCGGTAACAGTATAGGAATGTTAGCTTCGTAATTATACATTATAATTATAAATGCAGGTTATTCCCTGTCTCCAATAAATTATTTTACATTCACTTCTTAAATTACCACGTATTTTTCTATTCCTATCAATCTACCTAAGTTTCAATTATTCCTCTCTTTAACCTATTTACCTAACTATTATCATTAATTCTATTTTCCTCATATTAACATTTCGTGTTGAAGAAACCCACCACCGAGATTATTCGTTAGTGATAATCTCCGCCTGGCTACTCCCTACAATTTTACACTTATTTCGTGTTGAAGAAGCCCACCACCGAGATTATTCGTCAGTGATAATCTCAGCCTGGCTACTCCCTACAATCTTACACTAAAACTATTCTAGTACATATAAATATTTAATACCCGTAAATATCCTAAATAACAATACATATAAAATAGGGGTGTTACATAGATAAAGGAAGGGAACATGAAATAGCAATGTTTGAAAGACAAATGGAAGAGAGAGAAAAGGAGAGACAGTTTCAATTACAACTATTACAGTTACAAATTGATAACGGTGTGCAAACAAACTCTAATAATTTTGATGTCACCAGACAAGTTCATTTAGTCCCAAAATTTAATGAAGAAGATCCCCATGAGTTTTTCTTGCAATTTGAGAAAATAGCAGAGTCTTTAAAGTGGCCAAAAGAGCTGGTCTGTACTGGTTCAGACAGCACTGACTGGAAAGGCTAGATCTGTGTATGTTGCATTGACGGGTGACCAAGTTAAAGATTATTACATTGTTAAAGATGAAATTATGAAGCCTTATCAAGTAACACCTGAGTATTATAGACAGAAGTTTAGGTCTATAAAGTGGAGTAATAACCAGTCTTATATAGAGTTAGCTCATTCTGTACTTAAAGTAGGAGAAAGGTGGCTTCAGTCAGAAAATGCAACTAGTTATGAGGATCTTAGGGAAATTTTAATGTTGGAGCAATTTAAAAGGGCAATACCCCGTGAGGTTAGTGGTTACTTGGAGGAAAGGGAGGTAAGAAGTTTGACCCAGGCAGCCACACTGGCTGAGAATTTCTCACTGACTCATTCTGGCTTTGTTCACAGGCCTAATTCAAGCCATTCGTTTAAAACTAATATTGATTTTGTGGCTCAGAATACAGGTGCTGTGGTTGGGAGAAGTAATTGTCAGAGTACATGCTCGAACAATATTACTCAGAGATTCAAACCCATTAATGATTTACGTCATTTAGAATTTGATCAAGGCAAGAGCAGTGTGACTTGTTTTTACTGTAAGAAGCCAGGACACGTAATTGAAGGTGTCCAAAATTGCTAAAGAAGGAACAGATTCCAAAGCACACTACTCTTTCCTTTAGTTCGACAGGGCCTCCTGACCATACTATTCCTGAAACAATACAATGTGATATTGCTAGGTCATTTAAGCCTTTTATATTTGATGGATATGTATCCATTAGTGACAGTGGAGAAACCTACCCTATTCGTATTTTGAGGGATACTGCAGCTTCACAAAGTGTTATATTGAAGGATTCGCTTCCTGTAGCGGATGGTTTATACACTGGTGAAAGTGTCCTTCTTGAGGGTTTTGGTGGAACTGTCTCGGTACCTCTTTGCAAGTTATGGTTAGAAGCAGGAATAGTTTCTAATTTTGTTACAGTTGGAGTTAAGGATTCTCTACCAATTTCTGATGTAACCTTCATACTTGGTAACGATATTGCTGGAGAAAAGATAGTGCCAAATCCCGTTGTGTGTCCTATTCCTACCAAAGATAATAACACTACTGAGATAGAGAAGGAATATCCTGAGTTGTTTCCCTCCTGTGTAGTTACACGTAGTATGGTGAAGGCCAACAGGGACACTAATGACACAACTACCTCTAACTCTACCTCTGTTTCTGAAGAATTACAGGACTTTGGAATTAATGGGTTATTTAGCCCTGAAAGAAATTTGGGTCCTTGTGGAAGTAAATCTGGTAAGCAGATAGAGGATATAGTCTGCAAAGTACCTGTAAGTCGTGATGAGCTTATCAAAGCCCAGGAATTAGATTCCACTTTGTCATCTATATTTGCTAAAGCTGTTGACGAACACGAAGCCTTAGACACTCCAACCTGCTTTTACCTTAAATCTAGTGTTCTAATGCGCAAGTTTAGGCCTGTTCATGCCCCTGCAAATGAAGAGTGGAATGTTAAGCATCAAATTGTTGTACCATCCTGTTATAGAAGAAATGTTTTGAGCTTGGCCCATGATTTCATAGGAGGACATATGGGTGTTCGTAAGACTTATCATAAGATTCTTCAGCATTTCTTTTGGCCAGGTTTGAGAAAGGATGTTTCGGAGTTTTGTAGGACATGTCATATATGCCAGATGTCGGGGAAACCGAATCAAATAATTAAACCAGCCCCTTTAAAACCCATCCCTGCAGTTCATGAGCCTTTTGAAAGATAATAATTGATTGTGTAGGTCCCTTGCCAAAGACAAAAAGAGGTAATCAATATCTTTTAACCATCATGTGTGGTACCCAGGTACCCAGAAGCCATACCGTTATGGAGAATTACCTCTATAATTATAGTTTCTGCTTTGACAAAGTTTTTTACTCAGTATGGCATACCACGGATAGTACAATCAGATCAAGGTAGTAATTTTACTTCTGCAATATTCCAACATTTTATGACAGAGCTTGGCATACAGCATTATTTTGCAACTGCATACCATCCCGAATCTCAAGGCAGTTTAGAGAGGTTCCACCAGACTTTGAAAAGTATGTTGACTAAATATTGTTTGGAACAGGAATCTGAATGGGATGAAGGTGTTCATCTTTTACTTTATGCAGTTCGGAGCAGTTACCAGGAATCTTTGGGATTCACTCCATTTGAACTAATCTATGGTCATGAAGTGAGAGGACCACTGAAGGTAATGAAGGAGTGTTGGATTAGTGATGAACAGGAAGAGTCACTATCTCGGTATGTATTGAATTTTAAGAATAGTTTACAGGAAGTGTGTAGGATAGCACGGTGTAACTTGGCGAAAGAACAGGGTAGGATGAAGGAAGGTTATGACTTGAAAACTGAAGATAGAGAGTTTTCACCGGGTGACATTGTGTTAGTGTTTTTACCTATTCACAAGGCTCCCTTGCAGTCTAAATTCTGTGGTCCCTTTAAGATTAAGAGAAAAGCCAGGGATTTACATTATGTGATAGAAACCCCAAATAGAAGAAAGAAAGAAAGATTAGTTCATATTAACCTGATTAAACCATACTATGCTAGGAATTATCCTGAATTATGTTTGTCTAAAGGTACAGAGACTGAGAGTAAGGAGGATTGTGAAAGCAAGCTTGAATCTGAGAGTTCAGAGGGTTCATTAAACACAGAGGTAAAGGTGACTAATTCTGTGATATTGTCAAATCTGGATGATAAATTGTCCCACCTTCCAGAAGGACAATTAAGTCAGATGTGTTGTTTAATTCAATCATTTACCCAATTATTTAATGATGTACCAAAGCCGTGTTCCCTAGTGACTCATGATATCAATCTTGTGGCTAATGCTTGCCCAATTAATCAGAGTCCTTACAGAATTAGTCCTAGTAAAAGGGAGTGGATGAAAACTGAGGTTAAGTTTTTGCTGGAAAATAATTTAGTAGAACCTAGTGACAGTAAATGGGCTTCACCGTGTGTTCTGGTCCCAAAGTCTGATGGTAATTACCGTATGTGTACAGACTACAGAAAGGTAAACTCTCTCACTTGTCCAGATTCTTTTCCATTGCCCCGGATCGATGATATTATAGACGGTATTGGATCAGCTAAGTTTGTAAGTAAGATCGATTTATTAAGAGGTTACTATCAGATACCCCTGTCTAACTCTGCTAAATGTATTTCTGCATTTGTAACTCCAGATGGTCTGTTTGCTTATCGAGTGATGCCATTTGGCTTAAGGAACGCCTCTGCTACCTTCCAGCGCCTCATGACAAAGGTGACAGCCGGATTGGAAAGAGTCGGAGCCTACCTAGACGATCTGGTGCTGTATGATGAGACCTGGGAAGACCACCTTGAAAATCTCCAGTCTCTCTTCTACCGCCTGGCGGATGCTGGACTGACAATCAACCTTCAGAAGAGTGAGTTTGGTCATGCTCGAGTAACTTATCTGGGTCATGTGGTGGGCCAAGGTCACGTTATTCCTATCGCAGCTCGAGTGGCGGTTCTTCGAAACTACTCTGTTCCGACTACCAGAAGATCGCTCCAGAGATTTCTCGGGACTGTGGGGTTCTACAGACGGTTCTGCCCCAACTTCTCAGAGGTGTGTGCCCCACTCACCACGTTGGTCAGCCCTAAGAGGAAGTTCGTTTGGTCTCCAGAGTGCCAAGCCGCCTTCGACGCTATTCGCAGTGTGTTGATGACTCCTCCAGTACTACGAGCACCGGACTTCAACGCTCCGTTTAGTATTCAAGTTGATGCCAGTGAACATGCAGCAGGTGCAGTATTACTCCAGGAGGGTACTACTGGTGTTCTACATCCTATATGTTATATGTCTGCTAAGTTTAAACCTCATCAGAAACATTATGCTACCATTGAAAAGGAAGCACTTGGCTTGTTGATGGCCATAGAGAAATTTAACGTGTATGTATCCAATGCTAGATTTACTGTTACTGTATACAGTGACCATAATCCCTTACAGTTTGTGAACAAAATGAAAAACAAAAATCAAGGACTGATGCACTGGGCACTTTCGTTGCAACCCTACAACATTGAAATAAAGCATATTAAAGGAAAAGATAACTTAATAGCAGATGCATTATCTCGTCAGTAAAATCATGTACTATCTTTATATACATTCCCATATGCTTTATTTTAAGGAGGGGAGTGTTACGGAAACTAGTATCGTGAAAGTATCCTAAGCAGGAGCTAATAATTGTAATAATTGTTCGCCGGCTCCTGGTTAGGGTATTTCTATATAAGGTTAAACGGGATGGAATTGGAGCAGATTCATAGTCACTACTGGTTCCGAAAACTGACTTCGAACATGGCAGATTTTCTATAAAAGCCAGGGTTTCTTGGGAGAAGTCAGTCAGTCTGTGAACAGTGTGGTTCCTGGATCTTCTCCTGTTCCTCCAAGTTTGGTATTGTATAATTTTCCTCATGTGTTCCATAATTTAGGTTGCTCCAACATTTACATTGTTCTAACTTATTGTGGTTAGTGTCTGATTATTGTATCCTTGTTGTATTATTGTTATTATTAGGATATTAGTATTATTATTATTATTATTATAAGGTTACGTAGTTGGGATCCTGGGCCATTTTGTTTAACTGGTGTAGCTTATTCCTTCATGTTAATTAATATACCATATTAAAAATCCATTACTGACTTTACAATCTCCTTTTACATTCATGTGCGGTAGTAGTTTTCTGGGTTCTCATAAAATATTCCCCTAGACTTTGACTAGCTGAACTGCTCCCGTAACATAATTTGGGGCGCCTGTCCGGGAGCCTATCTACTTGTATCCTTATTTATGTTGTTTCATGATTGTAGGTATATTGTATTCAATAATTCTATCTAGCTGTCATGGAAGAGTTCGATGTTAAAGAATTTTTAGATAACCCATCTACTGCTCTTCTTCGTGGGAAAACTATCAAAAAAGATGATTGGATAACAATAGCAGATAATTACAGTATTTCATGTAGACGAAATTGGAGGAAGGATAAAATTGTAAACACAGTGGTGAGGAAGTTAGTAGAACTAGAGATAGTAGATGTTGATGCATTAATATTGTGTAGTAATGATGCAGATGTAGATAAAGGAAGGGAACATGAAATAGCAATGTTTGAAAGACAAATGGAAGAGAGAGAAAAGGAGAGACAGTTTCAATTACAACTATTACAGTTACAAATTGATAACGGTGTGCAAACAAACTCTAATAATTTTGATGTCACCAGACAAGTTCATTTAGTCCCAAAATTTAATGAAGAAGATCCCCATGAGTTTTTCTTGCAGTTTGAGAAAATAGCAGAGTCTTTAAAGTGGCCAAAAGAACGGTGGACTGTACTGGTTCAGACAGCACTGACTGGAAAGGCTAGATCTGTGTATGTTGCATTGACGGGTGACCAAGTTAAAGATTATTACATTGTTAAAGATGAAATTATGAAGGCTTATCAAGTAACACCTGAGTATTATAGACAGAAGTTTAGGTCTATAAAGTGGAGTAATAACCAGTCTTATATAGAGTTAGCTCATTCTGTACTTACTAGTTATGAGGATCTTAGGGAAATTTTAATGTTGGAGCAATTTAAAAGGGCAATACCCCGTGAGGTTAGTGGTTACTTGGAGGAAAGGGAGGTAAGAAGTTTGACTCAGGCAGCCACACTGGCTGAGAATTTCTCACTGACTCATTCTGGGTTTGTTCACAGGCCTAATTCAAGCCATTCGTTTAAAAAGAATATTGATTTTGTGGCTCAGAATACAGGTGCTGTGGTTGGGAGAAGTAATTGTCAGAGTACATGCTCGAACAATATTACTCAGAGATTCAAACCCATTAATGATTTACGTCATTTAGAATTTGCTCAAGGCAGGAGCAGTGTGACTTGTTTTTACTGTATGAAGCCAGAACACGTAGTTGCAAGGTGTCCAAAGTTGCTAAAGAAGGAACAGATTCCAAAGCACACTACTCTTTCCTTTAGTTCGACAGGGCCTCCTGACCATACTATTCCTGAAACAATACAATGTGATATTGCTAGGTCATTTAAGCCTTTTATATTTGATGGATATGTATCCATTAGTGACAGTGGAGAAACCTACCCTATTCGTATTTTGAGGGATACTGCAGCTTCACAAAGTGTTATATTGAAGGATTCGCTTCCTGTAGCGGATGGTTTATACACTGGTGAAAGTGTCCTTCTTGAGGGTTTTGGTGGAACTGTCTCGGTACCTCTTTGCAAGTTATGGTTAGAAGCAGGAATAGTTTCTAATTTTGTCACAGTTGGAGTTAAGGATTCTCTACCAATTTCTGATGTAACCTTCATACTTGGTAACGATATTGCTGGAGAAAAGATAGTGCCAAATCCCGTTGTGTGTCCTATTCCTACCAAAGATAATAACACTACTGAGATAGTCACTATCTCGGTATGTATTGAATTTTAAGAATAGATTACAGGAAGTGTGTAGGATAGCACGGTGTAACTTGGCGAAGGAACAGGGTAGGATGAAGGAAGGTTATGACTTGAAAACTGAAGATAGAGAGTTTTCACCGGGTGACCTTGTGTTAGTGTTTTTACCTATTCACAAGGCTCCCTTGCAGTCTAAATTCTGTGGTCCCTTTAAGATTAAGAGAAAAGCCAGTGATTTAAATTATGTGATAGAAACCCCAAATAGAAGAAAGAAAGATTAGTTCATATTAACCTGATTAAACCATACTATGCTAGGAATTATCCTGAATTATGTTTGTCTAAAGGTACAGAGACTGAGAGTAAGGAGGATTGTGAAAGCAAGCTTGAATCTGAGAATTCAGAGGGTTCATTAAACACAGAGGTAAAGGTGACTAATTCTGTGATATTGTCAAATCTGGATGATAAATTGTCCCACCTTCCAGAAGGACAATTAAGTCAGATGTGTTGTTTAATTCAATCATTTACCCAGTTATTTAATGATGTACCAAAGCCTTGTTCCCTAGTGACTCATGATATCAATCTTGTGGCTAATGCTTGTCCAATTAAACAGAGTCCCTACAGAATTAGTCCTAGTAAAAGGGAGTGGATGAAAACTGAGGTTAAGTTTTTGCTTGAAAATAATTTAGTAGAACCTAGTGACAGTGAATGGGCTTCACCGTGTGTTCTGGTCCCAAAGTCTGATGGTAATTACCGTATGTGTACAGACTACAGAAAGGTAAACTCTCTCACTTGTCCAGATTCTTTCCCATTGCCCCGGATCGATGATATTATAGACTGTATTGGATCAGCTAAGTTTGTAAGTAAGATCTATTTACTAAGAGGTTACTATCAGATACCCCTGTCCAACTCTGCTAAACGTATTTCTGCATTTGTAACTCCAGATGGACTGTTTGCTTATCGAGTGATGCCATTTGGCTTAAGAAACGCCCCTGCTACCTTCCAGCGCCTCATGACAAAGGTGACAGCCGGATTGGAAAGAGTCAGAGCCTACCTAGACGATCTGGTGCTGTATGATGAGACCTGGGAAGACCACCTTGAAAATCTCCAGTCTCTCTTCCACCGCCTGGCGGATGCTGGACTGACAATCAACCTTCAGAAGAGTGAGTTTGGTCATGCTCGAGTAACTTATCTGGGTCATGTGGTGGGCCAAGGTCACGTTACTCCTATCGCAGCTCTAGTGGCGGCCCTTCGAAACTACTCTGTTCCGACTACCAGAAGATCGCTCCGGAGATTTCTCGGGACTGTGGGGTTCTACAGACGGTTCTGCCCCAACTTCTCAGAGGTGTGTGCCCCACTCACCACGTTGGTCAGCCCTAAGAGGAAGTTTGTTTGGTCTCCAGAGTGCCAAGCCGCCTTCGACGCTATTCGCAGTGTGTTGATGACTCCTCCAGTACTACGAGCACCGGGCTTCAACGCTCCGTTTAGTATTCAAGTTGATGCCAGTGAACATGCAGCAGGTGCAGTATTACTCCAGGAGGGTACTACTGGTGTTCTACATCCTATATGTTATATGTCTGCTAAGTTTAAACCTCATCAGAAACATTATGCTACCATTGAAAAGGAAGCACTTGGCTTGTTGATGGCCATAGAGAAATTTAACGTGTATGTATCCAATGCTAGATTTACTGTTTCTGTATACAGTGACCATAATCCCTTACAGTTTGTGAACAAAATGAAAAATAAAAATCAAAGACTGATGTGCTGGGCACTTTCGTTGCAACCCTACAACATTGAAATAAAGCATATTAAAGGAAAAGATAACTTAATAGCAGATGCATTATCTCGTCAGTAAAATCATGTACTATCTTTATAAACATTCCCATATGCTTTATTTTAAGGAGGGGAGTGTTACGGAAACTAGTATCATGAAAGTATCCAAAGCAGGAGCTAATAATTGTAATGATTGTTCGCCGGCTCCTGGTTAGGGTATTTCTATATAAGGTTAAACGGGATGGAATTGGAGCAGATTCATAGTCACTACTGGTTCCGAAAACTGACTTCGAACATGGCAGATTTTCTATAAAAGCCAGGGTTTCTTGGGAGAAGTCAGTCAGTCTGTGAACAGTGTGGTTCCTGGATCTTCTCCTGTTCCTCCAAGTTTGGTATTGTATAATTTTCCTCATGTGTTCCATAATTTAGGTTGCTCCAACATTTACATTGTTCTAACTTATTGTGGTTAGTGTCTGATTATTGTTTCCTTGTTGTATTATTGTTATTATTAGGATATTAGTATTATTATTATTATTATTATTATTATTATTATAAGGTTACGTAGTTGGGATCCTGGGCCATTTTGTTTAACTGGTGTAGCTTATTCCTTCATGTTAATTAATATACCATATTAAAAATCCATTACTGACTTTACAATCTCCTTTTACATTCATGTGCGGTAGTAGTTTTCTGGGTTCTCATAAAATATTCCCCTAGACTTTGACTAGCTGAACTGCTCCCGTAACAATACATACATACATACAGAGAGAGAGACATACATACATACATACATACAGAGAGAGAGACATACATGCATACATACATACAGAGAGAGAGACATACTTACATACATACAGAAACACCACACACACACACACACACACACCACCACCTCTGACGTCAGGTACAATGTTACTAGAACCGATATCACACGAGTAAAAAGGTGTATTTGCCTGGGGGTGTCTTTACATTTATGAGTGACTGCATGTACAGTCACTCATAAAAATTAAGACCCCCACAGGCCAGTCATCTTCTTATACTTGTGATATCGGTTCTGGCAACAGTGTACGTGGTAGATAAGACGAAGCATGAGTTGGGATAATGTTTCGAGCAAACCAACCTTCCTCCAAACACAACCCACACCACACCACCTCTGACGTTCACACTCCCGTGAGGCCCACCCAGCGTTGTCAATGTTGGCCGAGATAACCCCGAAACACTAGTTGTGAGCTCTGCTCGCTCGAACCATTCACTGGTGGGAGGGAGAAGTAAGGAGGGATTTGAGGAGGGTAGGGGGGGTGTCTATACAAGAGAGGAGAAATTATTCTTGGGAAGGTGAAAAATGAGTGGAAGATTTAATAAAAGTACGAAAATGCACCCGGTTATCAATTATTTATATACCGATATTCGTGTCAATTATTAACATCATTAAATGTAAGATTAAGTTTTTAATATTATGATGTAACACAAAAACAACCGAGGTAATATTATTGTATACTTTTTTCGTATAATATTTAATGGTTATTATCATGCACTAAACGCTGAAAAATAATTACACAATAACTGAATAAGAATCATGAACCAGAATGCTATTTATTAAATGAAGCAAATGTGAATACCTTTATATTACATGTGTCAAGTGTTGATACCACTAACACACACTTCCATTTCCCCCGTATCTACCTAATAGTTTATAATCGTATCAAATATCAAGGCTCTCATTATCCGTCACATGATAGCAACCTTGTGACATTCTGAATACTTTTAATAATAGCCTGTTGTATTGAAATATTGGAATTTGACTATGAAACCCCTTTTTTGTCATTTGTCTCTTGGTAGCAAAAATTATTACTTGGTCTGTATCTCTCTTCTCCGTTTGTATCTCTCTTTTCTGTGTGCATGTAATATACTTATATAATTATATAAGCCAGTACACACACACAACATAATAATGTTGGTGACATAGGTTCTATTGGTTTTATCTGTCATGAGTTGTGAGAGAACTATATTCATAATTATTTAAACATTGTAATAGTTCCATCAAGTAATACATGGGATGCACAGTTGAGGTTTCATCGGACATGTTAATAAAGAAGCTGGCAACTATTTTCAACATTTTCTTAAATTAATCTTTATTGAAGGCGAGTTAAGGTGTGAAATCCTGTGTTTCCCATCATACAACACCTTCCCAATACTCACACTGTTGTATTTAATGCCGTATTGGTCTTTACTGTCTTGTGCTACAAGGTTGATATTAGTGTGAATTTCCATATACACTCTACCAATACTCACACCGTTGTATTTGATGCCGTATTGGTCTTTACTGTCTTCTGCTACAAGGTTGATATTAGTGTGACTTTCCATATACACTTTGCCTTGTGAACTGACTGACTGCACCACCTTACACATCTTCAAGTCATCAGGACTGCCAACATGTTGGAGAGGGAATATTTCCACACTCAGTCTTCAATACCCTTACCAGTTTAGTGGTTTTCAACCAACTCATAATCCTCTTGGAGTATCAAAACTAATTTGGGCTAACGAGACTAGAGTCAACGTCAATCTCTAATTAATGCAAAAAAAAAAAAAAATACAGTTGACAAGCCTGTGGGTGCCAGACGCATCTCCCTGGCCTCTGCTCACATGTATTATATGCCAAAATAAAAAAAAATTGCTACCTAGAAAGAGATGAAATACTGAGGGATTTATAGTAAATGATCAAACAGCACGTGTTCACTATATTCAATACAACGAGCTATTATTAAAAGTATTCAGAATATTACAAGGTTGCTATCACGTGAGGGATAATGAGAGCCTTGATATTTGACACGATTATAAACTGTTAGGTAGATACGGGGGATGTGATATTAGATCAGTTATGGCATCACTTGAATAAGGTGAAGGCTATACCTGATAGTCAGTCTGCATATAGGCAGCTATACTCAACTGAGACTGCACTATGTACTGTAGTAAATGACCTAATGGTGTTAATGGATGAAGGAAAGTGTAGTGTTCTTATTATGCTTGACTTGAGTGCTGCATTTGACACAGTAGTGCATAGTATACTCCTAGATGATTTAAAGTCTATAGGTGTTGAGGGGAATGCACTGGTCTATCTGGAAAGTTATTTAAAAGATAGAACATATTGTGTACAGATTGGGAAATCCTTTTCAAGAAATAAACCCCTGCGAAGAGGAGTCCCTCAGGGGAGTGTATTGGGTCCTATTCTCTTCTGTTTCTACACTATCAAACTATCACATATACTAGAGAAACATGGTGCGAACTTCAAACTATTTGCTGATGATACACAGTTTTATATATCTATAAATAATGTGGTGGATGCAGAGGTGAATTTGAGTGTTATTATGTCCGATATTAAGGATTGGATGGATTTGAAACAACTCAAGTTAAATCCAAGTAAAACTGAGTGTTTGATCGTTGGAAAGAAGACCAATCTTAGAAGATTGGACATCTCAAGCTTACGAGTGCATGGTAGTACGCTGAATGTAAGAAACAAAGTGAAAGACTTAGGAGTGCTGCTAGACGAAAATCTCTCTTTCGAATCTCAAATTAATCAAGTGGTGAAAGTTTCTGGTTATCACCTGAGGAACATTGCTTTTGTTAGAAAATATTTAGATCTGGATACCGTGAAGATGCTTCTTCATAACTATGTCATAAGCAGACTGGATTACTGCAATTCCCTATATTATGGTTTGCCAGACTATCGGTTAAGAAAATTGCAAAACGTAATGAACAGAGCAGCAAGATTAATTAAAGGTCTTCCATCTCGTGAGAGGATAACCCCAGCACTCATTGACTTACATTGGTTACCAATAAAGGCGAGGATTGTGTACAAGATATGTCTTCTAACATTCCGAGCATTAAAATTTGGAAAACCGGAGTACTTGATGAATCTTTTAAGAGGTTTTCAAGTAAATACCTCAATGGAACTCTGGCATAGTGATGAGCGATACAGGTTAAATGAGCCAAGGAGTATTCTGACAATGGGTTTCAGAGCGTTTGAAAGGTGTGCACCAAGGCTCTTTAATGGATTGCCATTAGATGTCCGAAACAGTGAAAATTGCACGATTTTTAAGAAAAGACTGAAAACACATCTGTTCGCTGAATGTTACGACACGGATGATATGAGTATTACAAGTGATTATAGTGTTTAGTAATATTGAGAGAGGCCCTGCGGAGCACCATCTGTTGGTGGAGCGGGGCATAGAATATCCAACAACAAGTAACAAGTAACAAGTAACAAGAAATGGAAGTGTGTGTTAGTGGTATCAACACTTGACACATGTAATATAAAGGTATTCACATTTGCTTCATTTAATAAATAGCATTCTGGTTCATGATTCTTATTCAGTTATTGTGTAATTATTTTTCAGCGTTTAGTGCATGATAATAACCATTAAATATTATACGAAAAAAGTATACAATAATATTACCTCGGTTGTTTTTGTGTTACATCATAATATTAAAAACTTAATCTTACATTTAATGATGTTAATAATTGACACGAATATCGGTATATAAATAATTGATAACCGGGTGTATTTTCGTACTTTTATTAAATCTTCCACTCATTTTTCACCTCCCCAAGAATAATTTCTCACCTCTCTTGTATAGACACCCCCCCTACCCTCCTCAAATCCCTCCTTACTTCTCCCTCCCACCAGTGAATGGTTCGAGCGAGCAGAGCTCACAACTAGTATTTCGGGGTTATCTCGGCCAACATTGACAACGCTGGGTGGGCCTCACGGGAGTGTGAACGTCAGAGGTGGTGTGGTGTGGGTTGTGTTTGGAGGAAGGTTGGTTTGCTCGAAACATTATCCCAACTCATGCTTCGTCTTATCTACCATTAGTTACAAATGTGTCGAGCAAATCAACTTCATCTCTCAAGCGCCATCACTGACGTCACGTACACTGTTGCCAGAACCGATATCACAAGTATAAGAAGATGACTGGCCTGTGGGGGTCTTAATTTTTATGAGTGACTGTACGTACCACCTAATTGGGAATCGAACCCGGACCGTGGGCTCTTTTAGGGGCCGAGTGAAGGGGGCCTGCTGCTCTATAGAAGACGTTCCCTCGGGTGTCGAAGGCCACTACCAGCAGGTGAGGAACACGGGTGGTACAGCAGGCACTAGGGATCTGTTAGGTTAGGTTAGGTTAGGTTAGGTTGGTTGGGTTGTGTTGGGTTAGGTTAGGAATAGTGATAGGTTAGGAATAGTGATAGGTTAGGTTAGGTTAGGTTGGGTTGGGTTAGGTTAGGTTAGGTTAGGTTGGGTTTTGTTGGGTTAGGTTAGGTTAGGTTATGTTATGTTGGGTTGGGTTGGGTTGGGTTGGGTTGGGTTAGGTTAGGTTGGGTTGGGTTGGGTTGGGTTGGGTTAGGTTAGGATAGGTTAGAATGGGTTAGGTTAGGTTAGGTTAGGTCCAGTTTGCATTTTCTATCAATTTTTTTAGGTTTTTGTGATTTTTCTTTCGTTTTCCTTCGTTTTCTTTCATTTTTTATCATTTTTCTTACGTTTTTATAATTTTTCTTACGTTTTCCTTCGTTTTCTTGCATTTTCTATCAATTTTTTTTACGTTTTTGTGATTTTTCTTACGTTTTTGTAATTTTTCTTTCGTTTATTGCCACCTTCCCACCCAGCAGGGCACTACTCCACGTCACCCTTATTAGACAGGGCGTCTCAGCTGGAGGGAAGATATGCCTCCCATACGGACAGAGATAGCCTGGCAGGACTGTACCGGGTGTAGAGCTCTATGGCTGAAAAGTGGTGAGCACAGTGTAATAAAGGGATGGACGTTATTAACCTAACCTAACCCAACCTAACCTAACCTAACCTAACCATTTTAGCTGTTGGTGCATGTGCAATTGCTTTGGAAGAAGAAAAAAGAGGTTTGGACCAGGCGGCAGGCGAAAGCAGAAATGTAAACAAACCCAGAAGTCAAATCAATGTTCCATGCTTATATTTAACAGTTAAATTCGGTGTATATAATATATAAGATCTAGGAATACAATTTTTATTTTCAAATAATGATACCTAACACTACTTAAATCATAATATGCCATAATAATATATTCCATACAATATTATTCACTATAGACTTTCAACGACTTTCTCCCTGTCGCAGGAAATCCCAGACAGTTTTCGATAGTTTCCGTCAACACCTCGTCGTCCGAAATCTCCCATTTCCCACGACATGTCAAAAATCGTGTCGTACGACACAAGTGTGTGTGTGGAATGTGTATTGTGAACTGTAGGTGCTCTGTAATTTACTACTAATTAAGGAGAGTACTATTGATGTTAGCGTCAAGGAGCAGAGCAATTCAAGCAGCGGGCGAACCGGTGAGCTGTTACACCTTGTGGTCGGTATTGGGTTGGTTGCAGTATGTGGCAATGCGGTCGTGGCTATAGTCTTTTTGAAATATACTGAGCGCTGAGGCGTTGGCCACTTCCGAGATTTACCTGACTGCTTCCGTACCAGATCTCGTCTGGACAATTATGGGATTAGATCCTCATTAAAAATGACAGTTAGCCCTCACTAACCCAACGCCTGTTCTCTCTCTCTCTCTCTCTCTCTCTGTTGCCTATATATCGCTGGCCGTTAACAACAAAATATAAAAGTAAATGTTTCCTTTTCTGTTGACACATTATGTTGTATTATAAATGCGACACTTTTCTGAGGATATAACATAATATTTGGTTTGTTTGGACTTATATTCCTCACCACCACTACTCGTAATGGTGTAATGATAGGTCCTCTATATACTTTCTCTTCTAAAAAGTACTTATTTACATTATAAATAAGTTCTCTCTCTGGACTATGTAAATCATGATAGTGAGTAGCAGAGGTGGTGCTCCATCTTGAGTGGTAGCCAGAGGAAAAGTGACGGTAGTGACCTGAGTTGACAGTTGGAACTTACACACTTATACCTGAATACACTTACCCCTAGGTACACTGACAACGTTGGGTACCACACACACATACACATACACAAACACACATACACACACACACACACACACACATACCCAGCATTCGAACTCAGCCTCTATATGTGACAAGAGACGAACGGCAGGCACCACACACACACACATACACACATACACATACACACACACATACACACACACCCTGGATTCGAACTCAGCCTCTATAGGTGTACTGGATGGGGAAATGAACCACACCAGGCCATTCGAAGCTTTCTGATCCTCACACTCTGGTTAGAAATTATCTATCACGAGTGTGGAGGTAGTGTGAGTGTGTGAGAGAGTGTGTGTGAGTGTGTGAGTGTGTGAGAGAGAGAGTGTGTGTGTGAGTGTGTGAGAGAGAGAGTGTGTGTGAGTGTGTGAGAGAGAGAGAGTGTGTGTGTGTGAGTGTGTGAGAGAGAGAGTGTGTGTGTGTGTGAGAGAGAGAGAGTGTGTGTGTGAGTGTGTGAGAGAGAGAGTGTATGTGTGTGAGAGAGAGTGTGTATGTGAGAGAGAGAGAGAGAGTGTGTGTGTGAGAGAGAGAGAGTGTGTGTGT
>JAWQEG010000289.1:247500-250000 GCA_033782935.1 Petrolisthes cinctipes
CCGAGTATCCAACCCAGTTGACCACGTGCTTTTTTTACTATATTGGTAATGTGCAATGAAAATGTAGCGTCGTTTGAGAGGCAGACACCAAAATCTCTGACATAGGGCTGGGTAGCAATGATGGAGCCATCAGGTGCTTCGTAGGAAGCATTTGGTATTTGGGTTGGTGTTGTTGAATATCTAAGATGGTCGAATTTGTTATTATTAAATTTCATGTTATTGATGTTGGCCCATTCATATATTTCCTCTAGATCATTTTGTAGGAGGACAGCATCTTCATTAGTATTAATAACTTTAGTGATTCGCGTGTCATCAGCGAAAGAAGTGACAGTGGAGTTGGTGATGTTTGAGTCTATGTCGTGGATGTGGACAAGAAACAGTAGTGGTCCCAGGACAGAGCCTTGAGGAACACCACTCAGAACAGACGATACAGACGACATGGCTCCACTGACAGCGACAAATTGGGTTCTGTTGGTTAAAAATGCAGATACCCAAAGACCCAGTTGACCGGAGATTCCCAAGTTGCGCAGCTTATGGAGCAGTACCCCGTGGTCAACCTTGTCAAAAGCCTTTGAAAAGTCAAGGTACACTACATCAATCATAGTATTGAGTTCAAGGGAAGTGATGAGCCGATCGTGATGTGCAAGAAGTTGAGATAGACACGATCGACCTCTCCTGAAACCATGTTGTCCATCATTCATTTTGTTTGAGTCTTCGAGATATGTAGTGATTTTCTTGGTAATTATTTTTTCAAGTACTTTGATGATGTGCGAGGTGAGAGCTATGGGCCTATAGTTCTTTGCCTCACCTCGCGAACCCCCTTTAAAAACTGGGGTGATTTTCGCCGATCTGAGGAGTTGTGGCACGATACCGGTTGCAAGTGAGTTTTGGTAAAATATGAGGAGTGGCTTTGCCACCATACCCGCACGTCTTTTGAGAAAGATTGCTGGTATATGGTCAGGGCCGGCCGCTGAGTTGTTGCTTAGAGTTTTAATGGCGTCAATTATGTCAGTGGTGTTAATGGTGATGTTGCGAAGTTGTTGGTCTTGGTTAGCATGGTCTGTAGACATGAAGAAATCTACTGGGCAATTGATAGTTTTTTCTTGAAGTGGTATGCTAAAAACTGTTTCATATTGTTTTCTTATTATATCACTTATTTCTTGGGGGTCAGTTATTGTCTTATCACCTTCCTTGAGAGGACCAACAGGGGTCTTTATTTTTGATTTCTTAAAGGCGTATGTATAGAAATATTTTGGGTTTTCTTTGATACTATTCACAGCCATTGCTTCTTTGTGAGCAAGCTCGCATGTGGTGGAGTCTACCAGGGCTGCATTTATGCTTGAAATTTGCTCGGTTAATTGTTCAAATCTGTCGTTGTTAGTAGTTGTGTTCAATTTCTTTCTTAATTTCCCTCTTTTTCTCATGAGAAGCCTTCTGTCTTTTGGTATTATTGAGGACTTAGTATTTCTGCTTGACCTCGGTGGTACATTTTGAATAGAGGCTTTTAGAAAAGTGTCGAGTATTAGGTCTAGTTGTTCGTTAGGATTGAGGTGGTCAAGGGAGGTGGACCAGTCAGTTGAGTTGAGGAATGCACATAAACCATCCCATGACACGTATTGACTAAAAAAGTTGAGGTCAGAGAAGTTGGTAGGTAATTCAGGTACTTTAGTATAGTTTGGTTTTGTCACTGAAGAATTTATGTTGGTGGTGATTTTGATCAAATTATGATCGCTCAGGTTGGTTATTAAGACATCATGGTTGTATATTAGGTCCTCGTTGTTGGTAAAAAACAAGTCAAGGATGTTGTTTTGACGAGTTGGAGTTGTAATTACTTGGGTAAGGAAAAAGTCTTGGACAAAAGATTGAAGATGGAGTGCCTGAGATCGGTCACTGGATGAGCCTCCATTAATAGAGTCCGTGGACCAATCTATAATTGGTAGATTAAAATCTCCCGTAATTATGAGCGTAGGTTGAGGAGTAAAGGTATCAAGTAGAGCACGAATGGCATTGATGGTTTCGAGAAAGGCTTCGATGGGGCAGTCTGGTGGACGATAAATGATGGTGAAGATGAGGTCTAACTTCTTTATATAGATGAGTTGGGCCTCAATATATGAGTTTGAGTTGGAAAAGAGAACTTGGGTATCGGGTGTAAGTTCTTCTCTTATGTATGTAATGACACCACCTTTCTTTCTGTTAGTGCGGTCGGTGCGTATGATATTATAATTATTGATATGTACCTCCGCGTCTTTGATATTATGGTTTAGATGGGACTCGGTGAAGGATGCAATTAGGGCGTGAGAAACTGTCATTAATTCCTTAATAAGTGGTAGCTTTTCTTTGAATCTATAAGGAATCAGACCTTCTATGTTTGCTGTTAATATGTTATTTAATACTGGCGTTGGAGGAGCGGTGGAGGGTGGGCCATGTTGGGTAGGAGGACTGGGTGATGTTGGTGTTGTGAACTGAAATTCTGGTCCCTTTGTATTGGCAAAAGCCTCAT
>JAWQEG010000289.1:255000-257661 GCA_033782935.1 Petrolisthes cinctipes
TAAGACTCTCCCAACAACTAAACACTCGGGGTCTTGCTCTCATTAAGCTTCAATTGCTTACGAACCATCATTTTTTTATGTCTAACATAATAGAAGTAAGTTTTTCTTCGCAATCCTGTACATTACAAATGACATGTAGAACTGCGTATCATCCGCGAATAATTTAAAATTAACTCCATGGCTACCAAGTAAATGAGAGAGTTCAATTGTATAAATACAAATAAGATGGGCCCCAAAACACTGCCCTGTGGCACACCCCTTTCCAAAGTTTTCTGTTGGGAAAGAGATTCACCAATCTGTACACGATATGTTCTTGATTCAAGATAACTCTTGAGATATGCTAGAGCACTACCGGTTATTCCAATACTACGACAGTCTTGTAACAACAGAGTGTGCACCACTGTATCGAAGGCAGCGCTTAGATCCAGTAATATTAGAATTCCGCACTTGCCATTATCAATCAAACTCCGCATATTACTGACCACTGAACATAACGTCGTTTCGGTCGAATAGTGCCTTCTATATGCGGACTGATTGTCGGGAGCACCCCCACTCTCTCCAAATGAATACTCAACTGATCTAGGATTACATTCTCTAGAAGTTTCGACAAGAAAGTTAAATTAGATACAGGACGGAAAGAACTAAGTTTCTGAGTATCCAACTTCCCTTTCACTATAGGCTTCACAATCGATCTTTTCTCAGAATCAGAAATCTGGTATCTTCGATACTCGTATTAATAAGATCTGTTATTAAATCAGCCATAGATTCAAAGTTCGTACCATGAACAATCTCATTCATAGGCAGGGGATCATTCTCACAGTGAGTCATTCTCACCTTCTTTATTACTGTCTTGATTGCTCCACTGTCAACTAAGTGAAAAGATCGCAATTCGGGCACAAATTCGTCCTCCCATTGCACAAAATATTCAGGACTAGTTTTGTTGATGCTGATATCCTTGATTATATCTTTAATTTTTCCATCAAAGAAGTCTACAAATTAATTTGCTAATTCTTCATTAGAGAAGCCTTCAGGTAGCTTGTTCTTCTTCTTATACCAGTAAGATCATTAAGCGTTCTATACAACTTGCTTATATCCTTCCTGCTTCTAAGGTCTTTTTACTATAGTATTCCCGTTTGGTCATAATAATCAGTCTTCTCTCATTGTTTCTCGCTTGAGTATAAGCTGCTCTCAATTCATCTGTTTTGTGTCTTCGCCACAACTTCTCCTTTCTCTTCTTTTCCCTTTTTGCCTGATCTACCACACTGTTGTACCACGGTGCACTGTCTTTAATAACAATATCCTTTTCAATCATGGGACACATTTCGTTGTATTCCTCTCTGGTGATGTTATTATAGAGTTCAAAGAAACATGTTGTGCATTCATCTTTCCTCTGATTACCATGAACACACAAACCACTTCGTGTTGTTGTTAGTTTATTCAGTATTATGTCGATCAATGCTTCGGGCTCAAAATTCCGCTTTGAGTGAAATCTAATGGTTTTTCTATGTTTTTGTGCCCTAACAATTGGCATGTAAAACGTATTAGTTTATGCACCGGAGAGAGAGAGCAACTTTCATCGACCTGTAGATTATCAATAAGCTTCAGGTCACCATCCGAGAAAACCAAATCAATAATATTTTCACCAATTGATGTAGGTTATCTACCGAATTAATAAGGTTGAATGATTTCATTGTATCAATAAATTCAGTAACATAACGTTCACCAGGGTTATTCACTCTTATATTGAAATCACCACAAATAAGAGCGGTTGCACCCACCATATCCACTGTGTCCAAATAGTCCCTAAGTTCATCAATGAATTGTCTTACACACACACACACACGCTCTCTCTCTTACACACACGCTCTCTCTCTCTCTCTCTCTCTCTCTCTCTCTCTCTCTCTCTCTCTCTCACACACACTCTCTCTTTCTCTCACACACACACACACACTCTCTCTCTCTCTCTCTCACACACACACACACACACTCTCTCTCTCTCTCTCTCTCTCTCACACTCACACACACACACACGCTCTCTCTCTTACACACACACACGCTCTCTCTCTCACACACACTCTCTCTTTCTCTCACACACACACACACACACTCTCTTTCTTACACACACACACACACACACACTCTCTCTTTCTCTCTCTCACACACACTCTCTCTCTCTCTCTCTCTCTCTCTCTCTCTCTCTCTCTCTCTCTCTCTCTCTCTCTCTCTCTCTCTCTCACACACCTCTACTACCTCCATGATCACGAGTGTACAAAGAGTGGTGGGTATAGCCAATCGTATCAACACCTCACCTCACCTTAACTCACCTCACCCAACTTACCTCACCCTAACTCACCTCACCTCACCTTACCTCACCTTAACTCACCGTACCTTATCTCATCTCGCCTCACCTTATCTCATTTCAACTCACCTCACCTCACCTTACCTCACCCTAACTCAGCTCACCTCACCTTACCTCACAATACCTCACCTCATCTTATCTCACCTCACCTTACCTCACCTTAACTCACCGTACCTTATCTCATCTCGCCTCACCTTATCTCATTTCAACTCACCTCACCTCACCTCACCTACACCTGTCCATCTATTCTGGTGTGTGTATGTATGTATGTGTATTTCTATCTGTGTATGTGTGTGTGTATG
>JAWQEG010000290.1:0-92500 GCA_033782935.1 Petrolisthes cinctipes
GTAAAGGTGGGCGTGGTGTGTGTGTGTGTGTGTGTGTGTACTATTAGAGAGAGAGAGAGAGAGATTTCTACATCCCCCTTATCTCTTAGCTTGGAAATGTCTGTCAGATTATTTGTTTGGAGAGAGAAAGAGAGAGAGAGAGACAGAGAGAGAGAGACCTATAAACATAATCCGTATATCCGCCTATCTCTCTCGTACGACCTCCCCCCCCCCTCCCTCCCACACACAGCTCACGTTGAAATAGGTATGGAAAGGAGGTCTGGAATTCAATGCCAGAAAGGGGGTCAAAGAGGAAGGGCGATCTGTGAGGGGGTCGGGGTGGCGGGGAGGTTAAACGACCCCGGGATGTAGTCAGAAAATAGGAGGTTAGTGAGTCCTTCAAATATTGCCACGAAACACCAACAATATTGAAGGAGCTTGTTTCGTGGCATAGTCAGGAGGAATCAGAAGCTACCATGTCTCATACACGATCAGAGGGTCCTTAACAGAGGTGACGTGATGGGATGTGTAATATGTGTTGGTAGGTGTTGCAGGGTAGGGTGTGATATGGAGTATATTACATGGTTGAGTCAACTTGAGTGTGCCGTTTAAAGTGTATTATTTGTAACTGACAGCTGGCCCACAAGAATCGCTGTGTATTCGAAAATGTGTGTGTGTGTGTGTGTGTAGACAAGTGATAGGGTGTGGTCAGAAAAGGTACAAGACAAGGGTGACCTCAGGAATATAGGTAGGTCCGTGTGTGTGTCTGGCAGAGAGAGATAGAGAGAGATAGATAGGTAGATGGATATTGATTTGAAACCCTAGTTGTGGTATCCGTTTAGTATTTATCACACTTACTCCTGTGTTGGCTCTCAGGCCTTAAACTATCTCCCAAGTGAAACCCTGGAGATTAAAATTAACTTTAATTGTTTAGTATCGGTTCCATGTGTCACTAACTGTACACTTGGGAATGATAGTCACCCAATTCACAGTATGGAAGTCAGTCTACCTTTAATTGTATCAAACAGCAAATTGCATAGTTTTTGTAATATCCACCGTGATAGTTACTGATGCACTGTCCGCAAACTCTTCATAATATTTTCTTCAGTAGACTAGTTACATAAGTTTCCTAGAGTACCGTATATGCGTCAGTGTGATAGATTCGTAAAATGGTGTTAATAGAGGCATTTGGGATTCACCATTGTGCGTACCATTAATAATAATAATAATAATAATAATGATTTTTTGTGTGTATGTGTTCAGCCTGCCGGACAGTACGGGGGACAGTATGGGCCGCAAACAGGGATTGAGCTACACTATCAACCAGGCTAACCAGCCCGATCTGATAGAACACGTGGCACAGCGACAACAACACCAGCAAAACCAACAGACACACATCCTCACCGACAACAACCAGGACCAAACAGAGTGAGTACAGTTCATAGTCATTCATGCATAGTTCTACACGCCCGGCCCCATAACCCAACCAGAAGGAGGATTGCTTCTGTCGGTCTAAATGTGTCGTCCAAAGTACTTTTTCATGGCCAGTCATTGGATTTGCTGGAGACAAGTTGAAACCAATGGGATTCTCGCATAGCCTTTTTGGGCTATATGATAATCTTTAGGATTGGACTTGAAATATCAGTACCAAGCCAGGCAGAAGGTCATATTGGGTTATAGCAGTGTGGACTAATTGGGTGTAACAGTATTATCACGCCATCATCAACACAATGAATGTTCTTGCATATGGCCCAATGTTGCAAGTAGGTCATGCTGGGTACTACCAAGAACCATGTGCAGATTATGTGACCACTGACCAGAGGAGGCAGTCCTCTTGAGATCCAAAGGGTAAGGAGAGGACATACAGGTGATTACTGCCTCTGTTGGCGGTTGCTGATGGAATGTATGGTTGTGTGTGTCTGTCTGTTTGTCATTGAGTCTCATATTTTAAGCTGGTGGTGGAATAATTTTTAGTTTGCTAAGACACCTTTGAGTGTGCACATTACAGAGTAAAGAGAGCCCTAAGTTGGACACATAAATCAATTTTGCAATGACTGGTACGTTTATGTAAGTTGTCAAGTGTGTGTTTATGTGTACGTATATCGTAGGTTTAATAAATAATTCTGACTTTACAAGTCATGATGTGTCATGCAATTTTTTTTACTATTGCTGTGTGTGTGTGTGTGTATGCAGTATATAAACACAGTACATGTGCCTCATGCAATATGTATATCCTGTAAAAAATTGTAATGATAATATTGCTTACTGTATTACTTTGAAAACTGTAATGTTTAAAAGTTACTGAAAAACACATGGAGGGATGGAACTATTGTATTGTGAATGACTGAACAGACAGAGGCAGAATCAGTGAGTTAGTGGACCTCAGGGTAAGTGAAAGTGACTGTGAACATGTGGATGTTAACCCTGTCTAGGCTGGACTGGACCTGCATCATCAGAGAGAGAGAGAGAGAGAGAGAGAGAGAGAGAGAGAGAGAGAGAGAGAGAGAGAGAGAGAGAGAGAGAGAGAGAGAGACTGGGTCATGTTCTACCAGTTTTCAGTACATTACAGGTATTATTAACCTTAGTGTACATGCCTGACCACCGGGAGAGACTTGTGTTGGGGGTTACAAACTTTCATCTCTTTAATTTCAAGGCCAGGTTTAAAGTGATAAGTTTGATAAAGGTAATTGTTTGGTTATTATTATTTTGATGATTTAGTGGATAGCATTAATATATTTTTGTGGTATATTATAAAACAAAATGAATGGATAGTATTACTTATTGTGAGGAAATAATCTGCTTGTCACCGATTCTGTTGCAAAGAATAGGAACTAATTTTGTGAAATGAGGAGAGAAACTTAACAGCAGATAATAGCTTTACTGAATCCTCGAAAATATGTTACGAGATGATTCCTTATTAGTAATATTGTGGTAACCTATTTCCTCGGATAGTTCAGAGGAATCAGTAGCCCTCCAATTTACCAAAAAGATGATCTCCCCTCAAGTAACTCTACACTGTCTACAGCATTATGAATATTTCCACATCAAAAGTTTTTAATGAATGCTTTATTATTATTATTATTATTATTATGATGTGAGAGGCAGACCTCCGGTTAGATGGCAGAACAGAGTGGAAGAGTATGTGAGAGAGAGAAACATGAGTGGTAGAGGAGAGCTTGACCAAGTAAGGAGGAAGTGTTGGAACAGGGAAAACTGGACACACTTCTGCTGTGGCCAAACCCTAGTGGGGAGTTCCCGGAGGCATTATTCCGAACTGTATGAGCGTTCGGCCCCTCCCGCGCCAACAACTAGGTTAGGATAGGTTAGGTCGTCATCTTTCAGGTAAAATGGGCTGGGAAAGACAATGAGACTATTTGAAATAATGTCCTATGGTTAGTTTTATCACTACAACCCAAGTGTAATTTTTCAACTTTTTTTTTGCCTTTTGGCACAGGCATGCCTGTGCCGAATGCACATGCAGAACGTAAAAATGCTTCTTGAAGGGAACGAGGTATCAGAGCTATAGTTATTTTATTAGCAGTAGTAGTAGTATTTATGTTATTAATATTATCTTTACTTATAAACCTCGTATCGAGTATATACAGTAATTATTTGATGTGTTGGTTCACAGGCGAGGTGAGAAGTGTGTACTTACCCCCGAGGGCGATGGGGAAGGAGGAGGTGGGGTGGACTCTGGGGTGGCCACTGATGGGGGATCCTCCACCACCTCCTCCTCTACCTCCTCCCACCCGGGTCGACAGTCACCCACCCACATCCCACACATGACTCCTGCCCACACTCAGGTAAGTTTCCACACCTTGAGATCATCCATAACCCACACAGAGGTACATTGTAGATTGGCAACACTAGGGAGGAAAAAGACACTTGAAGGTGACTGAACAGTAGAGTGTCACATCAATACATCATATACCATAGCAAATCTTTAATGTCCTCAGCTAATGTCAATAGGTTATATCTAACTGGTTGGTGTATGACCCAATACATTTTATCAGAATTATTGATGTTTTAATCACTTTATAATTATAACATACTTGCTTAATACAGTTCCATGTAGATTAATTATACAGTGTGCTCAAAATATAAATATATGATGGCATCAAAATAGATCCTACTGTACGAGTATTTAATTAAACTGAAAAGACACCTTTGATACTTAGAGGACTAAATGCATCTGTTGGTTTTTCAGGACTTATATGCCCTGCCAGTGAAGCGAAGGAGCGGTTCCCAGCATTCCACCCCAACCCACCAACCCTCACCCACCCACACCCATGACCTGGACGACGATGGTGAGGAGAAGACCGACCCGCCCATAGAGGACACACTTCCCCCGGGCTGGGAGAAACATGAAGGTATTTGGTGTTTATTATAACTTTTGGCGGGTGGTATATTCTGCTGGTAAAACTGGAGCAACTGATTTTTCCAAACTATTCCAAGCAACAACACACCATTATTTTTGTTATTCTGGTCCTGTTTCCTAGCATACTTTGGAGGAATTATGGGGCTTTAAAGTACCAATAGTAATACTACCGTACTGTATCTGCTTAACCAATCTCATGTGTGTCAGTGATGAAATAGTAACCAAACCCTTGCCTTCAGATAATGATGGTCCTTACTACTGGCACATCAAGAGTGGCACCATCACCCGTAATCCCCCCCAGGCCTCCACAGCTGCTAACCCCTCTGCTACCGCCAGCCCTGCCAACACCGCACCTCTCAGAGCTGAACGTCGTAACAAGGATCCCGAGCAGGTAATGTAGTAGTGCAGTGGACAATTTTACCGTAATAATGATAATGATAATAATTATTATTATTATAATAATAATAATAATAGAAATAATAATAATAAGTAACTCATTGGACAATTTAACCATTTTGTTCTTCAATTTGTGAATAGTTATTTTGAAAGTTAACTCAAGAGAATGTATATTATTGTATAGTACTGTACTGTACATTGATAATGACTGCAAAAGATTATCTATTAAATTGAAGGATCACAATGTTACTGTTATGTTTATTCTTTGTTATCATACTGTATAACGAAGGGAATATGGAGTTATTTTTTGAGCACTCCTAACTATACTGTACCATATTATATGTACAGTATATTTTTTTGTTGTACTGACTATACCCAGTTTGGATTTACCATCCATATACTGTACTCTGAAAATGAAGAGGTTTGAAATCTATGACTGTGTGTGTGATTCCATATACACTGTACAGCATTGTTATGTGTATGAAGGCAAAGCTGCACATAGCCCTGTTGTCCTTCAAAATTACCAAATAGTTAATATGAAACTTCTGTTAGTATCTATACTGTATATGAATATCACTCCTGATTATCTCTTGTTGTGGTTCCTCTCCTGCAGACCAGTGGCAGTGTGACTCGAAGCAACACTTCCTCCGCACTCTCTGAACTTTCTGACTCACGCCCCAGGACTGCAGCCGTTGACAATGCCTACAAGTGAGTACCATAGTTTGTTTTGAAGAATGCACTGAAATGGAAGTACAGTCATGAGCCATAATGAATATCTTGGTCTTGTTGAAGTTTCGAATCATCTGACGTACCAGTGGATCAGAATTTATGTCTTTGCCCCAACTGAGACAAAGTTTATGTCCCTCTTTATAAATGCTGGCCCTGATTCCTCCTGACTGTGCCACGAAACAAGCTCCTTCAATAGAGGTGGTGTTTTGTGGCAATATTGGAAGGACTCCATTAACACCAATTTCCTGAGTTCATTACAGTCCCCTTAAACTAATCACAACCTCACCCCCCATCAGACGTCGAAGCTACCCAGCAAGAAGCGACATCAGTGAAGGGTCCAACGGGCGGCCTATAAGGTTCGCTGTTCGCTCCCTAGGGTGGGTGGAGATCGCTGAGGAGGACCTCACCCCCGAACGATCCTCAAAGGCCGTCAACCGGTGCATCGTGGACCTCTCAGTGGGACGCAGAGACGTGCTCGACGTGGTTGGATGCTGGGGTGATGTGAGTTGAAGCAGTCTTCTTGTTGTAGTGTTGATTTTATGTAATGTATGAGCCTTTATTAGATTCTTGTACATGTAATTTCTTTTTTCTATTTTTAAGTGTATTAGCCTTTATCAAATTCATGCTTATATAAATCATCATATATCTACATGAAAATTCTCTCTTTTCTTGTTTTAGTGTTTAAACCATTAATCGATTCATGTATATATAAACCATCATATACCTACCTGTACAGTACTCTCTTTTATTGTTTTGCTGGGGGATGTATCTATGAATCCTATAAATGGGGGAGTATAATTTGATGCATTTTTCTTAGTACTTTTGTTGTTAGGTGGTGGAAAATCAGAAATTATACAGTTCAGGTAGTTCATATTATGAGGATATTTCACTTGACCACACCCACTACTATGTATCTCAGCAGTGGCCAGTTTAATACTTTTTGTTCATGATATAGTATTTAATAATGATGACTGTGATTGTGAAGTCATTGAGGATTTTCTCACTTTTTTATTATTCAATGATTTTCTCACTCTTTATTATAGGAGAAGGATTTACTTTGTACAGGTACAGTAGTGATGATGACAGCTATTGTGAAACTTTAAAACTGATTAATTATTGATGATTTTCTCACTGTTTTCATCATAGGGAAAGGACCTATTTATGGACCTGGACGAGGGGTCGCTAAAACTGGTGGATCCAGAAAACCTGACAGTCCTCAACACCCAACCCATCCACACCATCCGGGTCTGGGGTGTGGGACGTGACAACGGAAGGTCCGTATGTCTTAGTATTGTACTAAGTTGGTTTTTTATGTATATTATTGCCCGGGGTGTGAGTCTTATTATTGTACTGCGTTGTATTTTATCTATATTATTGCCCGGAGTGTGGGTCGCAATAATGGAAAGGTCCGTCTCTCCTTTTATTGAACTCAGTTGTTTTCTTATCTGTATTATTGGCCTGGGTGTGGGTTGCAATAATGGAAAGGTCTGTCTGTCTTATTATTGTTCTATGTTGTTTCCTTATCTTTATATTGTCCTCTGTTTGTCTATATTTCTTTTACTATCTTGTTTTGCAACGTGTGTTACTACCCTTTGCCTCTCTGTCTATGTTTCTCTGTCTACTTCTACTCTCTTGTTTTTTTATTCTACATTTTTGCTGTCTGTCTGTCTGTCTACTGTGCTACTCTTGTTTAGTTTGTCTCCCTATAATTTTACATTTCAACTTTCTTCAGTTTTTTGTTTTTCGTTGATGAAAGGTATTCTCACTTGATGGTAAATTGGAAGGATACTAATTCTTCCAAACTATGCCACAAAACAGATCCCCTATTAATAACACTGGTATAGTTTGGAGAAATAAGTACAGTAGCCCTCCAATTCTCCAACAAGCCTTTCCCCATTAACCAGGTCTGTGATAATTAACCTTCCTTGTGCCATCCTACCACTCCCATCCCTGTTTTCCCCTCTCTTGTCTCTATGTGTTGTCGATTAAATGCCATGTTGTCAGGTGTTTCTGTGTCCTCCCCCATCTCCTGTCTCGGTCCCATTTTGTGTGTGTACAGTTAAAGACCATAATTTTTGTTTACCCATGAGGCAAAAGATAGATTAAAGGAATTGTAAGAAAAGTTTGGAAACAATTTACTGTAATCTGATGGTGCTTTCCCAAGACTTTTTGGGAAATCACTTACTGTAGACCCTCAATATAAAATCAATAAAGACTTTTATCTACCACTTCATTTTACACTCGGTCCCTCAATGAAGATCACTAAATATTTTTCCAGGCTCCCATTTTTCATTACCATACAGACTAAGCTATTTTCTGAGTCTGTGTCAAAAGGATAGAGCTAAATTTAATCATCATAATTATATTGCGGGCCTAATCTTTACTATGAGGTGAATTTACACCTCTAAAATTATGATGACCAACCAGTATTAAATGTGTTGATCTGTCAGTTCGTGATTTGTATCTCTTTATCTTGTGTCTTTTGTTCCAATATGTTTTGCCTCCTCTGTAATTTCCTCTCTTCTGTGGTTTTGTTGTTGCATCAATATGAATGATAGATTTCATAGTTATATTTAGTGTTGTTCATAATCTAAAGATAATGTATGATATTAGTGCAAAGATACATTAGTGAGTGAGTGGGCTGTTAATGTAGTGTGTTTGCAATGGGTTGGTTGGTTGGTTGGTTGGTAGTGAGAAGTGATGGTAGCCTAAAATTCTCTACTTGTTTGTTCTCTAATTAATAGAAAATATCCACAGTCAATATCATTAGGTTGCATGTGATTAGCTCCTGTGAGACTCCCTGTGAGATGAGCTTCAACCAGTCGCAGATAGTCTTTGTGATTATTTCTGTGGGCATTTACCTTGAGCTGTAGAAAAACAGACTATAAATTTTGTATATATGAGTACAGTACAATAATATATAAATAAAGAATAAAGGCCGTGTGCAAGAGTATCTGTGGTGTTGACGATGGCATGGCATTGGTACAATCAATGGGTCTTGTTAAGTGTATGGAGTCATTGTACCAGTACCATGCCATTATCAATACCATGAATATTCTTTCTTATGGCCCCTAAGCACCACAGAAAGGGCTAGGATTTTGACTCCACTGGAGATATAGAGTTTCCCTTTCTTTAATTAAGAAGTGGGTGGCTCCTAAGCTCGGAGTAGATAAATGACAGCAAAATATATAAAGAAGATACAGCATACCCAATGAAATGTGGCACTTACATGCACTCCCCCTTTCAAACCCATCAAATTCTCAGCTGCCTTCCCCACAAGTTCTTACATCTTTTACTAAAGTCCCTTCACTTAGACTTGGTGAGAGGTGCCATGGGTAAGACATTAGTAAGTGCAGGGTTGGGTTGCCCTTGTGTGGCTCTACCGGGAAAAAATGTACATTTAGCATGAAACTAGTACACCTGGATACTTGTATGAAGGCTTGACATTTGGGAACAACTTTGGATGAGAGAAATTTGTGTTCAGACCTCTTTTATATCAGTTGTAGGGGCTAGCATGCAAATAGATAAAGATTAAAGTGAGCCGACAGAATAAACAATATATACAAGTACTGTACTGTTTTAAAAATTTTTGGTTCTATCCTTTCCTAGGTATCAAGGTATACCAAACTCATGCTTGTACAACTTTACCTTAGAATGTATATGATATAATTTTGTAGGATAAACAGCATTCAGCCAAGGCCCAAGGATGAGTTCTGAGGCCAGCTCCTTCTGTGGTGTTTGTCCTTGAACTGCCTAAATTATGAAGTGTGTACAGTATACAAGAAGAGTCATGGGTTAGACAGTGACAGTAATCAGTATGATGGCTCCTTGTACTGTTCCATGGTGTACATGGGGTCTGATGAGAACCAAAGACATTACAGCAACTGCCATTGTTGGTCACTGTTATTTCAGTAACCTTTATTTTGATGGTTCAATATGTTTCTCACATATTGTGCACCAATACTTTTATTATCCACAACACAATAGTATTAATAGAACCAACATATAGTAATGCAGTAATGGCCAATTTGTCATCATCTAGCCTTTGAGTTATTTACACATGGCAGTAGCAAATCTCCTATGGACTAGAAAATGATGTTGACTGGTATGGTGGTTCCATGTACAGTCGCACACACAAATTTGTGATGCATTTTAGTGTTGTCAGTTTGGTGTGTGCTTTGGGTTCAGAGTTTCACAATATCAAAGAGAGGGAGAAAAAACCTAGCTGGTGTGTGAGGTGGGTGCCAGACAAATGAAGGAGGAGAGGGGGAAGGTGGAGTAGCATGTATTTTTATACATTGGAAATCTGAACCACTGACAGACACAGGATTGACAACACTGAGTGTGCTGTGAATATGTGTGCATGACTGTACCATAGTTACTGTGGAGTCATGGTACAGTTACCTCCAGGTGTCTTGTTGTTCCTAACATTGTCAATCTTCCCATCAATTTTCAAGTCTGAATCTTAAAGGTCTATTTTTTGTATTCAAAGTCATGTTATACCTTCCACTCAGCAGTAATTTTGTCCCTAATTTTATGAGATTGAACATCTCAAAATATATACAATATGACAGAAATGGAAGATTGACAACCCTGGGAGGGAACACAGCACCTAAAGGTGAAAGTACTGTACAATACAATACTTGTCATTCCCCATGGTCTAGTTTAGCCCATGTCTTTCCTTGCACACGGGCTTGAGTGAGATGAGGTACAGTAGCTCTAGTGTTCTCACCATGTCTCTCTTCTCCCCCCACTGACTGCCTGCCGGCCTCGTCAACACAGGGAGAGGTAACGAGTGCATGTCGTGTGTGTTACAGAATGTTGCATCCCAGCATACATTATAATGACCAGTTGTGATAGTTGATCCATTTAACTGTACAGAACTGTACTTGATTTTTGTTCCTATAAAGCATGCAGATGTTGGCTATATACTGTACAAGGATAATCATGGATTATGTGATGACTATGAATGATCCTATGCCTGCATGTGCTGTACTATGTTGTGGGTTGCAACTCTTTTTGTACAGTACTCCATTCTTTATATATGACAAGAATGTACCAGCTCCCTCATTTAATTTCTTGGATACCAACTTAACTACAACTTATAAACACTGGCAAGTATGCAAAACATGTCTCTATGATCATATAGTAATTATTAATTAGAATGGAATTGGTGCATTTTGTCAGGATAAGAAAAACAAATGTCACTACTCTATAGTCAATGTCATCACATGGCCATGATTTCTCTTGCATGTGGCCCCTTGTTGCAATAATTCAGCAGAATATTTTACTTGTTCTGTAGAACTGCATTGACAAATTATATGATGTGAATAATATTTAAGGAGTGAATTTCTTCTTGGTGAATTGGAGGGCTACTAATTCCTCCTAACTATTCTGCAAGAAAGAAATTCTCCTTTCCTTTTATTTTATTCTTTTTTCTCTTTTGTGTACAGTCATCACCTATAGTCCTGTTGCCACTCCTGTCAGATAGTGCTAATTATCCTGTCGGAAAAGGGCAAAAATCCCATCTGGAGTACATGAATCTTAGGATGGCCTACATCATAGTCTAATCGAAGTAACAAGTACAGTACATTATATCTCATTAATGACACTGAAGGCCATATATAAGAACATCGGTGATGTTGACGATGTTGTGTTACCGGTACAATGACACCATAAAGTCTATGGAGTCATTTATCTATGGCATAGATAAACAACAGAGCCATCGCACCAGTACCACACCATCATCAACACCACAAATTTCTTCCGTATGACTCTGTGTTTGCATATCAGAGGTACAGTATCCAACAGACTGGAGAGGCGAAAGGACTATTGATGATGAGTGTACATTTGACCAAGCTTATTATGTATTATGTACATGTCCTCACATCTTTAATAAGCTTCTACTGTATTTTGTTCCACATTCCAGTTCCCCTTTCACTTTTCTATTTCCTTTTTGCTGTCTAAGTACCAAATATCCTATATAGCCTGATACAGTACTAGTTTTTCTCTTTTTTTTTTCTTTATTAATGAACTAAATAAATGTTGAACTTGAGTCACACTACAGTACTTCCTTACCAACTTAAGGGAATACATTTGGTACATTGGAGCGCATTGATTCCTACAAAGTATGTCAGAAACAGAACCAATTAATAAATATAAATGGTATCTTGTTGGTTGGAATAGTTTGAAGGAATTAGTTGCTCCAGATTTACCACCAACTGCACTATATGCCCCCTTAACACTGTGTTGTTGTAGGAGATGCAGTATGGGGTAATGAATAATCCCGTGATAGTACAACATGCTCTCTAAATGTTACTATGAGTTCTGTTGGTAAATGTTAATGGTACTGTAGGCCTCTTGTATTGGTAGATCCAATGGTCTGGATAATGCTGTTTTTTGTTTGTTTTTTCTGCCGCCTTTTTTCTGTGGCCAGTATTTCTGAAGTGTTCGAGAGGATATCTATGAAGTATTTCTTGCTTCACTCACATTTGTATTATGCTCTTCTTGTGCTCCATGTGTTAATTCTCTATCATTTATCTATTTTATTGTACCATCTTGGTACCAAATACTGTACCCTATAATTATGACATGGTACAGTACTAATTTTTTGCATTTTTTAATTGAATTTTCTTGCTTCAAATTCTAAATGCCTCTCTATTTCTGAACCTTTGTATGGAGCTTCACACTGCATATCATCACTAACTTACCAATAATCTAAAATATTACTAGAAAGCTTTGTTTTCTACCTACTTAATTAACTGTATCTGTTGCACCATCATGAGCTTGTCTTTAATGTTGAATTTCAACTCCTTAAAGCACAGATATGGATGCACATGTTTTATGTTATTTTCTATAACCAAAATATTTCATTAGTTGGAGTGAGTCAAGCTTGTAATGTTTTGTTTTTTTACCATTTGATTGTACATTTCTGAGAATGTATGTACAGTATACTTTTGCATAATATAACCTTGGTGATAAATATCAGTTAGAGTTTCAGAATATAAAATTTTGACAATTATCTTTACAGTTGCCTTCAGGTGTCTTGTTTCTACTAACTTTGTTAATCTTCCATCCACACCATATACATATATGTGTATATGTATGCTGTATATTTTGTGAGGTAAAATTCAAATTTTGGGACAACATTGCTGCTGGTTGGAAGGTGTTATATTACCTTGCATAGAATGAGTTGAAACCTTTGTAATTTAGAATTGAACCAGAAGATATATTGACAATTCTAGGGGGAATAAAACACTTACAATTTACTGTGCATGTGAGGGTTAAATATATGATACTGGCAACTGAAAACTGCTAATTTCTCCAAGCCGTGATAAGCAAAAGACCTAATGTAGATCTAATCAGTATAGGCTGTCTGAATTGTGATGGATATTGGAGAAATAAATACAGTAGTTCCAGTCTGCCAAAATCCAACCCCTATTAAGACGGTGATAGTCCTCATGAGGTTTTAAGGGGATAATACAGTGTTGGTAAATCTGTAGCAACTAATTCCTCCAAACTACATATTTTAAGCAACAGGCCACCATTATTTTCATATATCTGGTCCTGTATACTTTTGAGGATATAAAGAGCTTTGATGTACCAAAAGTATACTGTATTACCCCCTTAAGGACAGGTAATAACTGTACTAATTGTCTGCTCATCTCCAGGGACTTCGCCTACGTTGCCCGGGACCGAGTGTCAAGGAAGCACATGTGTCACGTGTTCCGGTGTGACACTCCGGCACGCACCATCGCCAACACACTGAGGGACATCTGTAAGAAGATCATGATTGAACGCTCACTCAACCAGGGTATCAGCAAGCCTGGTGATGGTGGTATGTACTGTACTATGCTTTAGTTTATAGTGGTGGAATGTATGTAGTGTAGTATATTATTTTGGTATATACTGTAATGGTGTATAGTGGTGGAATGTAATGTGGGTATGTGATGTTAGTATATACGGTACTGTAATCTCCAAAGAGGAAGTGTTAAAACAGGGAACACTGGAGAGTGTTTGACTGTGCTCATTCCAAAGGAAGTTCCAAAAAGAAAAAATGTCAGAGCTACGGGTAAATAGATAGATTCATAGGTAGCTTCCAATATCTTGCCACATTTCTAAAGCCAATTATGCGTGTAGTTTCAGCGTCTCTAGAGTAATGTCATGTAGTGTGCTGTGGTTAGTATCTAGGTAGGGGAATTAATTAACTGTAATATCATGTTATTATGTGGCAGAGTGATATTGCACTTAGGAGAATACCATAATTATTGTGGTATTCAATTGTGTGTGTTATGTTGCAGAGTGTGTTAGTGTCATGTAGTAATGTGTCAGAGTATGGTGAAGGGTGTTAAATGTGATGATGTTGTACTTAAGGAAATACCATAATTATGGCCCTTTACTGTGTGTGTTATGTTGCAGGGTGTGGCAGTGGTAGTGGAGGGAGTGGAAGCAGACTCACAAGACCCACCAACTTGCCTACAGAAAACCGTCGATTCCAGAGACACCCACAGATCATACCCAGTTAGTTTAACTCTTTTTTTGTAAATACTATACTGTCACTGTTTTTATTGCTCTCACACTCTCTGTATATGGTTAACTCTCTTTTCCTAACTTCTGTACTCATTTAATTTTATCTTCTGATCAAATGTTTTCATAATTTTTCATCTGACTTTATGTTTAGTTCCAGTAAGCCCTCCATAACAGGTACTAGAGCCCTTATGACTCATCTAAATTTCTGACTTATGTGAATTCTGAGATTCTGCTGCATTACTTGCAATGCTGTATATGCCATTTAGAGCAAAAAGTTTCCTCCTTACTGCTAAAATTTGGCCCATGTAAATCAAAATATTCTAACCTACAGGAAATTTTCCCCAATATATTTGTTTGTTATTTAATTTATTTTTAATACAATTTTCTGTATTAAAGTTGTAAGACTAAGACCAGATGATTTTATTTGTAGTATGAAAATTGTAGGCTCATTTTGGGTTAGCACATCATACAGGGAATAAAATATCTCGTCTGAGCATCTACCAGCTCCGTCACTCCCCACAAAAAAAATTAACCCCCCCCCCCCACACACACAAAAAAATATATATATATATATATTTGCAACCTATTACACACAATAATATTTCTGGACAACTCATGCACAGCACAGTCATTTCCCATAAAAAATAAATATATATATACTGTACAAGGTGTATCGCGACGTGTAGCATTAACTTACACCAGAAATATAAAATATAATTTTGAGTATATTTTGTTCTATAAAGTATGCTGTGTGTGATCTCAGTAAAGTACAATGAATACTGATAAAAACTATTTTAACTTGTGTTGTCAAATGGCGGTGAGCATCTGAGGGAATGGTAGCCTAATATAGTTTTCGGACCAAAGAGGCCTTATTCATTTCATCTTAATAAGTTTTATATGATTACAATATTTATGTGATGTTCTATAACACACATTGAATCATATTTTCAATGCAGAGGGATAATACCAGGTCTGTATAAGAAGAAAATCTGTGAAATGTAGGGAAATGCTCAGGTTTGCAGGTAACATTATGTCGGGAGTTTACCTAACCTTCAAACGATATTAATCATATTTCGTCGAATATTATTTATAGGGGCCTGGTATTATCCCTCTGCATTGAAAATATGATTCAATGTACGTTATAGAACATCACATAAATATTGTAATCATGATAAAACTTATTAAGATAAATAAATAAGGCCTCTTTGGTCCAAAAACATATTAGGCTTCCACTCCCTCCGATGCTCACCGCCATTTGACAACACAAGTTAAAATAGTTTTTATCAGTATTCATTGTACTTTACTGAGATCACACACAGCATACTTTATAGAACAAAATATACTCAAAATTATATTTTATATCTCTGGTGTAAGTTAATGCTATACGTCGCAATACACCCTGTATATATATCTGAACAGCTCACAACCTCAGACAAAATTAACCACAAGTAAAATTAACTTCTGGATGCCCCACAGCCCAGTCATTCCCCACACCAATGGAGGAGCCAAAGAAGGTGATGCGGGTACAGTTTGTGGGTCAACTGACAGTGTCACTGCCTTCGGGTATTGATGTCCTCAATGACGCCATCGACTGCACAGTGCAACTCAACCCTCGGCCCTGGCGCAATGTTGCCATTGCAGTCGCGCCCTCCACAGTTACCATCACCAACACTGTAAGGAAGCTTTGTTATTGCTTGATGTACAGTATGTAGTCCTAGTCCAAAAGGAAATATTGTTATAATTTGATGTAGTCACAGTTCACATCTGACAACTCCTTCCGATTTCTCCCACAGGTTATTATTTTTTGTAGAGGTTATATGGAAGAGTTGTCTGTGTTGAAGGATATGTGGACATGTTGTGAGGCCCTGTGTAGTACTCAATAAAATACACCATATGTGTCATAGTTGCTTAATTAAAACTATATTTACTGATCTCTTACTCACATGTAGAGGGCAGCAAATACCAGAGACACAAGGTATAGGTGAGAAAGTTATAAAATAATTTGGCTACAGCTTACTGGGCCCAGGACCTTAAAAAGCTGGAAACATATAAAGACACTAAAAATAACATGCACGAATTAAACAGGGAGGCGAAAATATAAGATGAAGCCTAAAAAAGAAAACAAAAAGACCAAACAGACAGCAAAGATAGAAGAACACCCTATATAGAGTAAGACAAGACATAAACATAATGTATACAGGTATACAGTACCTGTCCTTTCCATTAAAGTGAATGAATCCTTTATCTAATTTGTGCAGGAGGATGGTAAGCAGATAGCAGAGTGCAGAGTGAGATTCCTGTCATTCCTGGGAATAGGGAAGGATGTGAAGCACTGTGGATTCATCATGCATACAGCCCAAGACCAGTTTGTGGCCTACATTTTCTTTAGCGAGCCCTCCACTGGCGCCCTCTGCAAAACCATTGAGGCAGCCTGCAAGGTCAGATATATACACAGTAAACCAAAGTTCCTGATGCTCTACCCTGGCTCTTGCTTTTGACATATAAAAAAATATTAATAATTACAATAATGGGAAATTTAATAGCATATAGTATTTTTTTTTCTCTTATTATACCTCCACTTTCTGTCTTCTCTTTCTATTCTTTTCTTCTTTATTCTTACTCCAACACTTTCTTCCCCTTTCTCTACATTTCTTTTCTCTCCCTACACTTTCTCTTTTCCTTGGCTTTTCCCCTACTCATCTTCTAAGAGCCTGACATTACTACTGCCCCACCACCTCTTATGTCTTACTTCGCCATAACAGCTGAGGTACCAGAAATGCCTTGATGCCCACCCTGGGGGTGTTGGACGAGGGCGTGGTGGGGGGGCTGGTACCCCCCGCAGCATCTCCGCTGCCCTGCGTTCTGTCTTCGGCTCCATCACAGGACGAAAAGCACGATCAGCCGAGTCCTGAGATGAGGACTCACCTCTGCAGGTGTGAATTAAGAGGCAGTGATTGTTTCTTATTTATTTAAAATTTACCTTGGAAAAATTGAGTCACATCCTCATCAAACTTCCTAGTTATTTTGGGTAAACATAATGACTAGAAGGATTTGGCATTAGAAAGAGTATCTAGCTGGAAAACTTGTTTCTTTTATTAAAATGATAAATTCAAATGTAATCCCCCCCAATTGTTGGTACCCTTTAAATAGGGACAGCCGGGGGACTAGGGAAAGTGGAAGAGACTAATTGAATGCCTAACACCAAGGATGGGAGCCGTGGACATAAATTTGAAAATAATTATGAGGATGAATTAAGCCAAACATGCATACAAGTACTGTAGATAATTATTTCAAAATTGTATATATGATCATGAGTTCGTATGAGCATGTGGCGGAAACAGGGACGGTGAAAGTGGTGTATGTGAGTGGTTATGAGGGACAATGGAGAAGGCGAAGACCTAGGAGAAGATGCCGTAATATTGTGAATGCTTATTTGTAAGTAGGCAAAGGAACTTGTGGATTGTAGACAAGACTGGAAGCGAGTATCCTCTTACGTATATGCTTAACTTTTCTTTTAGACGAACATTTTTCTCTTGTGTTAGAACAGAAAGAAATACTGTAACTGTTAATCACCGATGTTTGTTCAACGGGTATTGACACTAACACTGTGTTGGCTTACAGAATATTATATAAACAGTATTGACACTATGTTGGTTTGTAGGATATTGTATAAACATTATTAACTCCATGATGATTTGTAAGATGTATTAAAGGAATTGACACTGTTGGTTTACAGAATGTTATATAAGCGGTATACTGTGTTGGTTTGCAGGATGAGGTGTAAATGGTATTGATATTGTATTGGTTTGCAGGATGTTTGGGCTGATGCCACTGCAGAGCGTGAGGTCATCCCACACCGCCACCTGGCCAGTCCTGGAGGTAGTACGCCCTCACCTGGGTGCCCCTTCTCCTCTAGGCAGGTGCAGGCGCTGGTCTCCCCCACCTGTGACTCCTCCCCTTCCTACCCTTATGGCCTCCATCGCTCCCCCACTAGCCCAACCCTGGCACCCCCACTCACCCCTGCCACCCCCATGTCCCCTCTTGATGCCCTCCGTCGCCTCCAGCTGCCCCCAGACCTCTCCCCCACCAGTTTAGAGGAGGCCGAAGGCAGGTCAGATGAGGTGTGAGATGAGTTTCTGGTTTAGGCATTATGGCACCTTACCTTTCTGGGGAGGGAGGCAGATACACAGTTACCACAATTATACAATGTACCCAAATGACTAAATATTATCCTGAATCATCCAAATTGCCCAATATTTCCTAGATTACTCAAAATTGTCCACATTATTCAAATAATGTAATGTATATAGCTAATTACCCAAGTGGCAGCAAAGATTGAATAGCAAACATAGTTAATTTATGTGCTGCATATAATATACAGATTAAGTATAAGTCATATACTTCAGCAACAATTCAATAAAAGTATATGGAACCTCTGTTATTCCAGATTTATAATTGTTACAGTATATGTTTTCACTTGCTTAAAAAGTGTGGTTCTGTGAGATAAAACTAGACAAGTGAAAAGATTGATGCAGGCAGACAAGTAATCCTTCCAGAAGCTTTGATTATAGCTTTAGTTTCCCTTCCAAGCACACTGAAAATCTGGAAGACACAAAATTTGATAATCAATGCAAGTACTGTAATGTAAGAAACATGAGTAAAAAAAGGACAATACTGTTCCAGTCACTGTAGTTCCAGATTACAAGTGTACTGTATGCACCTGGAAAAGTCTGAAATTTAGTCAATTTTTTCTCGTCTTTCTTACATTTGGTGCTTTGTGTTCAAGACTTGTGTGTTTCATATTCTATTATAACTAAAAGGTACACCAAAGTTTTGAGTGCGATTTCTCCAACATTCTCTTTTTGCCTACAACTTTCTTGGCCCACCTCTTGTCTGGTTCTTGAATCTCTTGTCAGGTTCTCCACACTATATTTCATATAAAAGGTGATAAGGTATTCAATTACTGTAATGGAAAGTACATGTAGTGCATGATGATTGAAAATGGCACCTAAAACTCTTACAATCTGGTAGGAAGTGTAAGATAAATGTATAACAATACTATATCATAAAAACTATGTATTTGTATGATAGAATGAATCATGAAAATGTACAATAGAATGTATACTGCTTCTCTACCCCTGTGTGCTGAGAACTGCCTATTATTTAATTGGCCAAGGAACCACACACCCTGGTCTGGTAACCGTGTATAGCTAGACTCACCATCAAAGGGTACCCCAGTTAACAGTTTTTTTACATCAATACGTATATATATATACCGGTATGTAAGAATTCCCCTTCTGTACAATTATATATATATATCTATAAAGTCTATATACTGTATACTTCTTAGGGTGCAGAATTCTTGACCACATCACTCTCTCCCTAGTACAGTAGATACTTCAGTATGGGTCTACCAAATGAGCATATTTTCCTCCATCTTAATGGTCTCCTTTTATGTTTATTCCTTTCCTCCTCCCTCTTTAGTTCATGCACTTTTATTTTTCATTGCCTTTCTTTTCTATGCTCTATTAGCCTTATTACGAGGGTCCGAGCCCAGTAGACTGTAGCCAAATTGTTCTTTCAGTGTCCCCTCATCCACATTTCATCCTCTTTCTGTCCACCCTAATGCAAGGGTTAAATAAAAGTCTGGTGGGAGCAAGTGTTAAACTGAGAATGGAGGATGAATGATGGAAAAGAGAGGAGAATGTGCTCATAAAACACTATACCTTCATTAGTGTGGATAAAGAAGGAAGGTATGTACTGCACAGCTTACCCTGTACAGTTGGCCCCTAATATTATGCTAATATATTTAACACTTGTCAGTTTGTACAGGCCCAGTGAATCACTTAGACTGTATGACAATGAATAACAGAAGCCTGGGAAAACATCTGGTGGTTTTGAATGTGAAATGAAGTGGTGGGTAATGAATAACAGAAGCCTGGAAAATATTTGGTGGTCTTCAATGAGGGAATGAGTGGAAAATGAAGTGGTGGACAAGTACTAAATAGCATTATATCAAGGGTCTACTGTAGTGGCATTAAAAGATGTCCACAGTGAATTTAACTCTGTTTTCATTCATACAACCTGTGCTACAATACAGACCATCAATAATAATAATAAGGAACTTGGTTTGTTATTGACACAGTTGGGAGGAGCCAGTAAAGCTCAGTTTGACAGTACTGTAACTTGGAGGTTTACTGCTTCCTCCAAACTACACTACACTATAGGCCTACCACATGACATTCCATATTAGCAACATTGACTGATACTAGTTTGTGTCCTGGCATAGTTTGGAGGAATCGGTAACCCTTCAATTCACCAACAGTAGAGTTTCCTCTTAATCCAAAGCTGTCCCATCTTTCTTATCACCTTCACCCTTGTCCTGCAGGGTCTTCCAGGCCTAGGGTGGTAATCTATCATCCTCTAATCTTATGTTTACAGCCTTATGAGGGTTCAGTCCCAGTAGTCTGTAGCCAAATTGCTCTTTATCTCTCTCCCTCTATTGCAAATACTGGCTGGGTAGTTGTATTTAATTGTACTTAATAAAAGTACTGTAGTACAGTACTGTCCTGTAATACTGCAGGCAGTAATACTCATTTATGATAATATTCAGATGTGAGTCCTGGTGTGCTTGCACTGTCACACCACAAGGAAAAAGGGCCTCCTAGGTCACAGCATGCAGATATTAATACTCCGTGATGCTACTTATGACTAGTTACTAATTGCTAATGCTCTTGTTTAGTTCCATGTGCTTGTCTCTCTTATTTTTTTATTTCCTTGTACCATCATAGTACCAAATATATTTTATGGTATTTGTTTTGATTGCTTTATTGTACTGTATTCCAGGTTCAGATAATTTGTGTCACACTGTACAGTATTCACTCTTCCAATACACAAGCACAAATGGTGACACAATGATTGATATGTAAACCTATCTTTACTACTGACAACTTGAGAATGTTGCTGTATTTTATTTCTTGATGGATCCATTTTCATTATTCTTTTAAATGTACTTATTCTAACTAAATTATTATTTACAAAATTTCTGTACATTTTCACTTTAGTAGGTACACACACATACACATTTACAGTGATAACATTTACACAACAAATATTCACACTACAGTATACAGTTATTAATACTAGTCTATACTGTACTACTTAACACTAGTGTATATCTGTATTATAATGTTTTCACTTTCACACTGTACAGTATATGAATTTGGTTGCGTCCCCCAATTGTATATTTTTCTTTGCTATTTAACATTTTACAAGACATTTGTGTCTTTTGCTTCAATCAAGAAGTTTCTTCTATCTCTATTTCTGTTTGATTATTTAGTTTTCTTTCTATAGACCTCCTATAAAGCTCATTCATTACTCCTCCCTCTTTAGTTCACACATCTCTCTCTCTCTCCCCCATAAGATGTTAAGGTAAGCTTGGGATCCTGACAGCATTTGTGGAAGAGAAAGAACAATTTGGCTACAGCAGACTTTCATAAGGCAGGAAGCGTATACTGTACATGAAAGAGGAGGTGACAAAATGAAATGTTTCAACTAAAGACGGGGGAGAAAAATATTGAACATAAAAGGAAGGTTATACAGTAGAGCAGCTAAGGGAAGGAGGAGAGAATTTCACTACTTAGTAAAACCCTAATTATTATTTACTACATTGAACTTTACTGTGACTTAAGTGTGTACTGTAGTTTAAATAACTATATATTTTTTCACTACGTAGAATAAAGAGATGTGTTCCTTCAGTTCTGATACTGAAATGAAGCTGGTTATAATATGTTTCAGTGTTTCTGTAATATAGGTACCTCATTAATGTGCTTTATTATTGTATGAATAAATTAATGTAAATGAGAATACAACCTTACAGCAATTGAGGTCTTTGCTGTCATGCTGCTTTGGTGAAGCCAACTGTCCAATGAGCTTTATACTGTAGTACATACGTATATTCTAGATATCACTTTAGTTCTTCCTAAGGTATTGTATCTTATTTATGCATCTCCACTCCTACAAGAATCTCATAGCTTCATTGGTTGTAAACTTAAAATATAAAGTTTGCCACAAATCCTTAGCCAGACTTGTAAGGTTGTGTTAGTATCACATGGGTAAAATGATATGGGTCTTGGTGACAGTCTGTTTATTCCATTTACAGATTCTAGGTAAGAGGAACAAGAGAGATTAAAGTCATACTTACTGAAACTTTGGTTATTGACAAAATCAACGGACCCAGTGGGCTATTATGGCAAATCAGGATAAACAACCATACTACATATATTGGGAGAATAATCTACCTGACAGTATCTGACCTAGACTGTATCTCTAAATTGTATGTGCCTATGATATAATGTCTGGCTTGTGGAAGAAGGTATTAATCTGGAGAGAAACTCGATTACCCACAGACAGTAGAAGAGGGAGTATGGTATCTACAGTTGCCTTCTCACTCCATCTCTTTCCTTATATTGATTTTCTCCAGAGATGTAACCACACTGCTTTGAGTTGAATTCATGCCTGCAAAACAAAATATTTTATCAATATTGCAGTAATTCACTCTGCTGAGGCTTAACCTTAGATATGACGGAGATGATTGTGATGTTATACACTGTAGTCATTTGCCATGTTCTACATTTAAGTGCACAATACTGTATAACTCCTTAATACACGTTGATGGCTTACATCACTGAAATATCATAGTTAATTATTTATACCAATGATATATACAGTAAATATATTTTAGGGAGGGAAAATATCGGCTGAAATTTCCCTAATGAAAAGTTGTACTGTACTCTGTTATTTATTTTCAAGAGGCTCTTAAATTTCATAGTAATTCAACTGAAAACAATTTGAAGTTTCTACATTAGTATCAAAGCAACACTATAATTTGTATAGTATTTTCATTATGGGGCAGTGTATAATTTAGACAATAGTTTTCTTTTTATATTAATAGTATCATAAAATATTTTTAAAGAAAGTTAACATATTAATACCTTCCTATACCATATTTTTTTAATCAGAACTAAATGAAAAACCTTGGAGTCGATTGAAATTTTTAACGATTTTTCAAAATCAATATTTATTAGTCTACAAGTAAGATTTATTTTGCCCAGTCAGAATGAAAGTTAACCCTACTCAGCTCTATATGATGTTCAGTAGACCCTTGATATATCACAAATAAATACTCGTTCCATCCCTTCATTTCATACTGGTTAGACTATACCTAAACTGTTCTGTCTCTCTCACTGCAAAAAGACACCTGTAGGTAGGGAGTATGCAGCAAAATACTGTTGGTTAGAGAAAAGCAGTATGGGGTTATCTGTTTTGGAAGTATGATCTCGTAGGCCTTCTAATTCCTGCAACCTGAACAAACTAATTTAGTATACAAATAGAGGGTCTGTTTTGTAGCATAGTTTGGAGGAGATGGTAGCCCTCCAATTCTTTCACAACCACCAATTCCTCCTTAAGACTGATGTAAATACTCTCGGATAGAAACTAACACTCATAATTTATCTGGCTGGAAATTTTTTGTGAGTAACTTTATATTTTGACTCTACAGTAATTGTACACTGTGAGTTACCTGTCCTCACTCTGCATGTAGCCATATGAACTAGTCTGTAATAAACTGTACTTAAAGCAGCTTAGTAAAATATTGTAAACTGTAGGAGATTGTTGAACTGCAGAGAGCACAAGGATAATATTGTGACAGCTGGATATACAGTATCTACCCTAAGGTATTGTTGTTATCATTATTATTATTATCATAATTATTATTATTATTATGTATATTGTTATTATTATTAATAGTATTGTTGTTATTAACAGGGAAAGACTGAAGACTAATAATTAATTCCCCTACCAAGAGTATGGTTAAGATTTTGGAATGAAGAAGTCTGAATCACTTTCTTGTACAGTAGCTCATTATTATAACAATTTCAGAATTACATGAGGAGCTTCTGCATGTGAGAAATAATACTCTGTTGTTCATATATATCAGTGACCCAGCAGATGGAACTAATTGTAGCCACAGCCAGTTTCCCATTTATGGTCTTTGAAAGCAATCTTATGAAGTTTACAGGCAGAGTTATCCCTTTTTCACCCTCACAGAGACCACATCGGAAAAATTCCTTGGTTTAAATCTAGATCTCTCCCAAAATCTAGTACAATAACTTGTTGCAAGTCACAAGGCCAACCTTTGGTAAAATTTTACAAAAATTTACAAAAATTTATACATAACTTTTTCTGTAGTTCTGCCAACAGACAAACAACTAAACCTAAAACATAACCTCCTGGCTGGGGTCATAATACAAACAACAGCAGCAGCAGCAGCAGCAGCAACTCATTAACTTAATACATGAGTCGGTACAGTAATTAGATATGAAAATGTTTTTCCCAATAATATTCTGAACAGATTCAATTGCAAGATTGCAATAACATTATCAAGGAGTATTGTACATTCATCACGCTATGTTCTCCTACCTCTGTGAGTAAATGAATTGTTGAAAGAAATATCACATGCTCCAGTCACTTATTTCAAAGAATTTTTGATCACTCATATCTTGTTGCCGAGGGATATACAGCGCTTATAGCATAGGAAAAGGGACATGAGGGTGTTCTCTGGAAGGTAGAGATGGAAAAAGTGGTAAATCATTTGCAAAAAAAGTCAACCAATACTACAGGAAAATAAATTTAGTGGCGAGTGTACAGTACCAGCCTTGGTAAGATTCCTTTACTATGCTCCCTTCCCCAACACCCAGAGCAGCAGCTTCACCCTGTGTTGAATGTACTCTACTATACTCCCCTGTGTGCACACTGTCAGTACAGCATAGTGAGCTGTATGTAAGAAAAGTTAGGAGCCAGTCAGTGACCACATATCTACAGTAGGGAAATACTATACTGTACCATAGATCACAAAGTATTGAGGCACAATATGCGTGAAAGGCCACAGAAATATTAAGTGTTCAACGTCAGCAGTTGTGTGAATGTTTTTGGTATGCACTGGACCCCTTGTGAGCCAAAACTTTTTATGTGATTCTATAGTACAGTACTATACACTCAATGTTGTGACCCAGACCATGACTTTTCTTCCATATGACCCAGTTTTCTGGCTAATTGTAGTATGATTTTTCTTAGTTGGAGGTACCTGGCCATGACCCTTGTAGCTCAGTGGTTTATATGTAATGCTCTACAGTACTTACTAGTACTGTAATGACACCATACAGTATATTGCAGATAAGTCCATACAGTATGTAATTGGTACTCAAGAATGCTAAGGTTTTGTCTGATAATTTGAGGTTAGTAATTCTTCCAAATCATTCCTTGAAATAGATACTGTATATAGGTGGTGCATGTCTTTGCACAGTTTGGCAGAATTTCTTATGGCTGCTCCCTTTTAGGGGTTGCCACAGTGAGTTGGTAGAATTTATAGTCTCTAAGTTGTTGATAAAATCTTAGCAGCCTTTAGTGATATAGTAGACCATTGATATAACAAGAATAAATACTTGTTGAGGGGAGGACACAGAGGGGAAGACCACGGAAGGGCTTCAGTACCTATTAGTAGAACAACTAACTATAGCATATGCTCTTAATTGGACTTACTGGAAGAATGCCATCAATAAGTCATGGAAGGCAAACACACTCTTGGAAAGGAAATGCCTGTAAAAATAACAAAACAAAAAGTACAGTATATGTCACTCCATTTTCCATTATCTCCCTCATTGATGACCATCAAATGTTTTCCCAGGCTCCTGTGTTTCATTACCTAGCCCTTCATTGTACACTCAATTTTGCATTGTAGACTGAAAAATGCTTTCCCAGGCTTTTGTTATTCATTACCATACAGATGAAGTGATTTACTGGTCCTGTGTTGAATGAAAAGTGTTCAATATGTAACTGTTATATCAAGGGCCTAGTATACTTAATTTTATCTTAAATGCCAAGTAACAAGGTATGGTTAGATCGATCTGTTTTTCAAGGGGCATATGATGATTTTTTGTGTGTGTGTGTGAAATGGCTACAGTTTTCCTCCAGACTGGGGCACAGAAAAAATTATATAGGTTAATTGGTGATATCTCAGCAAGCCATGACCAGCGGCCCCACATAGGCATATTCCAAGCAAGCAGTGGAACATTGGCAGCACTGCAATGGCCCACTGGTCATGGTTTGCTGGGATGATATTTCTTGGCACAGTTTAAATAAATTGGTAGTACAGTATCCAGTCTGGCAACAATATCCTTAACCCTTTAAATATGTACCATGAATTTAGAAAATGCTGTCTACAACTCATTATGTAATTAACTAACTAATAACTAGCCTTGGTGTACGCAGAGTTCATGTTCCAATGAACATTTTGATTACCGTGGGTCACTCCTTCGGACCCAAAAGTCCAAGTAATCCATAGATGTAGAGAATGATCATATTTTTTTTAGGCCTGTTCTGTAGGTTTGAAATGTTATTTTCTAGCTATTCCTCCTATTTTATAAATTTGGGATACATTTGATTTGATTAATGTTCTTGGATGGCGTAGTGTTGTAAACATTATAGCAAACTGTAAATATATATATTATACAGAATAAGTGTGATAAATCACCAAATGCTGAAATAGGTATAAAATAATAATAGTTTATGAAAGTGAGGGCTGAAGGGGTGGGTTCAGCTGTACCTTAAGCCTTGAGAACTAGCCAGCAGCCAGTCACACATTATTTTTATCTACCTAAAAAGATACAGTTAATGTTGCTTTTTATGTTAGTATACACCTGTACAGTACTATAAATCTATATGAATGCTATTCCCAGTAGCTTTGTTAATATAGTTTGAGAAGATTAGGCCTATATAGATTTCAAAATAAGCTTAAAGAGATAATGACTTTCTTCATGAAATATTTTTTGTAAGTAATGGTTTTACCCATACCTCTATATACTTTTGTATTTACAGTATTTATTACTATGTTTTTAGTTTTAATTTACATAGAAGAGTATGTAATGTTTAGAGATAACACTAGGTCCTGTAGGCTGTTGCCAAATTATATTCTTTCTTTCCATACAACTCATCATTAGGAAATGGTACAGCCATACCCTTATTGTATCACTCATTATGAAAGAGTCAAAAGTAGGCAAGAATCTCAGCTGCTGACTATCTCATGTGGCTCTGGTAACCTCAGCTGTAACCACACTGTAGAAAGATCTCTTTTATACTGTCAGCAGTCTATAAAAGAAGGTACAGTAGGTGTGATATATCAGAAGTGTATTTGATGTGCAGAGCTCAGTTGCAGCTACCTTCACCCTGCATTGTATAATGTAACAAGAGTATATATATATATACATAAATATATATATACCACCATATATGTATATTGAATAGATTATACCTTTCTTCTTTCTTTTATACAGTTCATGTAGTTCGGTTTTAAAGGAAAAAAGCATAATTGCACATTCCACAATAGTGTTGACATATATACCTCATTTGTCTTGACATCAATGAGAGGAGAAACATAACCTAAGCCAATATAGTACTCTGTAATAATAATGGTGGTATTACTAAAACATGGGCTTTTATTGTTAATTATGTAATAACTTAGCCAGTCTGTGATATCTATACCCAATACATACTGTACTACAATGTTATATATTTGTTCCGTGGTAATGGAATGCAATACTGTACAGTACAGTACACAGGTATTAGGACACATTGGCTAATGATATTACATATTCTCACCTATTGGCAAAACTTGGTGGCACAAGAGAAAAAAGAAGAGCAACAACACAAGAATAATTTAATGCATGATAATGTATATACTGTACTGGTACTGTATGTGTATACAGTATATGAAGGAGAAAACTCATCCTTCTGTTTTGATTACACCTTACAATTTGAAGCAGAAGAAATAGTACCTGTACTTGTTTTAATTATACTGGTTTATATAACATGAATAAGGAAGGAAAAAGAGATTGGACAGAGTATCAAACTGAGAAGAGACCTGAAAATAGTTTGTCATGAATAAATAATCTTATAAAACTATTAGATTTACAATCTCATATTCTCCTCAACACCTCTCAAGATGTCATGCACGTGAGAATATCGATTAGACATTTTTATTTTAGTCTTAGTAGCTATTTAAGTTTAAAGACACATATTGAGAGACATGCTGTATGTATGTACAATAAAAGAAAGGTTTATTATTATTATTAAAGTATCTGTCTGTCAGTTTGCATCACAGGCATGATGTACACAGACCTTGTTCATGTCAGCATCCCCATATGTGAGCAACAATACAATATTACCTAGACCATATGATGCCTTTTCTTAAACCTATTGCCTATACCACTTGATGCCTTTTCTTCAACCTATAACCTAGACCACTTGGTGCCTTTTCTTCAACCTTTACTCAGTACAGTACAGTATAATATACTTTAATGGTTTTGGCGCCCCTTCGGCCCCAGCCACTAGCTTTTAGTTCTTCAACTGTGTCTCATTTTTCTTTATTTCCTTCCTATTTGCTGTCTCACCTTTTTCTGGCGCTGTATGACCTCGCTGTTGCGGCGCCTAATATCAATCAATCAACTTGGGCCACCTTTTTCCCCTTAGAATTTTTGGAAAGTTGGAAAAGAAATTAAAACCAGATAGAAAGTAAAATATCTGAGAAATACTACTCTACAGTATATGTGTGACAGATTATATATAACGTTTCAGAGAGATTAGGTCCATTTCCTCAAAGTGGCAAGGTATTATATATGAAGATATGAGCAAAAAATCTAATACTGTATGGGCAAATATTTTAAGTCAACCTTCCTCAGGAGCTCGGGGCTGCTCGGCCAGACAGCTTGAGGAACTTCAACAACAACAACAAATATATATTCCTGGCGAACTGAACATTTTATTGACGTGTGTCCTTAATAAAACAGTAAAAGTTGCAAGTAAACGAGAACGGTGAAAGCTGTGTAAAAGAATGGCAAGATGAGCAGCGCCGCCAAGTTTACGTTTATTACGCCAGTTTGGGCTAGTAATGAAAGGTGTGTGTGTGATGAGTAAACCCTCTCAATGTTCACAGTGTCCCTAGAGAATGAATAAACTCCCTCCACACAAACACCTATGGCTTTCCGAAGGAAGCATTTTCATTATCCCTAGCTCAATACCAGACCGAGTAAATAAACTGCTATAAATTTTCCCTCTCAGTAGGCTCTCAGGAATTTGGCTACTTTAGCACCTGTTGGAAACATTTGGGCGATAACTGATATAAAACACTTCCTCCTCACCACCTTTATAGTGTTGCCAAGTATGATGAATTGTTTTTAGATATAAAGAATTCGAGGTAATAATGGAGAAATTATATAAAGATTGTTCAAGAGTAAATGGAGAAATTTCGCCCAGACAAAATATCAAGATGGTAAATGTGCGACTATCTCCAGGAGTAAACTGGAAACTTTTGAGGGAAATAGGGAAAATGATGGTAAATTTACGACTATCTTCAAGAATAAACAGGAAATTTCTGAGTCAAAAAGGGAAACTGAAGGTAAAATTGTAAATGTACAACTATCACTATAAACAGTAATCAGAGACTATTTGAGGTAAAAAGGAAAATTCTGATGAGTTGAGTTGGGGAAATTTCGTCAAGCAGACCTTCTAAAGTTCTATAATAAGTTCCAATGGCCCAGTGCTACCAACTTCAGTCAGTCACCGTCTTTGGAAAGTGAAGGTGTGTTCGCTCGTTGGGGGGATTCTATATTATCTATCTACACTGTGCTTGGAGTATAATAATATAAAAATAGAGATCCTGGCCATCACTACACACATATCTAAGAGGAGTTGCCAGAGATATGTGGCAGCCAACGCACCTACAAGTGACTGGTGAGTGTGTTATTAGTGAAGTCAGCTGGGATTAACCTTCCTTATTACCTTCCCTTTCTTAATCCTTTACCTTCTTCATTATTACCTTCCTTTACCATTTTTCTTCGTTATTACCCATTTCTTCTTCGTTATTACCTTTTTCTTCATTATTACCTTTTTTTCTTCATTATTACCTTCGTTATTACCTTCTTCATTATTACCTACTTCATTATTACCTTCGTTATTACATTCTTCGTTATTCCCTTCGGTAAATTTACAGAAGAACTGGGTTCACTATATTGTATATATTAGTATCATTATCCACTATTTTGGACCATTCTAAGACACTTTTCATCTATGGTGTTTCTCTCGGAGATGCCCCGTTTTCGAGATATGCCCCGTTTTACAAACATAATTTGGAAATTAGTCTGACCTTACCTGACCTGACCTAACCTAACCTAGACCACAGCAGACTACCGGGACCTAACCTGGGCAAACTACCGGGACCTAACCTGGGTAAACTACCGGGATATAACCAGTGTAAACTATCATAAAGTGACTGGGGCAAATTTCCGGGAACCAGCCAGATGTGGTAACACTGCGCGATCCTAGCCAAAAACCCAGTTATTCTGTAATAATACCTTACCTTCTTCAGTATAACTTAACTTTCTTATTTATTGCCCCCTTCTTCTTCATTATTATCTTCCTTTAGGTGTTATTAGTGTAGTCAGCTGTGATTACCTCCTTCATTCCCCAGGTGTTCGTTGGTTCGCAGCACTTTAATTAATTAAATGGTGCTTTGTTTACTCCTGTTCCATTATGACCCTATTTATATTACTTAAGGCAAAGATCATAAGCTAGGATGATGATATGAAGAGATAATAGTTGTCTTAAATCTTTAAGTTATGGTGGATATAAAAATAATAATGGTTGGGTTGAGTAATGTTGAACCTTGTCCTCATTAATGACATTTTTTTTCTTAATTAAAGTTTTTATACTCGGAGATTATGCAATTGGTGAAATAATTGCTGTCATTTTTTTGGAATATGGGAATATGAATTTATAAGTGAACCCCATGTCATACAGTATTAGTGTCCAGTTCTAGTAGTTAGTTTATATGGTAAATATTGAAAGAATTACCGTTATTGCGTACGGTTTTTCTACCTTCATAACCCACTTATTTAGACAATTCTAAGACTATTTTCTTCTATGGCATTAGCCTACCTCTGCAAATGCCCCATTTCCAAGATATTCAAATGGGGCATTTTGAAATTAGCCTGACCTTACCTAACCTAGCCTAGACCGCATCTGACTACTGGGACCTATCCTGGGCAGACTACCGGGAAATAACTTTGGTAAAGTACAGGAAATGACCGGGGCAAAATACTAGGACCTAGCCGGATCTGGCAACACTGCTACAAAACGGTAGTTCTTTCAATAAATATTGTTTATACTGTATATTTGGTAACGTAATTGAGAAAGAAATTATTAGTTAATAAATTCATATGTACAGTTTATCGTACCTATTGTAATAGCAAAGATACGATAACTTTTCAAGGACTGCTGTGAAAGTGTGGGTAAAACTTATTTATCATCGCCTCCAAGAATTTGACTGTTTTCATATTTTGTATATATAATTTTCATTGTTTTTTTGTTTGTCAGAATTGTCGTATTTTGTCACTATTGCCACCCTCTTCCTACCCATACCATCTTGGGGGAAAGCCTGAGAATTCTTTAATATTCCAACAGTCTGCATTACTGATTTCCCTAATACTGTATGCTGCTTGGTCTGTAAAGTTCTAAAGTCCACACTGAAAATGCAACTGAGCACCTGAATAACTATAGAGCTAAAATTCAGTATAATGATATTATTCAAACTGGCATCACCACCACCACTTATTCAGTCCAAAGTCCTGAGCTGGATTCACAGGCCTGAGCTGGGCCTCTTCCAGAAGACTACTGTAAGACTGTTAGAATATGATCATGAAATCACTTGAAGCACACAGCCCAGTGTTCTAGGTATCGCTGCATTAGGTGACTACTTCTAACAGGATGGTGGACCAAATAAAAGTCAGTTCTGCTTTTTATAAGTGTATTCCAGGAACTGTTATTGCACCTCATTTCAGAATTACATTACCTCGGAGATTGGAGGTGGTATACCGTAGTACATTACAAATATTATCTGAGACTGGCATATAAAGTGAACTACACAGATAATTCATGATAAGGTACTGTAGTTCAGAGGCAAGAACATTGGTGGTGTTGCCGATAGCATGGTACTGATACAATCGTCATCACGATGGATATTCTTGCTAACGCCCCTTTATGCAGAGGGATCTCATACACTCGCGTTCATCGGTGCGGTTATATAGAAGGATAACCCAGACGATCTGGTGGGTTATTGGCATGTTTAAACGGTCACCATCCAGTGGTCTTGGATATTTGACATTTATTTTTTGCCATGTTACATTATAGTTTTGCACTGTACCATATATGATAATAAAATTTGTAAAATTTAATTAGTTAACTTTATAATGCAGTAGTTGGCCAATCCATTACTACCGGTACCTGTATTGCTGTTTTTTCTGAAAATGAACAGTGGCACCAAAGTAGAAAGTAAGGCAACATAAGAGTTCAAGGTATAAACCCAAAAATTGAACCATTGAAAATTGTTATGAAGGCTTGATGTAATGTAAATTAGCAAGAGGAATTCCATAGCTGGAAGGTCAACCTGGTGAAAAGATTGGAAACAATGGGAGGAAGTCATATTGTTGGTGCGAGAGTTTGTTTGTTGATGGCCTACTAGGTAGGCTAACTTCTTTTTTCAACCATAGCTAGCCTACCACTTGACCCTTTATCATTACTACCATACCACACTATAGTCTCTGCTGTTACAGATGTATTAGGCCTATTCATCATAAACTAACACTTAAAATAATACCATAATCCCTTGTACCCTAGCATTATACCTTTCCCTCCCTACATTGTCCTTCCCTTTACAATGGCCCTTCTGTCACGCTCTTTCAATATCATTCACTGTCCATTTGTTCTGTTTTCTTTTATTACACTATCCCTTCATCTATGCTGCTTTAAATTGTCCTATCCCCTCTTGCTCTTTCTTCCTCTGCACTGTCCCTATAATGTACTGTTCATTTAGTTAAGTTGGAGTAGTATATATTGAATTGAGTAATGGTAGAAGCTTAATTTGATTAACATTTGTTTGTGTGACTGTATTAGACAAGGTTAGGTTAGGTTTCATTTGGTTGTGGCTGTAGTGGGCAAGAGTGTGGTTAATGGCAACATTAAATCATTGTATTTGAGGCTATTGTATGCATGGCCAGTAGCTGGTCCTGAGCTGGAATATCCAGCCTTATTTATATACACACCTGTTATTCTATCTGAAGTGGAGGATTTTAGACTTGCAGGGACATAATAAGCCATGAACATATAACCGGACATTTAGGCAAGGCAAAATTTTTTAACACTTTACTTGCCCGGTAGTAATAAAATTCTTCCTATTTCGTTTCAGTACAAAGGGCGAGGAACATCAACTACAAAGGCAAAAATGGTGAGTACTGAAACTTATTAGTAATTTTGCTCATTTTTATTCTACCATACTGTACCATACTACTTCAAGTTAATTGTTGAAGTGTACTGTATGGAAATAGTTTTTTTTCATGACTGTTATATGTGAGTGATAACCAAAAAATTATATATACAGTACCTGTATATATATATATACACCGTATATATATTACACACACACAGTATATGCCATCTTTTATTTTCTGTATTGAGAAAGATGAGACTGTTATAATATTATGTGAGTGATAAACAAAAAATTATATATATATTACACACACACACACACACACACAGTATATGCCATCTTTTATTTTCTGTATTGAGAAAGATGAGAACTAAAGGCTGAGAGTCCGCTAATTGCCCTCGTCTGTGAAACCAAACAAGTGAGAAAGGTCCAAAATCATGTCCAATTTTGTTTGAGATGACTAGACATGTCGTTTGAAGGAGCTGTCACAGATTACAAGCATCCTAATTTTTCCATCTATTATGCGCCACATGACCTCGCCTAATGTCAATCAATCAATCAACCATCTATAATTATGCCACTTTGATTGGCAAAATGTTGTTTCATCCAGTGATATTGAAACCCTGCGGGAACTAGCCTAGCTAAACGAAGCTAACTAGCTAAATTAAGAGCTAACATATTGCTTTCATATCACGGGATGCGACAGTTAGGTAGGCTAATATAGATGTGTAAAGTAGCATTACTCAGAGTGGAAACTTAAATAATTTCATTCTTTTGCTTTGAAACATGAAATATGTTGGCCTTTGAATCAAAGTTGTCTGAGAGAAAGGGGAGAAGGTTTTCTCTGTGTCACCAAGTAAATAGAGAACAATATCTTATCATAGTATAACATCCGGTGTGTTAGCAATACTTTCTCTCTCTCTCTCTCTCTCTCTCTCTCTCAGCCAGTCAAGAGTTAGTAAGAGCCACATTTCTTTTGTGAAAAGTAAACAAAAACTCCACAAGGAAGCCTTGTGATTGCAATGACCGATAATGGTAACTGACGAGACTTTAGTCCTAGAGCGTGCCTTGACAATGTTGAAGTAGAGTTTCATTATGTATTCACATATGTTTGTTTCTTACTACCAGTGTGTATTCTGATGTACAGCCACAATCAATAACCACCAACACATTCCTTCCATTGTGCAAATAAATCAGTATCATATCAAAATATAATCATACAACACCTTACGTCAACCTAACCCCCTCAATTATTATGAGGTGCTGCAAAATCATAAACGTGTTGTTCTTTATTACCAAGATATTTACTATGATGGCAGGAAAGTGTCGGTGGATATTTGATTGTGGTTGTACAATACGTTGTTGAAATGTATGCAGAGGAACGCTATTTACGGAAAGAACTGTACAACAAGGGTTTCGTAGGAGTAGTGGAGGATACAGAACCCCATTTTGGTTCCTTCTGTGGTTGGTTGTTCTCATAGGTACCGTATAGTTGACAGCTGCAGTTGCCTTGGGGAGGTCCTACGCCCCTTGCGCTGCCTCAAGGGAAAATGTAGCAGGGTTGCAAATGTTGTGTTTTATTAATTCTCCTTCGGTGGAACACTAAAAAGTGGATTGCATTAGTGCAACAATTCTTATACATCTTGGTAGCAAAGGAAATATATAATATGGTGTAGGAACTCGTTGATACACCCATAGAGATACGTACAATCGGCCTCAGGAATTCGTATACACCACTGTGACATCAAGGGTTCTTAACTATAAAAAACTATAATTTTCTAACGCCAAACCTTTGTAGTGATGTTATTTGGGTAATACTTGAATCAGTCAGTAGAACAATACCTACAGTATGGTCAGAATAAAGACCCCTTATAACCAATGATACGTGTACGAATTCCTGAGGCCGACTGTACGTTTTAGCACAAGGTTCTCCACGTTCACTTGTAGGTTGGAGTTAATTGGGAGTTTGTTTATCTTTCGTCACACTTGCAGCCCTAATTTAAATATGAATTAACGATAGTCTTAAAAACTTGTGAAGCCGCACGCGTGTAACATTCCTGCTTGTGTTGCAAGAAAGGGATTACAAACGCACAACAACACCCGCATCCTCCTACCTCTTCCCCATCGCTTCTCAAAAGAGCTCAAACATCAACACCACCCACATCTCTCCTCACCCTTCATCCCTTCCCAAAAGATTACAAACATCAACACCCACATAGCCTAGCCTACTGTACATCCTCCCTCTCTTGTTATCCCTCCCTTCATCGATCATCTCTAATCTTTCCTCTCCTTCCGTTCCTCACTACTGTATCTTTCATTCTTTTCCTTTTCTGCTTCTCCCTACCATCGTTTGTTCGCTCCCCTCTCTCCACTTTGCCCATTACACAACACTCTCTCTCTCTCAAGATGCCCAAGAACCTATGACCTAAACATTAAAGCATGTAATGGTTGTCTGTGATTTTCGTGTGGTTGGGTGATTGATCAGTGATTGGCGTGACTGACTTTATGACCTTATCTGTGGTTGGCGTGATTGATCTTTGACCCTAACTGTGGCGACCTTAACCTTGGCTCTGTTGGGTTGAGCTCGACCTCACCGTCAATTCATGAGTCGCACGTAGAGGAGTAAAAAAATAAAATAAATATAGCTCCCCATACTAATCCTTTTGTTTTGAGACACCGAGAATAAAGATCAGATGAGGTTCCTAAGTACTTCAATGTTATCATCATCAATATCCCATTTTGCTAGGTATGCATTAGGCCTATATAGTATTATTTGCACACACACACACACACACACACACACATTCCAAATAGAGTAATAGAACAATGGAACGAATTACCTGAAGAAGTGGTGTGTGCCAAAAACATGCATAACTTTAGAGAAAAATATGATAATTGGGTTTTAAAATACGGGACATTACGAACTTGACTCAATCCTGTAAAGATACAAATAGATACCGTAGGTAAGAACACACAGAATATTAGAATTAGGCAAACCTGTAGAACATAGACACTGGCATGAGGGAACATTCCGATTGCTGCAGCTGTAACGTCACTAGCGATGATTCAGTATGGGAGTAAACCTTCTGTGGGAACACCTACACTCCTACAGTATGGCGGGTACAGTCAGTCAAAGAAATGTGTTTTAGTTCTGAACCTCTGGTAAATAAATTGGAGGGTTACACACACGCACACAGGAAAAGTTATATATATGGAATAAACTTCTTCATTAATTCATTTGCATTTTGGGTTATTATAGTATTTAAGGGGGTAATTCACTTTTGTTACGTTGGAGCGCCTTATTTCCTTCAAAGTATGCCAGGAAACAGGACCAAATGAAAAAAAAAATGGAGTTCTGTTGCTTGGAATAGTTTGGAGGAATCAGTTGCTCTAGATTTACCAACACTGTACTTCCCCCCCTTAAGCCCGTAATCGAGGACAGATCTTCACGTACTATGGTGCACAAAAGTTTGTTCCCTCAGCCAGCCACAATATAACCCAATGAATCACTTGTGGCTCAAAAGACTGAACAAGACAGGATGGATGGAGAGCCGTGTTTTGCCGTTCGAACCACACACAGTTCAGTCATAATGTGTTTGGCTGTGGGAATGAACTTTTTGCACACCACGGTACCAAACCAAACTCCACGACAGATATAAGGCGATGTAACTCCCTGTACAGTCGGCGAAAAAAATCCTGTCGCCTCAGTCAGCGCTTCTTGCAGGATAACATAAAGGCTGATCATTGAACAAAATATTCGCCAAACAGAAATGCAATAACCAGGGGGAATATTCATAAACTGTGCTGTGTTTCAGTTTACGAGCCTGGGAAGCTTATATTTCCGTACTGTACTTCATGACTTTGCGGATGTGGGCGACAGGACTTTTGCCGCAGGCTGTACTGTAGTGGAAATATTCCCACCACCCCCGCACCTCCCTCACCCTCCCCCCCCCCCCCACCCGCCAACAGCTGCAGAACTAGATAACAATACCTCCATCATCAACCTCTGTTCTATTGTTATTGTAATGGATGGTGTAGACTGGTGTGGTGAAAGTGAGTGCTCGCTTTAAGAAGGTGAGAGAAACTTGATTGCACTGCACTGTTACGTCATTAATGTTTTTGACACCTCCCAACAGAAAGCAATTATAGTTTTCTAATCTCGGGAGTAATATATCATTACTATCAATAATCTTGAACGACGTGGATTTTCTGGTTACACCTATATTATGGTAGCGATACGAAACCTTTGAACGTCTGGTGTACTTTTTTGGCAGAGGGAAACACTACTGTAATACTACTGTATATCAATTAACCCAGAAGGAACAGCTTGCAGTATTAGATAATGTAGTTACTTGCACTGTCACTAGTGCATAAGTTAATCATATGTACTGGTGACAACACAGATGACCACACGACATTTCCGAAACATTTTATTTCCCAAACAGGAACAAAATCTGTTTATTAATACTGAAGTGTTTGCAATGACATCGTGTAGCATAGATACGGGCTTACACACGCTAGGAATCCTTATCTTATCATTGCCCTTTTTTCTGGTGCTCTTTTCAAAGGTATCTAAAATATCTTTCAGTACACTAAAGCCACAAAACCAGGAATCCCTACATGGCCTAACCATACTACTCTACCTACCATGATTTCCGTCCATTTTGACCGTTCCCCTGCTTGTTCCACTCACTTGTATTCCTCTTTTGATAGTTGCATGTTCGTAGAGAAATTAAAAATAATTACGCCGGTTAGGACCATTAACTTTAAGAACACACATCTGACAATGCCTAAGACGGAAGAGAAATAATATTACCTTTCATTTAATTAAGGAATATATTTTGAGGAGCCCTTGCCAAATTTAAACAGCTGAAGTTATTTTCGCCCCATGACATGTAGCCTATACCAAGTCATCCGAAGGAAGCAACTTGCAGGATTTATATACGTATCCCCTTTCAACTCCCCAACCTGCATCACCCTTAGCGGTTGATAGACAGACACATCCACCTCTTTGCTACACTCGGGAACAATGCTGGGAGGGAGTGACATTAATCTGTTACACCAGACTGCACAAAGAATAGGATGTGAGATGAGAAGTGAATGGAGAGTTCTTGCATGGGAGAGAGAGTGGTGTATGTCTGTTATTGTGTGTGATGTGATTGGGTACGTCATGGAAAGGCATGCGGTGCGTCCTTGCATATGTGTGTGTGTGTGTGTGTGTGTGATTCTATAAAGGTATAATTAAACCCATGCGTATAACCCAAAAACCTACCTTAAAAACGCCCCTCCCTGCACTTTATAAACCAAGCGAAACGCCACCCCACCCTCATCCCTTTCCTGTTGTACAGCCACAATCAAATAACCACCGACACCATCCTTCCATCGTGCAAATAAATCAGTCTCTAATCAAAATATAATCTTACAACATTATACGTCAACTCAACCCCCTCGATCATTATTATGAGGTGCTGCAAAATCATACACGTGTTGTTCTTTATTACCAATATATTTACTACGATGGAAGGAAAGTGTCGGTGGATATTTGATTGTGGCTGTACCTTACCCGATTCAGTCACTTGTGTTTTACCTTACTTTTGAACCTTTTCCCTACCTTCCCTCCTCACCAACCTTATATTACTCTTGCACCTTACATTAATTAACCTTCCCTCCTCACATACTTAACCACCTCTGTTCTCCTTTGCTCAGCTCGCCTCCCTGCCTTACTCCAACCTTCCCCTGCCCAACCCTCCTTACTCATCACATTCCATCGCATTTCCTCCCCTCCTCTTCCATCACCTCTTCTCTTCTTTTCCTTCTCTCGTCTCTCTTCTCTTTTCTTTCTCTCCTCGCTCTTCGGGTTCCTCGTCCCTCTTCCACCGCCTCTCTCTCTCCTTCCGTTCTAGCTTCTCTTTTCTCCTCTCGATCCCTCACTTCCTTCATGTCTTCTCATCATCTTTCTCATTGCCCATCGACTTTCCTTTCCTTCCTTTCTCCTTCCTGTCACTCTTTTCTTTCTTTCCTCTTCTCCTCTCGTTACTATCATTTCCATTTCCTTTTCTCCAAACCTTTCCTCTCTTCTTAATCTTTTCCTGTTCTCTGTTCCTGACCTTTCTTCTTTTATCTTTTTCTGTACTTTCTCCTCATTCTTTCCTTCTCTTTCCCTTCTCGTCCTAACCCTTTCTTTCAGTATTTTTCATATATCATCGCCTCTCCTTTCCTTTTCCTTACATTCCTTTCTAATTTTTCCTTTTTAGATAAAAATCTCACCCCATCCCTCTAAACCACTCCCCTCAACACCACACCACTCAGCTCCCCACTCTCCTTTATTGTACCCAACCCTACCTTCTCTTACTCATCTCCTCCCAGGCTAACCTCCCCATCTCTCTCCCCTCACAGATACCAACGACGCCTTCGTAGTGATAGCACTGGGCAAGGATAAGTTCCAGACCTCAATTAAGGATAAGGCTACCAGTTCAGTCGAGTGGCACGAGGAATGTGAACTGTGAGTACATTATATGATAAGGGACGGTACTGTGGGCCATGTGCAACAACAACATTCATTGTATTGACGATTGGTGTGGTATCGATGTATAGACGCATGGCTCTGTGTTGTGTCTAGGGAGTCATCTAGCCTAGTCGGTACCACACCTTCGTCAACACCGTGAATGTTCTTGCATACGGTCCTGTAATGTACACAATAAAATTTCCTTCTCCCAGCCAGTCACAATATAGGCCTATATGAATCACCTGTTATCCGGACGACTAAACAACAGAGGATAGATGACGAAATGTGTTTTGTCGTTAGAACCACAACAGAGAATTCGGTAATATTGTGGCTGGGAATAAACTTTTGTGCACCATAGTACCGATATTAATTCATAAAACCTCTCAGATTTTATACTTGTTCGTACTCTCTTACCCAAAAGTATCGAGCCACTTTCAAATCGAAACAATATGTCACCATGGGCGAAACATTGTGATACTTACTGTGACGTTTGTATTTTGTTGGTACAGTCGCGACACATATATAGTCCTTGAACAGACTTCCCCTTACACCCTGGTCAAGGACTATGTGCCGCGACTGTACGTCTGCAGTTCAGATGCCATCACCACGAACACTTTTATTGTTATTCAAATAATTATTAGTTTTCGTTCCAAGTCACTATATGACTCATCAGCTTATCTCATAATAAGCGAATCCACTGAGACCTTTTTCACGAAATTAAGCACCATTTAATCCCTATTTGTCAAGCCATTCCTCTTACCTGTCATGTTATCTAAGATGCATTACTTTGTGTGAATACATAATATATGACATAGTGGTTATGTGTATGAGAGCACAGTCCATCCATTTTCACATCTTAATGTAACACACGGCACTGTAGCAATAACAGTATTTATTGTGTGATGATGAGAGAATGGTGGCAACTCACAGTCACTATTACCAACCCAAACGATAATGCTGTCCACGTGACTTAATGTTAGCTTCCAGAAATATCATGACTATAGGTGACTGTAGGTTACTATCGTGACTATAGGTGGACCGATACTTTTTGGTGAGAGTGTACATACTTACATATACCAGGCCTTCATCTCCACGACACTTGTTGGTATGTTTGCAATACTGACCTCGCCAAAGTGTTTCATTCTGTTTCATAACAGTTTGGAGGTTTCAGGAGCATTCAGTTCGTCTACAACCCAGTAATATGACCCCCTTCAGTTGCCTAATCAGAGTTTGTAAACAGACGGGTGACACATAAGGTCGTACTAATGAATCTGGAGGAAATGATTCCTCCAAACTATTCCAAGCAATAGAACACCATTATTTTTGTTCATCTGGTCCCGTTTCCTGGCATACTTTGGAGGAATCATGGCACTCCAATGTAACAAAAGTGAATTACCCCCTTAATGATACGACCCCATAAACTTTTATCATGGCACAGTACGGTACCCAGAAATATTCGACCAATACCGGTAGGCATATCTTCCGTTTTGTATAGCCTACGTGCTCGACTCAGACCGGTTCAGTCCTACTTCATCCAGCCTTACTGTTAGTGCTCGAGGGAGGAGTATACCGCTGTCCATTCATACCTGCAAATCAAGTGTAAAAATCCTGCAACACCTTCGACCAACACTGCCTTGACCACTGATGCGAAACCATTGCAATTTTTCTCCATAATAATTTTTTTTACACCTCAACCATTATTGAATCATTACTATCTCGACTTTCTCCGTAACTTGAAATGTGAAGTTTATATCAAAATAGTCGTGTATTGAATTAATAAAAAAATAAATAAAACAATAATTATATAGATCGATTTGCGTTAAGATTCAGCTCCACGAGGAAAGCAAGGTGCAGTAACCCCCATCCATCCTTCCTTCCTTCATCCCTTCTCCTCCCCCCCATCCCCACTTGTTGTAGTTCTTTGCTGTCGGCGTGTGTTGGTGGTTTAGAGGCGAGGCGTGTTGTAATCTATCAACATGAGGTGTGGTTGTGGTTGTGGTAATGGTGGTTAGGAAAAAAAAAAGTAGTTTAGATGGTAATGGTGATGTGGTAGAACTGGTAGTGATGTAACTATAGTGTTCGTGGTAGTAGTTGTGTTGGTAGTGAAGTTGTGATGGTCAGGAAAGAGGGGGTATTATTTTGGTAGAGGTAGTAGAACATTCATGGTGTATACGATTGTGTGGTACCGGTACGATGACTCTGTTGTTTGTCTATGGAGCCGTCTTAGCAGTACTACACCACGAATGTTCTTGCATACGGCCCTTATAGTTTTGGTGGTGGTGGTGGTGGTGTTAACAGTGTTGGTGGTAGTGGTGTCTAGTGGAGGGTGCTGGTCATGGTGATAGTGGTGGTAGTAGTACAGTAGTTATGTGCAAGGGTCGCTACACTGGTTTTCCTGCCTTCTGGAGGAGTACAGTAACAGCGGGAGGAAGAGAAGACCGGTAGTGTTGAGAAAGAGACGAGGGAGTGATGGTGGTAGAGAGGGAGGGGGAATACACTAGATTGATGGATGGATAACTTGAGATATATAGATGGAGGAGGGCTGGAAGGGAAATATAAGAATAATGATCTCGAGATATGTATGGAGGGAAAGGAGGAGATAGGGGAGGGGTATATATAAAAAATAATAATGGCGAAAGATGTATGGATGGAAACAGGTAGGAGAGGAGAGGGAGAGGGATTGAGAGAGACGAAGGGACTGAGGAAGTATGAGAGAGATAACGGTTTCCCACCCACCATGTCACCTACCTCCGCAACACCCACTGTGGACGAAGCCGGGTGTAGCGATACACACACACACACACACACAGATAGATAGAAAGGTTGATTAATTGATAGATACTTTATTGACCACAGTTTCTTACAATACAAATAGACTCAAGAGTAAGTAAAGAATGCAATATACAGCATGTTCCTGAACTCAAACTTCAGGAATATATATATACTCCATCGACAAACAACCCCACGATACAATATTTATTATATGGCAGAATAGCCCTGTGGTACCCAGTCCCCGCGGGCTTGGCACTATCAGGCCTCATCACTCGGTCACATCATGGCCATAGCCTACCTGGTTTTGATAGTTGTTAGATAGATAGTAGATATACTTGTTGGTAAATCTGGAGCCACTTATTCCTCCAAACTTTTCCAAGCAACAGGCCACCATTATATTTGTTAATGTGATACTGTTTCCGAGCTTACATTTGAAGATTTAAGGTGTACTATTGTAGTACCAAAAGTGTACTGTCCCGTAAGAGAATTTGATATGTGCCTCAGTTTTACCCACACAGGCAAAATCGGACTCGGAAAGTATAGTAAATGTGGTGATGGTTGTAGTAGTGTTCGTTTTGGTGATGGTGGTGGTAGTGGTGATGATATCTGCGGTGTTGGCACAGAATAATGCTGATGGGTTCGATGATAGTAAATGTATATAGTACAGTAGGCACAATCGTAGCCATAAGTTTCAGTACAAATTGCTGACTAATGTTTTCATATTCTCATAATGATGTTACTGTTTTGAATAGTGAGTAGATGCTTGTAGTAAATTAGAAGATTTTAGCTTGACCTGCTTATTGGAAAGTTTCCCAGCTAACAATCAAGGGGAAGCTGTCAAACACTTATATGAGTCGTTCCAATGTGGATGGATGATTATTATTGTCCACGACTGTGCGTATAATCAGATGATGTCAAGCCTCTCACATTCGGGAAACTTACACGTGGCGTCTATAACAGTTTCTCCTACAGTAAAGTCGTCTGATACTTCAGTGCAATTTTCATTGAATGGAATATTTAGTACAAAATGTTTTGTTAGAGTTGACAGATGCCGGTCTAACACAGAGGGTATGATGGACCAACGCTTGTTATCAGTGCAAAGTTATTCGTATAAATATAGAATATTTTTTTCTGCAGTTTCTTTGCACATAGTTTCTATCATAGCCTACCATGTTTTCCTCCGTTGTGACGTAGCAGTGAGAACGATAGGAGCTTGGTATCACCACGGTCGAGATAGAATCACTGTATCGTCACGAGCCATAATAAGTATCCATGCAGAGGTCTTGCTGAAGTTTGAAATTAACTGACATAACCGTGAACCAGTTACTCGACAATTCTTTTCTTGTCTCATACTTGCTGGAGCTCGTTTTAATACTCCACCAGATCAGTATTCAGATTTCTCCCAAAATAATAAAACCACGCTTTTAGGAGGCTTTAGTGGTGGTAGTATTATAGTGACGGTAGCGGTGGTAGTTTTGGTGATAACGGTGGAGGTGATAGTGGTAACGAGGGAGGTGGTGGAGGGGTGTGGTAGTGGTAGTGGTGGGGTGAAGGGCGTGTGATTGACCCCACACTCTGACCCCATTCTTCCGGTCTACCCTCCCTACTCCTCTCCCACAACCACCACAGTTATACTCTCTCTCTCTCTCTCTCTCTCTCTCTCTTAACATTTCATTCCTCCTTCCATCATTTCACTTGGCGGCGTCCCACAGCAGGCAACACTCCTCCAGTAATTAACTGAATTTCCTTTTTTCTCTAGCAATTTAAGCTTTTCAGTGCCAGTGCTGCCTTTTTTGGTTTTGTTCTGATTAAATCCAGACACATCTGTTCTGTAGGCTAGACTTCAGCTACGCACATCAAGTTTTTATTTTGTTTTTTTGCAATTCTTATCAGTGTCGTATTTTAACGTGTATCCACTCCACAGTCTTGGTTTTAGTTTATTCATTTTCAGTCGAGTTATTAATTAAGGGGGTAATATACTTTTAGTTAGAGCGCCTTGATCCCTCCAAAGTATGCCGGGAAACAGGGCTAGTTTAATAGAAGAATAATGATGACCTGTCGCGTGGAAAAGATTGGAGGAATACGTCAGTTACCACCACTCTACTTCCACCTCAAGGAAGAATCATAGTGATGGCCGCAAATTCTCTCCATTGTCTAGTCTCTAGTGTGTATTAAGAGGGAAGTGCATTGTTGGTAAATCGGGAGAAACATAATCCTCCATACTATTCCAAGCAACAGGGTACCATTGTTTTTGTTCATCTGGTCTTGTTTTCTGGCATAAATTGGAGGAATCACGGCGCTCTAATGTACCAAAAGTGTTTTAACCCCCTAAGCTAAGGGGAACATATAAGAGAGAGCGAGAAAGAAAGAGTGGGAGTCGGAGGGATTTATAATGAAGACTATACAAGGTCAGTAGAGCAAGAGGGATGTACAGTACAGTATAAGTAACTCGTTGACAGCCAGTATTGATTGCTGTAATTGTATTTCGACTAACTCCAGACGGCTTTGTTCCGCCAGGGGACAGCTATATAGACACACATCTCTCTCTCTCTCTCTCTCTCTCTCTCTCTCTCTCTCTCTCTCTCTCTCTCTCTCTCTCTCTCTCTCTCTCTCTCTCTCTCTCTCTCTCTCTACCTGGCGAACTTGTACAGGTACCGGCTCCCTTTTCTGTAGATGTAATGCAATCCAATACAAATTATATCAAATATTTACACACCTAGGTATTATCTTCAACATATATATGAACAATAGATGGAATTAATGCGCAAATTGTTTCTACTGTAATTTTATTGTTTAGACGGTAATTCATGCATTTTCGCCAGCAGGAGCCTTTTCGTAAATTTTTTAACTCTTTTAGTGTGCATTACTCTAGATAATATTATTTGACTAAGGAGAAACTAGAGGCAGCAAAAAATGTGTTAACATTTTGTATCAGTGTTGAGGTTTTGGATTGTGTTCAATAATTGAGTGTACAAATGTGGATAAAGTGTTCGATGGCCTTTATCGTCTGTAATTATGTTATGGTACGAGAGATTTAAGGAGGAAAGAAGAACTCTCTAGGCCTAAATTCCCTGTAGGGCGAGGGAGAAGATGATAGAGAGGTGGGACAGCAAGCACGAAGGAAACAGAAGGAAAGGAGGTAGAGGTATTGTTAGGTTATGTTGGAGTGAGTAAGCATGAGAGTGTGAGTTTGAGAGTTTTCTGACACCTCATAAAACTCGTACCAGTCATAAGGATAGGATTTTGAAGTCTGTAATTCTGTTGAAAATCAGGATCATGCCAGCATTTGTTTTATTGCTCTATACGAGGTTATAGAAAGAAAGAGAGAGGGGGGGGGGAGAGAGAGTGAGGGAGTACAGTTGTGAGTTCAAGGTATAATGCCAAGGTGATCCACAGAGCTGAGCAACGTACCGGGCCGCTGTACCGTAAAAGCGGGACAAGGCGTGTGCAGGCTGTAAAGATGGTCGTGTTCATCATTACATGCTTCTCTCTCTCTCTCTCTCTTTCTCTCTCAAAGGGGGCACTCGCGTGCACTTTCACTTTCTCTGATTTTTCATTTTGCATTTTCCTCTCTCCTCCTCTGTCATCTGTATTATGTATGTCTGTTCATATATATTTATATTTTGTAAATTATTCCCGTAGGGGGGTATTACCTGTAGTGATGTAGGTAATACTTTAAAGGTTTTGGCGCCCCTTCGGCCCCAGCCACTAGCTTTCAGTTCTTCAACTCTCCCTCCTTTCTTCCTATTTCCTTCTTGCTTGCTGTCACACCTCTCTATCACCTTTTTCTGGCGCTATATGACCTCGCTGTTGTGGCGCCTAATATCAATCAATCAATCAATTATGTAAACTTTAGGAAGGCAGAAGCCAGTGACAAGTGACATTATTGTCGCTATTTCGTTACTATACAGTACAAGGGAAGACATATTTCACTGACCTCTGCCTTCCTAAAGTTCACAAAAAAGTTTCTTAAGGTACGGTATGCAGTTCCTTTATTTCTTAGGACATGGGGGTATTCTTGGTCTACTGTTAAATTGCTAGGAACACCAAGTAATTAATAAAGGTTAACATCACTGATGTAATAGATATTATACTGATATTGTGACCTATGCCACATGACTGAAAATGTTGCAAGAAATCATTTGTAGTTCAGGTTACAAAAGTAACCCTTGGACTTTGGGTATTTCATAATTTTTAGAAGTCCAGTATATATTTATATATTTATATACAGTACTTCTTTGTATCTAGATAACTTCCCTTTGAAAAGAAAATGAACTGCACTGGCTTTACTTGAAAATGCAAGTCATAATGTATTGTATTGAGTATTAAAGGGGTAGTACAGTGTAGGTAAATCTGGAGCAACTGATTTCTTTAAACTATTCAAAGCAACAGGCCACCAATATTTTTGTTCATTTGCTCCTGTTTCCTGTCATACTTTGGAGGAATCAAGGCTCTCTAATGTACCAAAAGTGTATTACCCCCTAAAATGTAATGCCTTGTGTGTTCCTCAGAGCCATCCCAACACAAGGCAATACAGCTTTGGTCAGCCTCACCGTCTACCACCGCAATGCACTCGGCCTTGATGAGTTCCTGGGCCAGGTTCAGTTGCCACTCTCTGACTTTGACGTGTATGAGAGGCCGAGAAACAGGTGAGCATTACCCATCACGTCCTGACACACAGTTCACAGTTGTAAAATATACTTGGTCGTTTTGAATTCGGTATATGTTTGGTGTTATAGTATTTTGTCTTTAGATGAAACAGATATTGTAATTGTGGCTTTTATTTTTATATGATTATATTTTGATTAATTGTACTGTATATGTTTTAAAATTATTAATCTATAGTTGTTGAATTACAGGAATAAATGTGCAAAATTATTAGCTATTTATTTTCATACCATTATATTACAGATGGCACCGCCTGAAAGGCAAACCAGAGAAAGATCGGAAGAAAGGAGAAAAGGAAAGGGGGGAGCTAGAATTTAAAGTGGCCTTCACTGTTAAATCAGGATCCCTGCTTGATGTCTCAAACAAAAAGGATAAAAATAAATCAATAACTTCTCTGAAAAACTTGGGTAAGACTATGTTGGAGTCCTCATTTCTTTGTCTCTCTCCTGTATACAGTACAGTATATTGTAAAATACATATATCTACCTGAGGAACATCTAAAACATCATCAGCAGGTTATATCTTAAATAAATTGCTGTGACTAACAACAGATGATTCAAAGTTACAGGGAGACAGTGTTCCATGGGTTAAACACTGAGCATGCATGAAGAGTATTTACTGATCTCTCTAGAATTATAATACAGCATAGACATTATTAGTTTTACTATTACAGTACAGTTGTACTGTATTGGTTTTATTTGATTTTTTTCAGGAGGAAGTTTGATGAGTTTGGGAAACAAAGAAAAGGCCAACCTGAAAAGCTTTGCAAAGTCAGTCAGTAAGTAGAGGATGGTAACTAATGAGTATTGTAGTACAGTAATCCTTCATTTTACATGGTTTGACTCATACATACCCTATTTATATAAGTGCTAAAACCCAAATTGTACTCAGGATGGTACATCACATACATACAGTACTTACCATCTCACCTTGTATAGTACCTGTACAGTTTTACAGGTACAGGAATATAACTTTATACAGTACATGGTATCAGTAGACTCTTATCAAAAGTTTTTGCTATATGTAGAGAAAAAGTAAATGATTCACAGTAGTTCTGAAAAGAGGTTGACCATGAATCAAAAAGGAGGGGTAGCAGATCACCAGTAGAATGACTTTGACAGAAACCATACTGGCAATCAAAGAAATTTGTGCCTAGTAAGATGCTTTTGAATTTTACAGTTAAGGATAGATCAGAGGGCTTTAGATAGATAAGAAATCAGAGCAATAGGGATATAGTTGAAGGGTTGAGAGTGATCCACCTTTTTTGGAACTGCTGCAGTCCTAAGTCTTTAGTGCTAATCCACTTTCTACTACTACTTAGGCCACAGAATAGACAAAATAGCCCACAAGCCCGGAAAGAAAAAGAGCCGCAAGGGGAGTGACGGCAACCCGGGCTTCCCACAAGAACTGGGAGTCTCACGTCAGCATGCAGGTGATGCTGACCCTGGAGTCATCTCGGACAGTGATGAAGATGACTTTGGGGTGAGTTTTCTACCACACTCTTGGTTTGTGACTCTGTCTGAAAGCAAAATATGTAGTGATAAGATTAGTGCTTCATACTTACTTTACATTACCACAGGTTACTTCATTTGAATGTTTTTTTTCTATTACAGTAATAAAAGACTATTTATTTATTTATTTATTTTTATTTTTCAGTTTGATGAAGAGGTGCGTGTGAATACAGGGTCAAGCAGTCCCTACAGTACAGTGTCTCGGGGTTCTTCTCTCCAGGAAGGACACGGTGAGTACAATACAGGTACTCTGCTCTTTTCATCACATTTTATACTCCATCACTCGTGACACTTCAGTTTCTACCACAATTCATTCATCATATTTCACACTCGGACACAAACTCATTGTTATGCAGTACAATATTTGATATACAGTACAAAATCCTGAATGATTGTACTCTGCCCTTTATAGGCACTCGAACCATTGCTCCCTCTAGTTAGTGGGGAAGTAGTGAAATGATGCTTATCTGCATTTTATAGAGAGAAAAGATGTAAGTCTGAAGATGCATGTCCAGCACTATATAGGTGTAACCTCAGTATAACTTTTGTCCCTTGTTGGTGTTTCTTTTCTCCCTCACTGTCGGTGCTGTTTCCTATGGAGTTTTTGGGAATGAATAGCCTCTTAGTTTATCAACAACATCTTGCCCCAAAGGTCCCAGTCCATTCCGTCGTATCCACACTCCAGTGAGACGGCCAAGAAGCTGTGTTCTTCCACGCCGTGAGGCTGTCATATTGCGTCAGTCAACCATACTTATTATCTCCGCTTTATACAATCTTGGACTAAAGTTCTGTTACACATACTCATCAATTTGATCGTTAAACTCTAATGATTCTGTATCTAAAATTTGTGAAAGTTTTTAATACAAAAGTGTATGCATATGTACTGTTGTCAAGAAGTAATTAATACCAGGAGTCAGACAAAACATTATGTCCATGACTGCACACTCAGCACTGTGTTCCAATATTTTACACTTTGCACTGCTTTATGTGCTAGATATTTACTTTGACAAGGAGAAGGTGCCAAAATAGTACTTTGAGACACAGTAAGATAAAGTTTCTGCAGTCCAAATGTATCAATGAGGCTTCAAATTTTTTTGATCGTTAAACTCTAATGATTCTGTATCTAAAATTTGTGAAAGTTTTTAATACAAAAGTGTATGCATATGTACTGTTGTCAAGAAGTAATTAATACCAGGAGTCAGACAAAACATTATGTCCATGACTGCACACTCAGCACTGTGTTCCAATATTTTACACTTTGCACTGCTTTATGTGCTAGATATTTACTTTGACAAGGAGAAGGTGCCAAAATAGTACTTTGAGACACAGTAAGATAAAGTTTCTGCAGTCCAAATGTATCAATGAGGCTTCAAATTTTTTTACAATAATTTCAATGAGTAACCGAAAGCATTGGACAAACCTAATTAATAAAATGCGTTTTAATTAGTCTACTGTATCTCAAATCATGGGAAATCTGAACTTGTAATTATTTTGAAGTTACATCTCTGCACATATGGTTCTTCTAAATGTATTGACACAGGTACAGTACTTTATAAAATGGGATCTTTTGTTCCAAAATACAAACTACATTACTGTATATAAATAGGTGTTTGTTACTTATGAATGTTCAGCACAACTGTGTGTCACTTTCTTCAATACTATATCTTCGTACCTGCATGCACATTTTTTCAACTAGTAATGCTTCTTCTCGGGGGTTTTGGGCATTTCAATTACACTTTTGCTTTACAGTTAAATGATCTTATTCACTTTTTTCCTGAGTATGATTTGTGGCACTTGATTATGGTTTAAAAAGTGTACAGATAGTAGTTCAATGGTATATTATTTTTTCCTATTTGAGAAATGTGAGGACTAATGGCAAAAAGCTTGCTCAATGTGAGTAAAAGCTCAAGCATTATGTCCAATTTCATTCATGATGCCTAGACTCGTTGTGTTTGAAGGAGCATAAGTTGTAGTAAGGAGGAAAGATAGACTTATGGTAAAAAGCTTCTGAGTTGACCAGTTGTGTACAATATATGGAATACTGAAAGTACCAGTTAACTCTTGTATCAGAAAATTGAACAGAAAAGGGGTGAAACTGAGTAGCTGTGGGTGCTTCTGAGGAGAAGCAGCATACAGTAAATTGAAAGAGTTCAGAATAACATTGTCCAGTGTGATAGCAATAGAAGAGAGGACCACAGAATACAACTTTGCTGGGAAGAGAGAAAGGTTGTAGTGAATCAGTAAAAGGGAGAAAATTGATGAAATTAAGGATCTTTGATTCCACCCTGTCCAGGAGTGTAATGAAGGTTGAATCACCTCCTACACATGTGAGCTGTACTTCATACATGGGCGGATGAGATCCCTATACAGAGACAATAGCTTCTGTATTTGGAAATGAAGTGTTCACGGAATCTGCACAGTATGTGTAACTTCTTTGAGGTGATTTTAGCTAGAGAGATAGTATGAACTTCACAGAAGAGGTTGTGAGAGAGAGCAACACAAAGAATATTGAGAGAAAAAGGATTATATAGCTGCTGTGTCAACTAGTATTTTATATAGCAAGTTAATGTTGAACACAGCTCAGCTTTGGCACACATGTTAGTAACTTCATGACACCAGAGAATTGTGAGCGTATGTTCAGGCCTCCTTCAGCCAGAGGAAGCACAGGGTACTAAATAATTGCCTGTTGTGTACAGATGATGATGTTCCACGACACAATGGTGCCAACCAGTTCATGCAAGATTCCAGAGCACCACCAAAGCCTGCCAGACTCGGAGGTAAGTTGACCACCTTTCACTCTCTCTGTCTGTTTTTCTGCCATGGCTTTGGTTTTACAAAAGTCAAGTTTGTAAGAACTGTACTGATCAAATCTAGTATAGCCTATCTTGTTTGGTAGACAGATATTAATGCTTTTGTTTCAGCCAGGCAGTAATAAGAAAAATGTGTGTTCATTGTAGAGTTGCATGTACTCTTGCGGACAAATATTTCTTTCCACTCAGGGGTGACCCATTCGGTTATCTCACCATTGTTATCATGTACTCTTATGATGTTATTGCTTTAATTTATGTGCGACTATTTACTGGAAGTTAGAAGCTGCTTCTTCATTAATATATAAGAAAAATATATAGCTCGCTATTTGAGAAAAGTACTCGCATGTTTACTAAAGTCACCCCTATGTGGAAAGAAACTGTTGTCCACAATAGTAAATTATGTAACAAGTATTAATTAGCCATATACAGTACTGTAATGCTTTTCAGATTGAATATATTGTATGTTTTTTGTTTTTTGTTTTTTTATAATTATATAGTATAGCTTTTCTTCTTTTAGCTGAAACTTGACATACAGTTTGAACTTCATGGACCTGATAAATGTACCTGATTCTCTCTGTACAGTCCTAACCAAAAGTTCCCAAACACTTCAGCATTCTTGGGATTCAATTGTGTAAAGAAAAGCTACCGTACTCTATTTTCGTAATCTTTTCCTCATTCCCGCACTTTCAATAAAGAGAAAACTGATGATTTTTCCAGTCGGCTATTGTTGCATTGCTCGGTTTAGAAGCTTGGAACTAATATCCAGTGCCTGTCTATTGATGTTTACTTTGAGTCAGGTGCCTAAGGGCCTCGTCACACCAAGGTCATGATCAGACTTTTAACTATGCAAAGCTTCAAGTGACGATATGACAAGAGAATAATAATCTGGTATATTTTGCCCTGAATACACCAAGTTATTCTTAGTTATTTCTTCCAACACGTGACGAGACCTTGGACCTTAAACAAAGGGTGATAGCAATTACATTTTCAGACTAACACATTAACACCAGGTACAGTAATTATATTTGTTGGAGGAAAGCACTTCATTATGTCTAAAAGTTTCGAGCTACTGTATTTCAGTTCACCCACTACAGTACAGTACAGTACATGTTATTCAACATCTTGTGGTTGAATAACATACTGTACTGTACTGTAGTGTACAATATATGTAGTAAAACAGGATCAATTTAAAAAGTCACTGGATGTTACCTATTATCAAAGTTTTAATGTAAGACGTTTAAGTATGGGCAAATTTTCGAACTTTTACCAAATATGAAAAAGTTATATATCTTTGAAAATAGTTGTAACTCAAGTTAGTGTCAGCACTTCTCAAGTTGTATTTAAATAATTGTGGTACTTAGTATACTGTATTATGCCCATAATTAGAATTTTTTTAGCTGAGGAACCAAAACTTTTTTTTTTATGTATATATATATACCAGTGTCATATTTCTATCTAAACAAATATATTCCTTATGGTTGACGATTTTGACGTGAAGCAATATTGCGCATACAATATTTAATTTCGTTTATCTACAGCTACATAGTTTTTGCTCTACCATAGGTGTTAATCACCATGCAGTTTTAGAGAAAAATTTGTAACATAAAATTGCCCAGCATAGTTACTATTAGTCAGTGCATGGTCTGTGATTAGTTTCTAATTGAGTGCAATGAAGACTGACTTTTGAACAAAGTACAGTAGTCTATTGTTTGACCATCGTCTGTTTTAGAATGCATATATAGTAGAAATCGTTTATACATCCCTATGCAGTAACATTTCAATTATCGTCATTATCAGAGTCGTAAAATCAATAGTGGAGAAATATATTGGGAAGGGTAAGAAGTTGTATGCTGCCTTCATGGACTTGGAGAAGGCATACGGTAGAGTTGATAGGAAAGCTATGACAGAGGTGTTGAGAATTTATGGTTTTGGGGGGCCTTTGCTGAAAGGCATTGAGGCTTTTTATGCAGATGCAAAAGCATGTGTACGTGTAGAGGGTGATCTAAGTGAGAGTTTTAATATTAGTGTAGGGCTGAGACAGGGGTGTGTTATGTCACCATGGTTGTTCAATATATATATGGGTAGTTGTATGAGAGAGGTGAAAGCCAAAGTGAATGGTCTGGGGGTGAAGTTGAGGCTGAATGAAGCAAATTGGTCCCTGGTGGCAAGTTTGTTTGCGGATGACACTGTGCTGATGGCTGAGAATGAAAGGAATTTACAGAGAGTGGTTGACGAATTTCAGTCTGTGTCTAAACAAAGGAAACTGAAGGTGAATGTGGGTAAAAGTAAAGTGATGGTATTTGAAAGAGCAGAAACTGAAGTGATTGACTTTGCTACACCTTACAGAGTGGCTGTACCAACTGGGACGAAGTGTGAGATAACTCTGAGGGGTGAGAGGATGGAGGAAGTGAAGGAGTTTAAGTACCTGGGTACAGTTATGTGTAAACATGGAACTATGGAAGGAGAAATTAGGGAGAGAGCAGTGAAGGGTAGACAGGTCATAGGATCACTGGGGAGGATTATGAAGGGTAGAAGTGTGAGTATGGAAGTGAAAAGGGGACTACGAAATAGTATAATCCTGCCAACACTGACATATGCGTCGGAGACATGGACATGGAGTAGGGCTCATCAGTCTAGAATAGGTGCTGTGGAAATGAGTTACTTGAGAGGAGCATGTGGACTTACTAGATGGGATGGAGAAAGTAATGAGAGTGTGTATGAGAGATGTGGTATGAGTGAGAAGGCAATTGGCATTGAGTGTGGAGTGGTTGAGAGAGTGAAACGTGATACATTGAGGTGGTTTGGACATGTGGAGAGAATGCAAGGCGAGGAATTTGTAAAGAAGGTGTATGGAAGTGAAGTTGTGGGACCTGGTGTGAGAGGCAGACCTCCGGTTAGATGGCAGAACAGAGTGGAAGAGTATGTAAAGGAGAGAAACGTGAGGGGCAGAGTATGGCTTGAACAAGTAAGGAGGGAGTGTTGGAACAGGGAGAACTGGAGACACTTCTGCCGTGGCCACCCCCTTGGGGGGGAGTTCCCGTAGGGAACGAGGCGTCGGAGCTATAGATAGATAGAGATGAAAGCCAAAGTGAATGGCCTAGGGGTGAAATTGAGGCTGAATGAAGCAAATTGGTCCTTGGTGGCAAGTTTATTTGCGGATGACACTGTATTGATGGCTGAGAGTGAAAGGGAGTTACAGAGGGTGGTGGATGAGTTTCAGTCCGTGTGTAAACGAAGAAAACTGAAGGTGAATGCTGGTAAGAGTAAGGTGATGGTATTTGAGAGGACCAAAACAGAAGTAATTGACTTTGCGACACCCTATAGAGTGGCTGTACCAACTGGGACGAAATGTGAGATAACCTTAGGGGGTGAGAGGATGGAGGAGATGAGGGAATTCAAGTATCTGGGAACAGTTCTGTGTAAACATGGAAGTATGGAAGGAGAAATCAGGGAGAGAGCAGTGAGGGGCAGGCAGGTCATAGGATCACTGGGGAGGATTATGAAGGGTAGAAGTGTGAGTATGGAAGTGAAAAGGGGACTGAGAAGTAGTATAATCCTACCAACACTGACATATGCGTCGGAGACATGGACATGGAGTAGGGCTCATCAGTCTAGAATAGGTGCTGTGGAAATGAGTTACTTGAGAGGAGCATGTGGACTTACAAGGTGGGATGGTGAAAGTAATGAGAGTGTGTATGAGAGATGTGGTATGAGTGAGAAGGCAATTGGTATTGAGTGTGGAGTGGTAGAGAGAGTGAAGCGTAATACACTGAGATGGTTTGGACATGTAGAGAGAATGCAAAGTGTGGAGTTTGTAAAGAAGGTGTACGATAGTGAAGTTGTGGGACCTGGTGTGAGAGGCAGACCTCCGGTTAGATGGCAGAACAGAGTGGAAGAGTATGTGAGAGAGAGAAGTGTGAGGGGGGGAGGGGGGATGGACCAAGTAAGGAGGGAGTGCTGGAACAGGGAGAACTGGAGACTCTTCTGCCTTGGCCACCCCCTTGGTGGGAGTTCCTGGATAGAGCGAGGCGTCGGAGCTATAGATAGATAGATAGATAGATCAGAGTCGTATCAATGTCCATAGGGGAGGTGGCTGAGTGGTTTGTGTTCTTGACTCATAACCTAGAGGTCGGGAGATCGATTCTCTCAGGTGAGGGCCTGAGAATATTTACTCTAACGATTTGAGTTTCAGGCACTAACTATAAGGCCACCAAATGTCGTAAAACACCCTCACTGGTACCATAACAGCTGCAGTATTTGGGAATAACCCTCACTTCCCTCCCTCTGTGGCTGGGTACCAGTTCGGGAGTCGTGACGTGTGTGTGTGTGAGCAGCAGTTGACCTGGGCCACGGTAATGGGCTTGATTAAGCCCATAAAGTATAAAAAAAGAAAAAAAAAAAGTGGCTAAATGAATCAAATTATGTATGCTAGTGTCCATACGTAATGCAGTGTTGCAGTTTTTATTTCACGATTAAACTTTTACTGTACTGTATTAAAAAACAAATGTACACATGTGGTGCCATATCTGCTGCTACTTCTTGTACCGCATACAGTTGAGGGGTTTGTGTTTTATAGATGAATTGGTGGGCTACTAATTTTTCCAAACTACTCTACAATACTCATATACTGAAGTACTAGTCTGTTTCCTGTCATAGTTTGGAGTCATCAGTAGCCTTCCAATTTATCCACAACAGGTAAATCCCTTATTGCCCCTGTGTATAATGAAAGTTCTTGTGTTTTGTGGAGTGCCATGACTGCTCCAGTGCCTTGACCATAGTGTTTGTGTGTGTGTGAGCATGCATGCAAGCGTGTGTGTGTGTACTGTATTGTCTCCAGCCCCCACACAGAAAAGGATAGTCTTATGCGAGTGACAAAGGGTGAGATAGCTTTGAATAGATAGGTACTGTACAGTAATAAGGAAGAAGGCAGAGAAAAGGAAAGGTAATCACCCCCTGCAAATAACAACATAACAATTGGGATTCTAAACCACCTGCAGTTATTTGGAATGGTGAGTGTTTAGTAAGTGAAAAATTTCTGTACAGTACTTTTATATTGTATGAGGCAAGTAAATCATAGGAATATGTATATGGGTTTGGGTGGGTAGTGCATCATTACCCATATTATTCACTTTACTGTATCTATATGGGCCTAGGCCTCTTCATGTGGATGATTGAAATGTTACTATATATGGAATTTAGCTTGTTTAAAGGAGTTATAGTTATTAATTAAAGATAATAATGGTACTTTGTAAATATTGTTGTATATCTGTAGAAAGAGGTACCGGTACTGTAATTGTGTGTACAGTAGTTTTATAGTATTATCTTTCAATCTTCTATAGTAAGTCTTTATAAAATAACTCATGCTTATTGGGTACTAACTCATTACAATATTAGTTTTATGATACAGGGTATGCTAGGTATTGGATATAGATTACAGACCTATAATAACAGGAGTGTCATATGTGAAATGTAATTTAATCTGAATGATTATTACAGCATTCTTCTCATTGGCTTAAAGATTGACACTGCAATCAAAATTATTTTATCAGTGTCATAGTGTTGTTTTGGTGTGTGTATGTGCTTTGCTTCACCCCATCTGCACAGTTGCTTTGCCAGTTTGTGTATGTGATATTTGCACCTGCAAGTGTATGCAACCCTTAGGGGTAATGAACTAATAACTGCACTCTTAGCATATAACATGTCATTTGTGTATTAAGAATATAGACCACACAGACTTTAATCAGGGCTGTAAAAGATAGTTTTATATTCCACCTATTGTGAATGATTACCATACTAGACAAACTAAGTTACTTTTATTGAGACATTTACAGATAGGTGCTGAGGAGGAATACGAGCCAAAGTTATGACTAATATCTGATAGATTTCACATACTGAGATGTATAAAGGATCAAAAGAAACTCCTTGTTACATCATCTAGAGTCAGAATTTTGTTCTTCAAACATTAACCATATGGCCTATGTTAAAATCTGTGGGATGGCTTAAGAGGGGCTCTGCTAGAGGGTAAATCCCATCCCTGTTGGTACAATCAGAAATGTACAGCCAGTCATAGAACAAGACCTCAGTAGAGAAGAGGATGATTGTCTTAGTTAAAGTCATGGCTGCTGTGTCCTGAACCTATGATAAAGAGTGCAGAAAATATGTCTTGTCAGTCATAACAGTTCAGAACTTGGGGTGGCATTCCAGTTAAGCTCTCACAACCTATAGCCGTTCTTGGTCAGGATTAGGAGAGGCATTTAGGCAGAACTATCCAGGAATCACCTTGTTTAATTTAATGCAGTATTTTATACTACAGTATTCCTATTACATTGATGGTGAAAATAGGCCAAGTGTGCTGGGGCAAGATGCACTCTGAACTCCTGTCAAATTAGTTTAGAGACACAAGACGCAAGTTCAAATCCAAAACTATGATGGGAATTTAAGTGCACCTTATTGTTTATCCTGTGCACTTGACGTGTGCCATATGGGGTATCTGTGATATTGTCAATGTTTTGGAGGAAGCAGTATCTGTTAATTCCATAACTAAATCATGAGACCATTATGAGTAGCATTTCATGTTTTTAGTAATTTCCAGTGTTATAGTACAGTATTCTACTGTTAGTAGATTGCCAGTTTTTGTAATATGTATAACAGTTAACAAAATTACTAAAAATTTCAATTTGAAAAATGGTTCCTTTTCACCAACATCAATAATATGCTATTGCAGCAGGTGTTGCTTCTTATCGCCTATCAAGGGATTTATTGACTTTTGCACAGATACAATAGTGGCTGAAAATTATTTAGCAGTAGGTGCATGATGCTTGACTTATGAAGAGAAAAAGTGTGTTGAATATATGTACTGCAACCTCATGAAGGCAAAAAGTCTTCAGACTTGGATACTGTATACTGTACTGTAATGTACAATATAATTTATTTCATGAAATAACTTTTTCTTCTCACAAGGCACCCCATTATAGCATGATTTAGTAAAGGCCATTTTTGTTTGGTCTTGGAAATTTTATCTTTTATATTAGCACTCACAGTAATGCATCAGTATTATGTCATGGATAGAGATAGAAAGAGTGCAGGCTATAATTGTTTGATGCCTCGCTAAATGGATAAACTTTTAAAGAATATACTGTACATTGTTTGACATTTTACGTAGTCATTTCCAAGCTGAATGAATTATAAATGAATAATGATACTGTAATTATGAATTAATAATGTTTTCTGCTCTACTGAGAGTCTTAAGGAAATCATTAACATACAAAGTAGAAGCAGTTATAATGATATAATTACTGTAAGAAGTGAAGAATAGTGCAGGAGTTACATGGAAAAGGATGACTACTGAATCCTCCAAACTATGTCATGAAGCAATTTTCCTATTAGTAACATTAAGGTGATTTGTTTCTGGGATAGTTTAGAGGAATCAGTTGCCTGTCAGTTTACCTTCTGCTCAGTACTTCATACTTTAGTAAATCTCAATATTTTTTTTATATGAACTGAGAGAAGCTGTCTTGCCCAGTTAACACCTTAAGGGAATGCTGAAATTTATAGGGTTAGATCATGTAACTACTGTAAGTACTTTTGTGCGAATTGAAGTATTTGAACTTATTTAACCTTGTTCAAGTGAAATTATCTTGGCAAAAACTAGCAACATCCATGTCTCATATTACCCCACTATGGTATAGGGGACTGAGGTTGTGTTACCATAACTAGATCACTGAAAGGAGGTGACCAATACAGTCCCAGTGCTGTAAATCTATATAAAAAGTTATTTATAATGTACTGTTGCTTTACTGTATCGACCAAGGCTAATTCGGTTTTATAATTATTAGTGCTTCCAATTTCCAGGAGCACCAATAAGTTGAAAAAGTAAGAGGTGTTCATTTTTATAATGTGTATGTTTGTATGGCATTTACGAAGAAATGCCGTTTCTGTTTACATACTTTACCATTATATACATCAGAGTTAATCATATGCATGTAATTTTTATCATACACTGATATATAAATTATGTTTAAGATTATACGTGTATACTATCACCAAAATATTTAGTAGGCAACTTGTGCAACCACAAATGCAACAGTGTAGCTACATCTATAAGTTCACCAGAGGAGGGTGGCGATAAACTCCTGAAATACATTATTTTTTTACACGTGTTTTTTGTTATGATTTTGAGAATAATTTTTCTTAGTCATACATAGGTAAAAGATTTAAGGGCCTTTATTGACTTGCAGGGAATGTTGTGGAAGTCCCCACAATCTCCCTGGAGTCCCCTGTGCCAACCCCTTCCCCACAGCCCTCCCCTCCACCCTCACCCCTTCAACCCTCCAACCCCCCCACCCCACCCTCCACCAGCACTCCTCTCACCTTCCCTAACCTCACACCCATTAACCTCTCCACTAACAACAATAAAAACTCTGGCCGCCACTCACCACGCCACAGCACTTCATCTGACTCTGCCATGACCCTCTCGCTATCTAGTAGCTTGCTTGCCAAAGATACTGGTTCTATAGCAAGTTCTGAGTCCTCCCCAGAACCCACACCTCTGAATAAGGAGATATTCCCTGATTCTTTTGTGCCAAAGAGCTCCTCCCCTCCATCTCTGCCTTCACCCCCACCAAGGAAAATACCCCCCCAAACTATTGCTGCTACTACTACTCCTACTGCTACTGTCCAACAAGATGTTTCTCCTCCTGAACCACCACAGCAAAAGGAAGCTTTCCCTGATAAATTAGTGCCCCAGGATTCACCCTCTACCCTTAAGCCTGTACCTTACATTAGGTCTACCAGCGTCAATGAAACGGCCTCCATGCCAAGTTCTGGTACCTCCAAGACTGATCAGTCTTTGAAAGCTCCCATACCTAAAAATAGGTCACTCAGCACTTCTGCTGCCCCTAAAATTGTGGAGAAGACAGTGTTCTCCTTCCCAAGCAAGGAGTCCAGTATCAAAAAGGGTTCTGCCTTGGCAGCTTTAGCTTCTGCTACTTCTAAACTACCCTTTGTGGAAAGTGAAGAAGTTCCCTCCTCTCCTGCTTATAAAACCAGTAACTCTGAACTAACATTCCCTGCTCCTAAATCACCGCCTTACTCTAACGGTGTAGACGACCCTGTTCCACCCACTCCCACCACCCCTAGTGCTTCTGTGTGTAGTATGGGGTCAGGATCTGGCACTCCCTCTGGCCCTGCAACCCCCCTGGACAGTAGCTGCGGCCCCTCCCCTGCTCCAACCTCCCGCTCCTCCCATGGAACACCGGGGCTGGCTGAACGGCCAGGGGCCACTGTGGTACGCTCAGGCTCCCTCCATGAGAAGCCCACAACTCAGCCTGTCATTGATGAGTGGGAGAGGAAACTTTATGGCAGGAATGCTAGTGAGTAGGCTTTCTCTCATGCCTTTCGGTGGTTACTGCTGCAGTTTTTTGTCGTCTGCAAATGAATTGACAATAAGCTATGTTTGTAGAAGAGTAAACTTTCATGAAAGAACTGAGATTCAGACCAACCCAAGTGTAAACATTGCCAAGGTTTTTATTTATGCTCTCATTCATTATCAAAATGAAATATTTGTTGCCTTCACAAAGAAGTTTGAAGAAGGTTATGGTTTCACTTATGGTTATTTGTTGGTTAGGCTAGTTACCAACCATACTGCAAACCTAGAACCTCATGTTGTGTACAATTGGCTGGTTTTGATTCCCAGTTCCTCCAGTTGAGTTTATTCTTCAACAAAGTAACTACAATACTGTACTTTTGTGTCAGAATAAGTTATAATAACAGGGCCTTGTATGTATTTATGATGCAATGAAAATATGAATCGTTCGCATGATTCTTATGATTTGCTAAAGAGCATGTTGCAAAACAATATGACAGCTTTTAGGTTTAGGTTTGTAACACCTGTGGTTTTATATGTTTTCTCCATCTAGAACTCTGTTCCTCCATATGAGTGTGCATGAGTAGTATGACTGCAGAATAAAGAAGAATGCATAAGGAAACAATATTGAGGCTGTTAAGTACAAGAAAGTCTTAAATGTAGAAAAAGTATTTCCTTTATGATGATTGTCTATTTCTGTGGTATAGACATGCAAGTCATTTAGGAATTTAAATTTGTATCTCTAATATAATGCAGACATACAAGCACGTAGCTGGTACTTAATGTATACAGTATAATTATTCGCTCCCTTTCATTCAGTTCTTTTGTTTCTCTTCAGTATTTTACCTTAATTAGGAAACATTTTCACCTCAGTAATATTGCCTTTTTCAAAATATTTTATATCTGGTTCTGATATTTCTAGTCTGAAGTAAAACTTCACTTCTGACATGAACTCTTTTAAGAGACTGTACAGTATTTTAAGCTCTTTTCAAGTGTACAGTATTTGCATGATATCTTTAAGCATTTCTGAGAGGACTGTACTGTAGTAGGATCAGCAAACTCTCCAAGTGTTATCAGGTGCTGTAAAAGAAAAGATATTATTTGTCCACCTAAATAGAAAAGTTCCAGTATAAGTTGGATGTATTTTCTGTGAGTAAAATATTATGCATAAAACAGCCTTATTAAAGTAAGGGAGCTGTAAATACTTTGAATTGCCAAACTGCCTGTTGTGTGTGCATGAAGTTGGCAAAATGACTATCCAGTTAAAGAGTGGAACATCTTTAATAAATTGAATTATAATTACAGGAACCTTAATTCGGAGCTCAGGTAAAAGCACCGCATTTGATTCCAACATAGTTTATCCCATTAGCTTAGAAGTAGATGAACCCATAAAGTACAGTACATATTAAAGCATACAGGCTTGTAGTATCCAGTAGCCTAGTGTCCTGCTTGTCTTGCTTGTTGCTTGTGTTGCAAGAATTGCTTTGCTTTTTTTTTTGTGATTCTTTTATGCTTGCTGTATCTTTATAATTATGTAGTTTCACTAAATCCTGGCTTTGTATTACTTTCTACAACCCTCTCATGCACAGATACTGTAATTGTATGTCACATGGAATAAATGGGTAGATATTATTAGCAGATTAAGGGGATAGTATACTTTTGGTACATTGGAGCACTGTAATTCCTCCAAAGTATGCCAGGAAACAGGACTATATGAACAAAAATAATGTTGGCCTGTTGCCTGGAATAGTTTGGAGGAATCAGTAGGTCCATATTTACCAACACTACTACCCCCTAAAAACTATTGTACTCAATTCTTCCAAAATGTGCCACACAGCAGACCACCTAAAGTGAGGCAATGTAATCTGCTTCATGCTACAAATTGGAAGAGTGAGTAATGCTAGATTTATAAAAAGCATCTTGCCATCTCTGTTACTTGGATTGTTTTCCCCATTCCATAGAAGTCAGTCTTCACTGCAATATTAGAGAGCTATTGGTTCCTCTAAACTGTGCCATGAAACCGATCCCCTGTTAGTAACATTGTGATCATTTATTTCCTGGCACAGTTTGGAGGAACCATTAGCCCTCCAAAATGACCACCAGAGATTATCTCCCATAAAGTTAATGAGATATCACAGGTAAATGTCACAACACAGAGAGTTCGAAAATTCAATCCATCTGACTGATATCCTAGGAGTACTAAAGACTGGTTGACTTGCTGTTATACATAATAGTAGTGTTTTGCATCATAGGTCTGAATCTCTAATGGAGAGAAACTCTTAAGGACTCCTGTGGTGTACAGTAGTCAGAAAATTGGAGATAAATGAGTCCATTACTACGACGAAACACCACATACTGTATATGGAAGGGGCTTGTTTCGTGGCATAGTCAGGAGGAATCAGGAGCCTCCAATTTTCATACATGTTCACAAGGTCCTTAACTGTAAATAGGAGCCTAGTGATTCCTCCAAACTATATCACCAAACAGATCCTCCATTAGTAACATTAAGGCGATTTCTTTCCTGGGGGAGTTTGGAGGAATCTGTAGTAGCTCATTGACCTACCAAAATTGAAAATATAACATGCTTCCATTGTGCATCACCTGTGCACGAGTAGGTGACGCTAGACTCTGCTGATGCTGTAAAGGGCAAAGCTCTTCTCTATTGCTGACATGGTTATTTGAGCCACATTTTTACCCTTATTCGGTAAATACACTTGTTCTTGGGATGGAGAGCCTTTTTACTAAATCCTTTACTGTGTCTCTGTTTGTTCTGTACTTACCTATTTTTTTACTCTGTTTATTTTATTTCTTTTAGTTCTCTTTATTTAAGTAATGATACCAGTTGTATGCAGTGCTGTATGTCATTGGTTTAAGTTTTTATTTAAATGAGACAGCTTTGTTTCATGAACTAAAAGTGAAAGTTTTGTTGAACTTTGCTATGATGTTTTCTCTCCAGCTATTTAATGCACTTGCTAGAAAATATTTATGCTGCTAGAGTGTGGATCTTTACTAAACATTGCAAATGATAGGTCTAATAACGATTGTTTTTTGTTTTTTCGGGTTTTCAGGCAACAGCGAGTTTACATGTATAGATCAATCAGCTATGGATGACATTTGCCACTATCAGTAGTAAACGGAAGTACTACTTATTATTTATTAATGTAATGTTAACATACTACCAAACTACTTGCATCATTAATTGCTATGGTTAAAAAATGTATAGATTACTTAAAATATTAAAATGCATACTTTTTAATAAAAACTGATTGAAGTACAGTATAATGCATGATGGGAAAGAAGTTACTCATTACAGGATTATGGAAGAAATAATTGAATGAAGTGCCTTTAATTAACATTGCAGTTTTTAGTGGAATACATTTATGTTGTACTTGGTTTACAGTATATGAGCACTGCAGCATAATAATTATTTCCCCTGACCTACGATGCCTCATACATGATAGTATTTTTATCTCCTAATACCCCTGTGTATTTTCCCTAACCTACAGTGCCTCTTGCATGACAGAATTATTTGTTAACTCATGCCGGTGTGTTCCAGTAGTGGGGAGCATGGAGAATGTGAACTACAGTGAGAGTCGGTCATCTTTGAACACTTCCCGATCCAGCAGCACCCAAGACATAGCTCGGATAGATGAACATGGCTCCAGGTAAATGAATGTACATCATTCATTCCCATGCTGAATAGACTCTCATTGTACAGTTGGCGGCAAAAGTCGTGTCGCCTCCCTTAGCGTTTCTTGAAGGATAACATAAAGGATAATCATCGGACCAGCACTTTCACCATACAGAATATCAATATCCGAGGGGCAAATTACTCTGTGTTTTCATTTTACGAGCCTGTGAAGCTTATATTTCAATACTGTACTTCGTGACTAGGCAGATGTGGCATCACGACTTTTGCCACCGACTGTACACTGTACAGTAGTCGCTGTTTTTTTCCGAGGTCCAGAATCATAGATGTGTGTGGCACCTACACAATACAGATTTCACTCACTGTAAACTCACTGGCTACCTATTATAAAAATAAAAATAATAATGAATGGCATAATATTTACAGAGAACAATCACAGTTTTTATTAAAAGTTTCATTAACACAGCTCTGTATTGTCACTTTACCATACTGTGCTTTACATAAGTTTTTCATGCATTTTTTTTTTTTATTATTAGGAGGTCCAATATCCAAATAACTTCTCAGTTTGCATAGCATTATTTTTTTCTTCTTTTTACAATAACATATACACGTCACAGAGCAGCCACCAGACACTCTGTATTGTGTTCACTCACTTGTTTTGTTATGTGAAAGGGTTTATCCAGTACATATTGTATTTAGCAAAACATGGACTCGAATGGAGAATTTATGCAGTATTCACTTCCAGACTGCGCTATATACTGTATGTTTGTAATGTAGTTATAGGTACAGTACTGTACTTTATTTTACAGTATCCATAAGGTCTATTAAATTAGCATTGAATATTAATACTGTATCAGCCAAGAGGCTAGCTGACCAAGCTGAGGCTGGACTAAATGGTATTGTTGCAGATTTTCTACTGTCCATGGAGTCCCAGTTATATAAGGATGTAAGAATAATGTACTGTATATTTTATTAACTTTATCATGCAAATAACACTTACAGTACTTTGTGTTGTATTATTACTGTTACAGTCAAAATTAACTGTTTGTTTACGATGCACTTGTTTTGAGGAAGGGGAGTGGGCAATAATTTGACTTGGGGAAGATTTTAGCATTAAAACCATGTTTATTTGATGCAATTTTTTGTTACACAACCTCATCAGTAACACAATACTGCTGAAAATAAATTACTCTACTTGTATAATAACACTGTACAGTAATTACTAAGGTTGCCACATAATTTTTAATTGTATCTTGACGATTACAGGTTTCCAGAAATCAAGGCATTGAAACTAGAAAAGAAAACAAAAGAAGATAATGATGAAGGAGACGGGAAGAAGAGACGCGGCAAAGGAGGAGGATTGAAGTCAAAACTGTTTGGGTCATGTAAGTAATATACAGGATGCACCATAACACTGTAGTGTATATGTTGGTGTATACTGTTGTTGTTGCTGTTGGCCTTCTTCAAGTTGTCTGGCTGAGCAGCCTGGAGTCCCTGAGTTTTCCCATAGTATCATAGAGCCCTCAAGGAGTGTATGTTATGCTGTTGGCAGGTGTGGTGTGTGTAGTTCAGTCTTTCATAATGTGTTGAATAGTGTTGGGTGCTGTTTTTACATCCTGGAGAGGCATTCTTAGTGATAGAAGGGCTTGGTGGTGCCCACACTGCATCCTGGCCAGCTAATGGGGAAAGGAGAATTCAGAAGAGTACATATTGCAAGGCTATGCAGGCAGCCGAGTGTTGTGGTTGAGTGACTGGATGAGGAGTGAGTGATTTGAGAATGGATGGGCTTCTACAAGCTGTTGATGATGGTGATGATGATAATGTTGATGATAATGATAATAATATGAATACCTTTCAGCGAGCCGAGAGCGTATCGGTGAGGAAGATGGGAGAGTGGTAGAGGGAGGCAATGACAGGTTGCCTCATCCTCCCACACACCAATCCAGACTCCCTCGGGAAATACACGATAAGTTTGCCGGCAAGTCACGTGAGGTGAGAGCTCCTGGATACCATTGTACATTTTCTCACTATTACATTGAGAGAGTTTTTGGCCATATGAGTACAGTGATTGATAAAAAGTCAGTGCTGTTAGAACCTATATTTTCAAATCCATCTACGTTAAAAGAGTTAAGAAAATTTTACTCTAGATTAGAGACTACAGAAGTAGAGTATATCTGTATAAACACTTTCTATCTGGGTATGGTATATATTTTTATGCCCATACTGCAAATATGCATTATATTAGTAAGTACGTAAAACTTGGACCCCTATTATGTTTGAAAGTAACACATTACAGTAGGTTCGCCTATTTCACGCCTATTTGAGTGGTAGAGGCGCTCACATAAAGAGAAATCGCATAGTATGAATACATCTTTATGTGGGGAAAATTACTTATGGGCGGCCACTGCCTCACACTGACAATAATAGAGATCTTATATACCAATATGCAGGGTACAGTACAGTATTTGGTAATTGTGATTTGATTTGAGTCACAGTAGCAATGAATGTAAGTTCTTGCCAAAGAAATAGCAGTACAGAAGCACCCTAGAAGTGAGAGATGGTGTACCGAGGCTGGCTGTGACACCATGTCGGCCTCCCCGCTGCTCCTCCCAAGGTCACGCCACTACCCTTACCCGCCACCACACCACCACTCGCACTATGTTCAATGTTGATCTCATTCACTTTGTTCATAAACCCTTCAAAGTCAAATAATTGCTGGGTTACTGGCACGACTTCACCTGTCGAGAGCAGAAGCACCATAACTCCTTACAGTCCACATAATGACCTCCTTATTCTTCCATATTGTATGTACGGTAGACTCTGCCAACCCAAACTCTTTGCCAATTGACTTGTTTGCTCTTCCCTCCTCCTTCTTAATCACCTGAAGCTTCAGAGCGTGCTACAGGAATTTCTTCTTAAGCTCGACCTTTGGCATGGTGAATGCAGGTGTTGGTTGGTAGGGTGTAGGATTGGGGGCAACAAGTCGGCGACAATGGAGAGGAGGGTACACAGGACACGAGGGAACGGGAGACTGACTGAGTGAGAGGGAGAAGCCGGCTGAGGGGAGCGGCTGGTTGTAGCATGGGTTTGGGGGAGCGGCTAGTTTCACGCGGAAACCGAATATAGACTCGTTTCTTGGAACCACGGCGGATTTGGGCCATTCTTGGCCACAAAAACGTGTGCTGTGGAAGCATTGCTCATAATAAAATATATTGGTGCTGAATTGGGGTTCGTCGCGCATGGAGAACACGCACAATTAGCGAACCTACTGTACTGTATACTTTTGATTCATTTGACTACCATCATTCCTCCAAAGTATACCAGGAAACAGGACTAAATTAACAAAAGTAATGGTAGCCATTTTTCTTGGAATAGATTGTAGGATTCAGTTGCTCTTGATTTACAAACACTATGCCTACCACCTTAAGATATAGCAGAGTTCATCAGGAAAAGAGTTAACCCTATTATGTTCACATGGCAGGACCTGATGGAAATGATAGTGGGTCTACAGTCATCGATGGAGAAGAATGTACGACACGCCCGGGACCTGGAAGACTACATTGACAACCTCCTGCTGAGAGTTATGGAGTCAACACCACAGCTTCTCCAGGCTTCAGCCACTAAGGCAAAACACCTGAAGTAAGCTGTGGGTAAATATTTTAATCTATTTTAGAACATTTTTACTCATAGAAGGAAAACTATAGGGTGAAGGAAAAGACTAAGTAGTATATAAAATTTCATTGTTTATAAACAAGAAAAGCTGAAGAGTAAGTAAGTGTTCTCTTGAATTGTAATTATCGTATGGAAGTAAAGTAAGGGAAAGGAATTATATGTATGCTTGTGATGTCATCAATGAGGCACAAATTGCTTTTGTGGATACCGTGTAAGTCTAATGGAGGAGGATCACTTTGTTACGTAGGTGTAAATGTTTTGTACATCCCACCCAATGAGTCGAGGAACGCATCCCTTCGTTTCCCATTAAACATTAAGTTCAAGATATGATTTATCAATTTATTATTGTCTTTCCAGGAACCTGACCCAGTCATTAAGTAGAGATACCTGTACACTAAAAATTAACACAACTAGGTACTTACTTGCAACTTATAATACTGAATTTATGTAAAATGTGTATCTAAGGTCATAAGATGTAGAAGGGAAATGGCACACATTTGCCAGGGTAAAATCATTTACATCCATCGGCTTCTTCTTTTGTACTTCACATTGTCCTGTTGGGAGAAGAGTCACTCAAAGGGTGTGATTAAATTATTATTAATCATGATAATAATATTAATAGATGATACTAATAATCTTTAAGATTATTGGCCAGAATGATTTAAACACCCTTATGGAGTGCTGTATTTGGAAATAGGAAGTAAGTTTTGCACTCTCAGAATACATAGTTGAGTGGAGTTATTTATATCTTGCACACTTGCAGAATATTTGGACTATGAAGAGGACTGTGAGATCTGATTGACTGACAGAAGCTTGTCTCTCTTATGCATCTCTGAGCATCCCTGGTAATGAAATTATGAAACTAGATCTCTCATATACCACGTTATATTTTGCTGATATATTTACCTGATAAGATAGTGGGATAGAAAATTAATATATTCTATATTTGCTGATATATTTACATTACCTATTTATACTGATACTGTATATCCATTTGGCAAGATAGCAAAAATAGATATGATATATTTTGTTAATATATTTGTCTATTTAATATAAGATAGATAGATAGAAAGTATTTTTTTTTCTGAACTGATTACCTGTATAAGATGAGTAGGTCTGTGATACTTTGTGATGGCGCTTTACCCATATAATTTTTATGGAAATTATATTATTATTGGCTCTTTGGAAATTACTAGTTCCCTTAAACAGATAACTCAGTCTTCCTCATTATTTCCTTTGATTTGGTTTGTCATAAGGGGAGCTTCTCTTGTTGGTAAAATGGAAGGCTTGTGATTCCTCCAAACTATGCCAGGAGACAGATGACATTAATGTTACTTTAATGAGGGATTTGTTTTGTGGCATGGTTTGGTGGATTCAATAGCCCACCAATTTACCAAAGAAAGGTTCTCCCCTTAACCTCTACTTCACCAACACAATCAGAGCAGGGTTTCACAAGGGAATGATATCGTTTGAAATCACAATAAATAATAGTTGTCAACTCAAAGGAAGAAACATCATTTTGACAACCTGGTGAGCTACTGATTTCTCCAAACTATCCCATGAAACAAATCACCTCAACCATTACTATTTGAGGATATGTTTCGTGCTGTAATTTGGAGGATTTAGTAGCCCTCCAATTTACCTTTTAAGAATTTCTCCCCTTACAGAGTGACGAGTTGATTCCTGTAAACTATACTGATCCCTGTATATCCATAATCAGTGAATGAAGTTATAGTAGTTGATGTCCAAGTATTATATATAATTTGTGTTGTATATGAAGGTTGTACTGTAGTTTGTTATATGATATTTTTGTAATTGTTGAAGAGTTTTTGGGCTTGATTATTGTAGCTTATTCAGAGTTAGCAGTTATGCCATATCTGCTATGTTAAGTTATTCTATGTACATTGCAGTATACAGGTTTATGGTAATGGTGTGATAACAAAGGAAGGTTATTATAGAGGGAAATCTGCCAACATAGCAATATATTGTAGCAATAAGGTTTTTGAATCAGGTAGTTGTTAATAATACTACTATTTTTGGGACATTGTTAAAGATAATATTGTGCAAAGTCACACTCTTCTCAAGTACCCAAACCTTCAAGCATCTTTGCATTAGAAAATTAGATAAGACTCAGGGAAAGAAAAGATTTATCTTTGGATCTTCATGCAGACCATTACTGCCAACACTCACCCATGATGAATATTATAGATTCTGTTCCTTCTCAGATAGGCATTGAAAAGTGGAAATTTAATATGACATTTATTTATTTAAATATAAAAATGCACATTGCATAATGTACAGTTGCGAGCAGATGACTCAAGGCCACCTCATCCACCAATATGCAAAGTGACAAATTTTCATTGTTTTTTTTTGCCCGAGCAGACGACTGAATTTCAGTCCAGATCATACTGCCACTGTTACCAGATACAACATCAGCATGTTAGTAGACGAGGTGACCTCGATTCATCTGCGCACAACTGTACATTGCAATTTCTGTTCCAGTCTTCACATAGATAATTGGTAAATGCCTTCTCTTAGAAACCTCAAGTGTTTGAAATCATAATATTCATATACAGTACGGTAATAGTTTTATTTTCGATACTGTAGTTAATAAGATGTACAATACAGTATGTGAACTGTAGTAGAGTGAGTCGGTTTCATTGCCAGTGGTGATAGTACAGTACTGTGTCCACCAGTTGCTATTTTTTTGTTCATGCTGCTGTTCACTTATTCACTGGTATGTGATATGACAATATTTCAAAGTCACTATTCTATAAGCTTATTATATGACTTGAGGTCTGTGTAGCCCCTGGCTAGTACAGTGGTAACGCGCCTGCCTCGCATCCATGAGGTCGGCAGATCGAGCCTCGCCCAGGCCCGAGAGTTTAAAACTTTACTGGGGGTTACTGCCATGGCTGGGCACCATGGTGGGGAGTTGGGCTTGCCTGGCTGACATTCAAGAGAGTGTCTCATCAGAGATAGATACCAGAACTAAAACCCTGTAACTTTCAACTTTAACTTTAAATTATTCGACATTAGTCCGAGTAAAACTAGTGTCGTATGCAAGAATATCCATGGTGTTTGGCAGGACCAGTACTTCACCAGGGAAAGTTAAGACCATGAAATCCTTCAACAGTTGGATAATGACAAATTGAGAAGTAGTTTGGTATAAAGAGAAGATAACGAGTGAAATAAGTAATGTATTATAATGAGTTTAACAGTGCCTTGTAGTTGGCATGTGTCAAACTTTTTTTGACACATATTGTATTATGATACTGTAAGTATATTGTTTCTATAGAGTGAACCAATTACAGTATAATCCCATAGTGCCTTTTTGCTGTGTATATTAAACAAAGTGTAATGACTAATAGAGAATAATACCAATATTTAAATGAGTCTGTAATGAATAATTAATTATATGTACAACTAATGAAGTAATATGTATCAGTTATTATGTGTGAATGATAATGCTTGGATATTTAAATGAATGTGAATGACTGCATTATTCCTTTATATGAGAACGATTATTCATGTCTCATTTAGAATACAGTATTTTTTTATTACTGTACAAGGTAATGATTATGTTTTTGAAATCCTGCATTAGTGAAAAGTACTAGTAAGCTGAAGGGGGTAATATACTTTTAGTACACGAGTGCCTTGAATCCTCCATAGTATACCAGGAAACCAGACCAGATCAACAAAAATAATGGTGTCCTGTTGGAGGAATCAGTTGCTCCAGATTTACCAACCATGTCACTGTTGGGTGTAGAGGTCTGAGGCTGGAATACTCTAAATCATCTGTTGGGGTCAAATTGGAGGGTTACTGATTCTTCCAAACTACATCAGGAAATAGAATGAGTACCAGTATATGAGATGGAGGATCTGTTTTGCTATATAGTTTGGAGGAATCGGTAGCCTTTAAGGGAGGGCAACCAACAAATTGCCCATGAATAACTACCTGGCTTCCTCAGTGAGACTTGCCAAGGTGACATTACCTGGGATGGGAGAGGTACTAAGTGCTGTCCCCACTACACCATCCAAAAATAGTCAACTGTTAGATAAATTGCAGATGATAGGTGGTAGTACTCTTTTTTTTTTTTCTATATGTATAAACTGTATAAAATTACTGAACCGTGTCTTGCATTGAAACAATACTACCAGTGCCTTCATATATGTTACTATGTGTGTAAAGTCACAATGCTTATCATTAGCCATTAATTGATTACTACCCACAATCCCACACTAAAGGGAAAAGCAGTTATGTGGTTTTTGTATTTTTTTCCTTCCTATAAGTTATACCTAACATTATTGTTAAGTATCTTTTTTTTTGTACATTGCACTTCCTCCAGGAATGCAACAGAAATACCTGTACATATATTAGCAAGCCTGTGTTATTTACGACCCAAAAACTAATAACAAATTCTCCATGTTTAGTATTTATTGTATATTCAGTTGCCAAGCATAATGACAGTAATGGAATGGGAGTTTGTATTTTTTAATTTTAATGAAGAGTTTTGTTTTGAACCCCTAAAAATGCAAACATGATTGTTGATCTGTAATGCTTTTTGTAAATACATTAGAATTTTAAATTTTAATATACAAGTTTGTAATGTATTTGGATTATAATTAATGTGCTGTTGTTTTTTCCAGCTTACTGTAAATCATTTCTACTAAAGTGCATCTCACAGAATGTTGATATCATGAAGAGGTTTTAAAGACTAAATACATAACACTTTGCAGTCCATAAATTAGTGTAATGATATATAATTTAGTTTCATATTGGAGGGCTAATGATTCTTCCAACCTATCTGACCAACAGATCCCGTTAACATCAATGAAGTCATTTACTCTCCGGGATGGTTTGAAAGAATCTGAAGCCCTCCGATATACCAAAAAGAGGTTCTTCCCTTACAATATGTGTCTTCAATAAAAGAGGATTTCAAACCTGTTACAAGATTTTTCATCCACTGGATTGCATTCTTTCATACTTTTTATCATCTATCACTTTCTCCCTTGTGCTACAGGGTCTTCCAGGCCTAGAGCAGTCTTCTTATTTGTCTCCTTTAATTCAGTTAAATTTGTGTCTTATAACAGCTTTATTTGAAGTGTTGATAAAAACAACATATGAAGAGAAACCTCAATCAATGTCACTTGCAACTTTTCCATGACACATGAACTGCCATTTACAAATCACTAAAGGCTCATCATCATAATGTTATTTCATCAACATTTTATATCACAGGTGGGATGTGAAGGGGGTGGTAGTACATTGTTGGTAAATATGGACCAACTTATTCATCCAAATTATTCCAAGAAACAGGTCATCAATATTTTTGTTGATCTGTTCCTGTTTCCTGGTATACTTCGGAGGAATCCAGGCACTCCTATGTACCAAAAGTATACCATTCCCATAACCTCTTATAGAGTGAATCCATAAGGTCATTCATCTTTGCTAAGTGAGGCGAAAAAAAATGCTGTATGGTTTGCAGTGCATTTTTTATTATTTCACCAAAATAGATGTACTGATAATATCTTGTATCTTCTTTTATGAATGATTAAACTTTCTAATTACAAACAGTAATGTAAAAAATATTAATATCTGTAAACATCTGGATGACTTCAACAAATGTCTGTGTGTGTGTGTTGGGATGTCAAACAACTCTCATTTCAAAAGTCGTCAGAACAGCATTCTTGAAAGTTTCTTGGGGTTTTCCCCTTTGTTATTGTCAAAAGACCTGCCGTGTTCAACACACAAATTTCTTGTTGAGGAAGCTATTCACCAAGAACATACTAACTAAAATTGTCAGGTTACCCTGTAAGTCAGTTAAGTAAAATACCTGGAGAATTCCACCGAACTTTGGATAAAATATTGTATGGCATCATTATAATCATCATTATTTCAGCATGATGGTGAGATTTGTGTAGCTATCATCACCAGCCAGGTTTCAAACATCACCATTACTGAAAGCTAAAAGTGAAGTCTTTTCCCAAGGCACCAACACACCAATATCACAAACTTAATACTTCCCAGTGGTGATGATTTTAATCATAGTATAACTCACCCATGTTATATAATTCCTCATTATGATGCTGTTAACCAGGAAATGACTATACATTGTAAATCCTGAACCTATATTCTTTGGCAATGGTCTGACATAACTTATGGGGAAATCTCCATCCTCCACAACTCTTTGACCCTCCTTATATCCTGCAGAGAGTTGGGTAGTGAGGGACAATTCATATCATTAACAACAGTCCAGGTTAAACATCTACATACAAAATATATCTCACACCTGGACCACCAAATGAGTGTCCACTTTACAAAGCAGGAGCTCAACAGTATAAAAATAACAATTGTCTTATACACATACGGTAGTAAGAAGTGTGTGAGGTCGGGGCAGGCTGGAGTAACGACCAGGGAATGATAGTTATTGCAATAATTTGTGACATGAGGGAACATCCAGGCTCTTAAAGGAGGTGGGAATCACAAACACTGATCTATTGAAACATTACCTCATGTGTATTATGAGATAGGTAGAGTTCCAGAATCCAGACCTATTTTCTGACTTGTAAGATAACATTTCTATTATGGCTGTGTGCCTTAATGATAAAATGTAATATACATTGAAGGTGGATAAAATTTATCATTGAACTCTATACATACCCATAAGCAACCTGCTCTTAAATTATATAAATTGAGCACCAAGTAGATAACTGTTTGAAAATGCATGTATTGCAATGATCATAATATGTAAATGTTTTTTTATGTCTTGTGCATAAAGTGACACCAACACTATATTTATATGATAAACATTTATACTTTTATCAGCTGCTTACTGAATGTGTGAGCTGTAAATACCACATTGTAGAAATCAGTTTCATCCATTTGTGTCAGTATAAGCTTCTATCAACTATGTGTGTGCCAGAGTCAGTTGTTATAAGTTTACCTCAACTATGTGTGTGCCAGAGTCAGTTGTTATAAGTTTACCTCAACTATGTGTGGGTTCATCACCACAGCCTTGTATGTGTAGGACTGTTTACGACATTTTAGCATTTGTTGGTCTTTGTTTTAGTTGTGTATTTAGTTATCCAAGTGTACAGCAAGACCATATCAATCATTCAATTGAATGTTTAAAGATGATAACCACTGAGGTTGACCGTATAAGATCTGTCAAGCATTAAACATTACTGCTCCATTAAGGGAAGAACCTCTTTTTGGTAAATTGGAAGATTACTAATTCCTCCAAATGATTCCAGGAAACTAATCACCTCCATGTTACTAATAAGGGATCCGTTTTGTGGCATAGTTTGGTGGTTTCAGTAGCTCTCCAATTTACCTTCAAAATGTTTTTTCCTTAAATACATAGTTATGCTTGTCAAACCAGAGCAGGACACACAAGTTTGAGCGTTAGCCAGTACACCGTATGTACTGTAGGCCTATTTCAGTTATGCCCCAATTAATGGATGGCAGTATATGTAAGTCTGGGCTGAATGCAAGAACATCCATGGCATTGGCGATCACATGGTAACGGTACGATGACTCAAACACAATACACAGCCAATTATACCAGTACCACAAAGTCAGCACCACTGATGTTCTTGCATATGTCCCCATGGCAACCACACTCCTGAGTATGTATGCCAGGCACCCACATTTAGGCCTATGTGAAATGTATGTAGGCCTCTGTAAGCCGCCACCAGCCTGCCTCCGAGATGGATCAAGTGAGCTAAGACGCAGCGGCCACCTTTAGTTTAGACATCATGAGGAGCTGCAGATAAGCACTTTGTAAGGGTCTGTTACGTGCCAGGTGTAACAGTGCTTCCTCCAGACTGAACCACTGACGCCGTCGACCTGCAGTGGTCACAGATGTATTAGAATTATAACTACAGTATTCACATATGTAATATAAAGAAAGTAACATATTTCATTATATTCAGGGGTGATGGACATGGCAGTAAATGTATTATTTGTAATAAATAAATTAAGGTCTTATTGACCCAATGGAAAGAAAAAAATCATTATTAAAATATTTCTTGCAGTAATATTTCTATTCTATTGTGTATTTCCTTTCTATTTCCCTCCTCTCTGAGTTTATCATTTGAGTTTTAATCTTATCCAATTTTTTTCTCAACTCCATTATTTCTTTTGATATGGTTTGGGATTTTGTCTGTATTTTCCTGATTTTTCTACTATGTTGGAAGAAAACATATTATTTCCTAGCATTTAGTTCTCTCTCTCTATCTATCTATCTATTTGTATGTGTGTGTATAGCAGGTGCCTCACCGAGCGTGGCCTCAGGGAAGTCGGAGTGTTCCTCTGTGACGACAAAGATGTACACGGCAGTCCGATGCTTCTTGACTCCAGAGTGGTGGCACGACTGTACAACCGGAAGGAACAGAGTTAATAATATGTGAATGAATGTTGCTGTAGGCACACGATTTACCCTACAGGTGTCTCCCTTAAAACATATAAGAGGAAGGAAAACTGTTGGTAAGAAAGGCACAGTAGATGAATAGGACGAGTGTAACAAAGTATATTGGCCCACCAGTTTACCAAAAATAGGTTCTCCCCTTAACCGGATTTCAATTATTGTAACTCGTACAGTACGACTACTAGGGTGGTATTATTTAACTATTACTTCAAGGAAAAGTTATTTTCGTTGCTCGGTTCATATTCTGAGCTACGAAAATGCATTTGCTGGAAAAAGTTTAATATGACCCTAACACTCATTTCAACCTCTCACCTCAAACATGCCGAGGTAGCGGGCGACGTGACCCAAGATACCAGCCTCCTCCCACGCCTCCCTTTTGGCCGCCGTGACTGCGTCCTCACCCATCTCCAGTCCTCCACCAGGCACCAACCACACACACGGGTCTTTTTTACTCGACACCAACATCACCTGTAATAAAAAACACAGTGAACTACTATTTTTTTTTCTTAAATATAAAACTATAGTTTAAGAACTTTTAGTACTCTTGTGATACTTGCTAGCTTGTGTTAAGTATGCAGACGGTCATAGACTGATTTAGTGTTACTTGACATGACTTTAGCTGACTGAGACTATAATCCTTCCAGAATATGGTAAGCGGAATTAAATTATTCCCCCTTCTCACCCGCGTCCTTGCTATATCATGCCCAACACATCACTGTCTCATAATGTCAGCTAGTTCCTGCATCTAAATGATTTTGAATGACTTTGCATATATTTACTTCTTTAATAAGGCTATCGAGTATTATGAATGTATCGTTTATTTCTCATAAGGGCAATGATCTATAAATATTGTGCATACAGTACGTACACATTACAAAAATACAGCTTCAGAATCTGTCTGACATTATACGCATTTAAAAAATTAATGAGTAGGTGGAACGGAACTATTGCCCGCAACTATACCTCCTTGCACGTGGTGGTAACCTACTGCAAACCAAGGCCAGAGAAGGTCAAACAGGTGAGGGAGCAGGAAGGTAGCCTACTTCGTCATGCTCTAATTTACCTGTACATGTGTTCCGTTCCGCCCATGTATACCTGTTAAACCTGGCTTCCCTGTATACCTACAGTATTACCTGGCTTACCTGTGTACCTAGCTAACCTGTACCTGTGTTGCGGTCCGCCCCTGTATGTAACAAAACGAATCCCTAATGAGTAAAACTGGGGTGATTACTTTTTTTCCTGCGATAGGCCTTGTCTGAAAGAATTATAAGCCCTCCTAATCATCAATAAAAGGTTCTACCCACGGTATATATACCGTGGTTCAACCCTAAATAATGTGGAAAGACCAGTTGAAATAATTCCATGCTTGTAGTCGTGCGCCATTTGTTTATGTCCAGTGTTTTCGAGGACGGAACTCACGGAAGTTACTCTGCATTACATTTTTCGTTTACGTCCCGAAACCCACTAACTATATCGGTTTCCTTTACATACGTGGTATACACATGTCCACAGAAGGCACTTGTAAATACACACTGAACCTCACCAATCTATAATTTACCAGGTATGAAATAATTCCATTAATCAAGTCTACTTACTAAGTTAGTTTAGTTCCTTCCTGACCTGCCTGCTTGAATTCGCCATCTCCATTTACTCCAATCTCATCAAAAAGCTAAGTAAATTTGGTTTGAATACGGTACGTTTGTATAATCTAATTAGGTAACGATAGATTGGGGAAAATGACGGCACATGCTCACCTATTTCCTTGTACGTCACCACTAAATAAATACGGTACAGTCGCGGCACATAATCCTTGACCAGACTTCCCCTTGCAACCTGATCAAGGACTATGTGCCGCGACTGTACATCTAAGTATATACAGCTGACCATCACACACAGACACTCCCCTTCTCTCCTCGTCGCCTTGCCTGCGGTGATTATGTGGGCAATACATTCAAGGTTTTGGCGCTCATTGGCCTCATGCAATCACTCTCTTTCACTTATTTTTCAAATCTTTTTCCTCCTCTCCTTCATTCTCCTTCGTGTTTGGTGTCTCACATCTTTATCACTTTCTCCCTCGTCCTGCAGAATCATTCAGGCCTAGGGCGGGCGGTCTTCGGTAGTCAGGTTGAGCCACAGAAATGTAAAACAAATTGTTTTCCCAACTTTTCTTGGATAATCCATTATTCCCTGTTTTTATCAGCTGAAATAAAAGAGCGATAGTGCATATTGAACATGTTAAACCCTCCCCCAAGATTGCCCCGGTTAGGTCCCGGTAGTTTTCCCCGGTCCAGATTAGGTTGGGTTAGATCAAGTCGTCAGATTAATTCCAGAACATAATATATTAAAAATTTAAGGTGTAAATTATTAACTGTAGGCTATTTGGTTTACCCCTCAATCCAGCCTCTGGAGGGGAGGGGTCAAACATGGTGAAATTGCACTGCCTATTATTTCAACAAATTAAAACAAACAACAATGGATTATCCAAAGAAATTGTGAAAATTTGTTTACCATTACTGTGATTCAATTTAAACTCTACCCTGCTTTCTTTCCTCTTCAATCATTCAATCTTTTTCTTCTGTTTCATTCGTGCTTGCTGTCCCACCTTTGTATCACTTTTTCCTCACGCTACAGGATCTTCTAGGCCTAGGGCGGTCTTATTTCTTCCTCAAATTGATCAATCTCTCGTCATCCCTGACTCACCTCCACCCCAACACGCCACCAGCTTAAACCCAACCCAACCCAACATAACATAATCATAACCCAACCCAACCCAACCCAACCTAATAAAATATCCCAACTCAACCTAGCATAAAAACATCCTAACAAATACCCCAACCTGACCCAACCCATCCCGTCCCATCCCGACATAATAATAACCCAACCCAAACCAACCCAACAAGATAAAATAACCCAACCCAACCCAACAATTCACTAACAGCCCTAGTTAGATGCATCACTGTCAGTGGATCAGTCTTGACGTCAGTGTCAAGGAGGTACGACAATGCTATAAGTGACGGCTGCTATGTTTTGTTGGACCCTGCATTCTTCGTCTGTCATGTCACGGCCAGCCAAGTGGGTTCTGAATGGTGGTGTGTGTTTGTGAGTCTGGTCCCTCATAAAGATACCTTGCGTGTGTTGTAATATTTGAGTGTGTGTGTGTGTGCAAGGTCCCTCATAGATGGACCGTGTGTGTGTGTGTGTGTGTGCAAGGTCATTCATAGGTGGATCGTGTGTGTGTGTGTGTGTGTGTGTGTGTGTGAGCAAGGTCCCTCATAAATTGACCTTAAATGTGTATGTGCGCGTGTTTGTGCGCGCGGAATATTGTCGATTCCGATGTGTTTCAGTTATATTATTATCAAGACGATACTTAGAGCAACGCCGATTGAAGGTCTGTTTTGACACCGTCGATAAGCCACAAGTACAGTAATCTCAATACGATGACGATGACGATTTTGACACTGACCATGACCACGACATTGGCGATTACGATGAAAGGAAAGCACTCAAGTTACAGGGGTTAAAACTAACTATAGAGAAAAGTGTGTGGGTGGGTGGGCTGGCAGAAGGATTGGGGGTGAGTGAGGGGGTTGGGTGGTGCGTGTAGGTTTGATTGTGTGGGTGGATCTGAGGGTGCCAGGTGTGAATGGGGTTGGAGGCAGCTGGCACACACACACACACACACACACACATGTACTTAAACACAGGCATACACACACGCACTCAAACACAAGCATGCACACACATATTCACTTGCTCAAAGACAGGAATGCACATATACGAGTATATATGCATAGACACACACTCAAACACAAGCATGCACACATACGGTATTATACTTAGACATGTTCTCAAGCACACACACCACCACAACCATGCATCCAGAACCACCACTAATACACACACATACACACTCACCCACACATACACAAATATGCAATGAAAGCATTCCTTGCAGACATGTTAATCAGATCTACATATTCGCTTTAACACACACATGCACGCACGTATGCCGTATATATAGAAAATATGTGCACATAATGTATTTTAATCTACACACATACACGCACATAGAGTGTGTGTGTGTACATATGAATGTGAGGGTATTTGTGTTTAAAGTGGGTAGTCAACTAGTCATGTGATACCAAGCCAAAACAAACACACGCGCACGCGCCTCTATCGCCAATACTGTCACCAATACCACCATTCCTACCACTATTCTTTCTAACACTACCACAGCACAGCTACCATTATCACCAACAATACCACCCACCACAATCATCATTACCACATCACCAATACCACCAACACCACTACAATTATCACCAACATTTTAACACTGCCACCACCACTACTATACCACCAACACCATTAACATTATCACCAACATGTTTACTACAGCACCATACCACTAACACCACTACCACCACCCCCAACCCCGCTACCATTACCACCATAAACAATAGTACTACCAGCACAATAACTATCATCTGTTTTGCATTAACTGCACAAGGCAGGCAGGAAGCAACTCTACACAACACACTGGGAAAAATATTAACTTTTATCTTCGGTATCTATCTCTGATCAGCCAACCAACCAACCCCCTTTCGCTTTCGTCCTGGTGAATGAATACACTGAATAGCAATGATTATTTTTATGAGATTGACCTTTAAAAACATTTGACCTGAGCCACTTGACTTTATAGTGAACCATTTTAGTAAATATTAAATTTTTACGGTGGATTTTTTTTTTTTTTTATCGGGCTGCTTTTCCAACCCATAAACCCTAGCTCTAAAGATTGGTACAGGCTCATCACTAAACCTTTGGACCTCTGAATAACACAAACTAAACCGATTACAGTATTCTTTCATTATATACAGACTGTACGAGCGTGAAGCACCATGAGACTCTCTGGCTGAATTTCTCAAGTACATACATGTGGGGTGTACAAAAATTTTTGGCACCCTTACATCAGGATACATTAGGGCCATGATTAGGCCTTTGTCACACCACACGAGGCTGTTTGAATCATGTATATATTCACACCGTCTGTAACAGTGATGGTTGCGGAAAGTATCAGAGCAAAGGGTGCCTGATAATTTATGAGAAACTCTACAATCGCATATACTATTGAGAGATAGGACAAACGCGAGATGAACAGGTAGAGATATAGGAGAAGTCTGAGAGAAATAAGTGTAGAGTAGAGAAATAGGACAGATGAGAAAAACAGGTGTACAGTAGAGAGACAGGGCAGGTGCACGAGAGAAGCAGGTGACGTTAAAGTAGGGTAAGGTGGTGGTAACACAGCTGTATACACCTCAGCTTGAACCACTGCCTGCCCTTTGCCACCCCATCCCGTCTGTCCTCCACCCACACATGCACACATCACACCATCACTCTCCATACCACCCACACACACCTCGCATCACTTCACACACACACCCACACACACCTCACATCACTTCACATACACCCACACACCCTACACCACTTCACATACAACCACACACCCCACACCACTTCACATACCCTCACATCACTTCACATACACCCACACACCCACCACTTCACACCCACCCACACACACCTCACATCACTTCACACACACCTCACATCACTACACATACACACACACCCACTACTTCATACCACCTACACACACCCCACATCACTTCACATACACACACATACCTCACATCATTTCACTCCCACCCACACACCCATGCACCACTTCACTCCCACCCACACAGCCATCATTCCATACCACACCATCATTCTCCATCACTCCATCCCGTCTGCCCTTCACCCATGCACACGCAGACACACCTCGCCATCACCATCATTCACCATAACTCCATCATTCCGGAGACCTTCCCACCTCACTATCCCTCACCATAATTCCATCATTTCACACCACCCCACTTTCCCACCTCACCATCACCCCATTCCACCGTGTGTCCACACTATCGCCTCATTCTTCCACCTCGGCGTTGCACATCTTCACATTCTCTTAATTAGCTTCTTCTAATGTGTGAATCCCGTCTGATTTCTGTATTTAAAATTGTCTCCTTTAAAATCTTATAGTCGAGTCATGATCGCATACAGTCGCCCCAAATCCGCCCTATCATGCACCTGACTCCCCTCCTGATTCCTGATAGGGGGGAGTATAAGAATAGGTATAGGAAGGGGTTGGTGGGAGGGAAAAGACACGACATGGAGACTGGCTGGCTGGTAGGCAGGCGGGGCATAAAGGGGCTGAACCAGACGGAAGGGATAGAGGAGCAGGAGGTGGAGGAGGTGGGTCGATCATTTTTTACTCTTTAGTCTTTATGGTGCCAAAGGTATAGTAAAAAAATAAAATAAAAGAACAAAAAGATAACCTGTACCCAACTCTAATTTATCTCTGGGTGTCTGGGAAAAAAAAAAGGCGGAAAATTGTAAATTCATGACCCACGTGGTGCCAAAAAAGGAGAGGGTGGGTGTCTGGCTGTCCCTAAAGATGAAAGTACAGTAGGGTGGGTGAAGGTGGTTGTTAATATAGGTGGTAGCAAGGTGGTAGTGGGTGAGAGTGGAAATCAGTATAGGTGGGTGGGACAGGACGGGTATTAGTTTTTAGGTAGGAGTAAAGATAATGATTTCTAGGTTGGGGTAGTTGTTAATTAATGTAGGTGTAGTACTGGTAGTGGATGAGAGTGGAAATCAGTATAGGTGTGTGGGACGGGACGGGTATTAGTTTTTAGGTAGGAGTAAAGATAATTATTTCTAGATTGGGGTGCATGAGGGATTAGGGTGGCTGTTACTATATAGGTTAGATGGAGAGGGTGAGGGTGAAGGGGTGATGTTTCCAGGTTAGCGAGGTGGTGAGGTGATGATTCTAGGTGGTGAGGGTGAAGGGGTGATGATTCTAGGTGGTGAGGGTGGTGAGGTGATGATTCTAGGTGGTGAGGGTGAAGGGATGATGTTTCCAGGTCAGCTAGGTGGTGAGGTGATGATTCTAGGTGATGGTGACATTTGTAAGCCAGTGAGGTGAAGTTTCTAGGTGGTGAGGGTGGAGGTGATGTTTCCAGGTCAGCGAGTTGGTGAGGTGACATTTCTAAGTGTTGGGATGGTGAGGCGGGGGAAGTAAAGCAGTGAGGTGGGGGGTTGGTGGGACCTAGAAATGGTGAAGGTGTCGTTTCCTATGTATGGGTGGTAGTTCTTAGGTGTGGGTATTGCTGGTAGGTAGGGTAGGTGGCTGAGTGGTTAGTGTGCTGGATTAGTACCCTTTAGGTCGGGAGATCGAATCCTCTCAGGTGAGGGGCTGAGCATATTTACTCTTCCAAAGCGAGTTTCAGGCACTAACTATATATAAGGCCACCGACCGTCGTAAAACACCCTCACTGGTACCATAACAGCTGCAGTATTTGGGAATTACCTCACTTCCCTCCCTCTGTGGCTGGGTGCCACTTCGGTAATGGGCTGGATGAAGCCTACACTATGTCCAGTGTCGGAACATAACAAAAAACAAACAAAAATGGTGGGTGACAATGATTGGATGTCATAGTGAGCGGATGAGGGATGATAATTTCTGGGTGAGTGGATAATAAATGACAGTTTCTATAGGTGAGCGGGTGATGAGAGACAGTTACTAGGTGAGGGAGTGTTGGGTGACAGTTACTAGGTGAGTGTTGGTGAGGGATGACAGTTTGTAAGTGAACGGGAGCAAGGGCGACTTATTTAAGGAGGTCATCTCTTATAAGTCAGTTAGAAAGTTACTGATTCCTCCAAACTATGCTAAGAAACAGACCGGTCCCTTAGTTTATAAATGGGGATCCAATTATGCTGGAGAGGGCTGGAGGAATCAGTAGCCCTCCAATTAAGCAAAAAACATCAGGTGACCCTCTCCAATCCACCTGTGACCTTGTCCGAGTGAGGGACGTTGGTGGTTTGACCTTTTCCAGTCCTAGGTGTTAAGTTCTCAGCCCTGCCAACACAATTCAACACTCCTTTACACACTCCCACACACACACACACATTCACACACACATACACACATACATACATAGGCTATACACTCGTACATACACTCATACGCATTCACATCCACTTACGCATGCATACTTCTTTACACACACACACACACACACTCGTACATACACTCATACGCATTCACATTAGCATACACATCCACTTACACATGCATATATATTCCTTTACACACTCTCACACACACCACAGACATACACACACTCGTATACACACAGTACATACTCACTGTGTGTTGTTCTGTTGATGGTAGTAAGCAACGTGGACTAAACCAACTTAAATTCACATCTACATCATTTCCATCACTATTAAACTATGACACCATACATTAAAGAGACATATAGGGTATCATCCGGTCCATTTGCGTCAGTACAAATTTACTAATAGAAAAACCCAACACGGAACTGACAGCCAGACAGCCTTATTTTTAGTGTGTAATGTGGCGTGGGATGGCTCAACTCAACGGTGTCCAATGAGGGGCTACTCTGTTCTGGGACATTTGGAGGGGTATTGATTTGGAGGGATATTGATTTGGAGGGATATTGATTTGGAGGGATATTGATTTGGAGGGATATTGATTTGGAGGGGTATTGATTTGGAGGGGTATTGATTTGGAGGGATATTGATTTGGAGGGGTACTGATTTGGAGGGGTATTGATTTGGAGGGATATTGATTTGGAGGGGTACTGATTTGGAGGGGTATTGATTTGGAGGGATATTGATTTGGAGGGGTACTGATTTGGAGGGGTATTGATTTGGAGGGGTACTGATTTGGAGGGGTTGTAATTTGAATGAGGCATTAATTTGAATGAGGCATTAATTTGAAGCAGGTATTAATTTTGAGGGGTATTGATTTGTAGGGGTATTTATTTGAATGGGTAATGACTCCTTCAAACTGCATGTGCAACAAAACAAAACTCTTTTATGAAGAAATCGAGGCGCTCTACTGTATATACAATCCCCTTAAACGAGAGGATGTAATGAGCCAAAGGACAGACAAGACAAGGACGATGGAGAGGAAGGAAGTGAGTGAGTGTGTGAGCCAAAGGAGATAGATAAAGTTGTTGTTGGTATTGACATGACTAGGCTATATATATAAATAAACACAAGGACAGTCAATGAGGGAGAAGATATCCAAACAACGTCATACTGATAGTGCATTCTTTCAGTGACCAAATCCATACGAATTTCCCATTTTGTTGGAGAATTGGAGGCAACAGAGTCATCCACATTATGCCACAAAACAGGTCGTGGCATCGTGCACTGATGGAAACTCTTTCGTGACGTTGTGGAGGAATCAATAGCATCCATTGCGTTTACAGCAGCACGAGTCTTTACCATCCATCATACATTATAACTCGCATCTTTAAATTTTGTAAAGAGAACCATCATTGTGTAATAAGATTTTCGAAGGAGAGAACACGGGTGAAGACTAAACGCAAGAATGAGTCAGACAAGAACCCCCAACCCCACCCCATCCTATCCCAACTCACCCCGATCCCACTGCACCCTACCTCTAGCCCATCCTATCCCACCCTAACCCATCCTATTCCCAACTTACCCCAATCTCACCCTACCCCACCCCATCCCATCCTAACTTACCCCCACTCCCCACTCTCATCCTACCTTACCCCCACTCCCCACTCCCATTCTACCCCAACACATCCATCTCTTCAAACCCCCCACACACAGAGCATTAGTAGTGGGGACGATGCCCCCCTTCTGGTCATGTGCCATCCGTGAGAAGCAAGGTGGTGGTGGTGGTGGTGTTGGTGGTGGTGGTATTGTTGTTGTTGTGTTGTTGCTGTTGTTGTTGTTGTTGTGTCGCTCGTTAAGCCTGAGGATAAGTGGCCCTCAACCCGGTGCCAAGTGTCCACCGTAGCCTACCAAAGACACCATGTTTATACTGGTACCCTGGCACACCTGTCTCTTCACATTCCACATTTGTCACATCTGTCTCTTCAATATTCCACATCTCTGTTCATTCGTCTTCTCATTCCACTTCTGTATTCACTCATCTTCTCATTCCACACCTGTCCTGTATACCTGTCTTCTTATTCCACACTTGTCTCCACTTCACACCTGTTTCTGCACACTCCACATCTGTCACACCAGCCAGTCTCTTCACACTTAACACCTGTCTTTACTATAGTCTATCAATTCACCATTTGTCAATACCACCGTCACTACACACACACACACACACACACACACACCACGCTTGTCTCTCCTGTCACCGCAAGTAACATCTATATCCAAAAGCTACATTCGGCAAATTAGTCTACTCAATTCACGCTACATAAACCTGTCACACACACACACAAACAAACAAACAAACAAACAAACACACACACACACACATACACACACACACACACACACACTAACAAACAGACAGACAGATACACAACCACACACACACACAAACAAACAAATAGACAGACAGATACACAACCACACACACACACACACACACAACCCCACACACACAGTATACAGTGAACGCGTGAAATATGATGAAAACAAACAAACATAAATATCGACAAGGTAGACGTCTGGTGTGTGTGTGTGTGTGTGTGTGTGTGTGTGTGTGTACTGTATGTTCCGTGGTGCGTCATGGGGCTGTCATAAGGTTTCACTATTTACCGGGACCAAAATATTTAATCTTTTGACATGACCGCGACGTGACACTATAGATGCTCACTTTACATACATACAGACACATACACGGAAACACACATACACACACATACACACACTCGCACAAAATCATTACAACAGCACTCACCTACTTTCTTGAAATAGTTCCGGTATCCTCCTGTCCATGGCTTCAACTCAGCTAGGTCAGCGCCTCTCTCTCTCTCTCTCTCTCTCTCTCTCTCTCTCTCTCTCTCTCTCTCTCTCTCTCTCTCTCTCTCCATAGTCAGTTCTTTCACCCCCCCTCATCACCATCACCACCACCACTTCATTATATAGACAGTCCATTCACCCATCATCACATCACCACCATCACCACTTTACACTATGATACCGTATGCTAATTCAGTCCTTTCACCCCTCATCACCATCACCATCACCACTCTACATAATATAGTCAGTTCTTTCTCCCCCTCATCACCATCACCACCAACACCATCACTCTACATAATATAGTCAGTTCTTTCTCCTCATCATCACCATCACCACCAACACCACCACTCTACATAATATAGTCAGTTCTTTCTCCCCCTCATCACCATCACCACCAACACCACCACTCTACATAATATAGTCAGTTCTTTCTCCTCATCATCACCACCACCATCACCATCACCACCACTCTTCATAATATAGTCAGTTCTTTCTCCCCCTCACCACCACCACCACCACTTGCATCACCACTTGGTACAGTCACACCTAATAGTCCATACAACACCTTCCAATCAAACGGCCTCGAAATATGATGTAATATAGTAGCAGCTGCTGGGATGTGTGAGAGAGAGAGAGAGAGAGAGAGAGAGAGAGAGAGAGAGAGAGAGAGAGAGAGAGAGAGAGAGAGAGGGGGGGATTTAGGTGTGTGTCCGTGTGTGCGAGGACGGAAGTTGTGTGTGTGTGTGTGTGTGTGTGTGCGAGGATAGGATTTATTTTGGTGTGTGTGTGTGTGTGTGTGCGAGGATAGGATTCATTTTGGTGTGTGTGTGTGTATGTGTGAGGGTAGATTTAGGAGTGTGTGTGCGAGGACAGGATTTAGGTGTGTGTGTGTGTGTGTGTGCGCGAGGATAGGATTTATTTTGGTGTGTGTGTGTGTGTGTGTATGTGTGTGTGGATAGGATTTTGGTGTGTGTGTGTGTGTGTGTGTGTGTGTGTGTGTGTGTGTGCGAGGATAGGATTTATTTTGGTGTGTGAGTGTGTGTGTGTGTGTGTGTGTGAGGGTAGATTTAAGTGTGTGTGTGTGTGTGTATGTGTGAGGGTAGATTTAGGAGTGTGTGTGCGAGGACAGGATTTAGGTGTGTGTGTGTGTGTGTGTGAGGGTAGATTTAAGTGTGTGTGTGTGTGTGTGTGTGTGTGTGCAAGACAGCAGGTGTAAGTGTGGGAGAGGAAAGAGGCAGGAACATTTAACAGAGCTGTATAAATAGAGCACCCCCCTCACTCACTTACTCCTTCCCCTTCCCCCCTCACTCACTCCCCATCCTTCCCCCCTCACTCACTCCTTCCCCATCCTTCCCCTTCCCCCCTCACTCACTTACTCCTTCCCCTTCCCCCCTCACTCACTTACTCCTTCCCCTTCCCCCCTCACTCACTTACTCCTTCCCCTTCCCCCCTCACTCACTTACTCCTTCCCCTTCCCCCCTCACTCACTTACTCCTTCCCCTTCCCCCCTCACTCACTCCCCATCCATCCCCCCTCACTCACTCCCCATCCTTCCCCCCTCACTCACTCCCCATCCTTCCCCCCTCACTCACTCCTTCCCCTTCCCCCTTCACTCACTCCCCATCCATCCCCCTTCACTCACTCCCCATCCATCCCCCTCACTCACTCCCCATCCATCCCCCCTCACTCACTCCCCATCCTTCTCCTTCCCCCCTCACTCACTCCTTCCCCTTCCCCCCTCACTCACTCCCTCCCCATCCTTCCCCTTCCACCCTCACTCACCCCATTCTTACACCCTCACTCACTCCCCATCCTTCCCCTTCCCCCCTCACTCACTCCCCATCCTTCCCCTTCCCCCCTCACTTACTCCCCATCCTTCCCCATCTCCCCTCACTCACTCCCCATCCTTCCCCTTCCCCCCTCACTCACTCCCCATCCTTACCTTTTCCCCCTCACTCACCAGTCCCCTAACACCCATCTCCTACCCTAATCCTTCCCTCTTCATCCTCTCAATCCCCATTCTTCCCCTTCACTCACTCCCCATCCTTCCCTCTTCATTCTCTCACTTCCCATCCTTCCCTCTTTATCCTCTCACTCCCCATCCTTCCCCTTCACTCACTCCCCATGCTTCCCCACTTCATTCTCTCTCCCCATGCTTCCCCTTCACTCACTCCCCATCCTTCCCTCTTCATTCTCTCACTCCCCATCCTTCCACTTCCCCTCTTTCCTCTCCCCCCTAATACCCCACCATTCCCCTCCCCCCTAACACAACATCGGAACAAGAGCAGACAGATACAAGAACAGCCCTATCCCCTCAATTGTATCAGCCATAAATACAATACACCAGTAAATATGTAGGCTTACTATATCTATCTGTATCTGTGTATTTGTGTGTGTGAGTGAAAGTGTGCGAATTAACATGTACGTATATGTATTTGTAAGTGAAAGCGTGTGTGTGTGTACATGTGCGTATATGTATTTGAGAACATGTATATTTATTTATATATTACTTTTATGTATATATATTCATATATCATCATCACATTCCACCCATGTATATATTCAACCTTTGGCTGCATACATCAAATAAACTGTTTATTGTTATTATTATTATTGTTATTATTATTATTATTATTATTATTATTATTATTATTATTATTCCCAACCCACCTACCCATCCCCTACTCTCTCTTTCCCCATTCCTTTCTCTCGCAGACCATATACCTCCCTCCCTCTAAAATCCCTCTCCCTCTTGTCCCCATCCCTCCCCCTCAAGCCTCCCCACCTCCCTTTCCCACAGACCATTTACCCCCTTCCCACTCCCTCACAAGTACCCCTCCCTCATCTTCAAGTCCCCATTCCTCCCCGTTTAGTCCCCTTCCCTGCCCCCCCCCCCACTCCCCACAACACCCCGTTCTCGCTGCCAACTGAACCTGCTGTTGTTTGGAAACCCTTGAGCGACTCTGTGTACACTCAGGGGCAAAAGTCTGCCTTCACGCCTTCCTAAACCCTTCAACAATGCCTCACTAGTTTTTTCCCATTTCTCTTTGGTATTGGACCTTTTATTATTTTTATCATCAATTTGTTTTTGCTTGTTTTGTTGTTATTCTTATTATCAGTTGGTATATTCTATTATTTTTATCGTCAGTCAGTTTTTGCTTTATTTTGTTGTTGTTATTTTTGTTATTAATTGTTCTATTTATTATACATATTTTTTTTTACATTTATTATCAATTGGTCTACTTTATTATTTTTATTTTCAGTTTATTTTTGCTTTTTTTATTATTATTATTTTTAGTATCAATTGGTCTACATGTTCTATTATTTTTATCATCATTCAATTTTTGCCTTGGACACACTGCTAACCTCGCCAGAACCAACAGCTATAGTTTTAGAGAACATACTTGGACTCATGCCAAGGGTAGAATTATAGGTTTAATACCCTTTTGGTACATATGAGCGCCTTGATTCCCCCAAAGTATGCCAGGAAACAAATCTAGCTTGACAAAAATAATGGTGGCCTGTCGCTTGGAATAGTTTGGAGGAGTCAGTTGCTCCAGATTTACCACCAACACTGTTTATACTTCCCCCTTAAGCCCCGTAGTTCAAGAGTTCAGGTTCAGTCTTAATTCAGCAAAGGAGAATGGGATAAGAATTTATATATTAAGACTTGGAGTATTTTAGACGGGTAGCAAAATTAACCTATCCATCTTGGTGTTATTGACGTTGATAATAAAATGTCCCTCACGTTAATAATAAACTGTCCCTCATGTTAATAATAAAGGAATCCTCACGATTTTAATAAAGTGTCCCTCGCTTTAATAATAAAGGGTAATAGTCAAGCGATTGTCCATAATTTGTTTTCGACTCGAGGTTTTGAGAATGCAATGTTTTATAATGTGTTTTTAAAGAATTTATTGTTCATATCTGTCGCAAATTAGTATTTTGGGAGATAACACCCCCCTCCTCCCCAACCCAATCTCCGAAAACACCTCATTTTCGCCATATTTGAACTAGATTCGTCTGAAAAACACTACAACGCATTAAATAGAATTAGGTAGACCTCACCTGACCTAACCTAACCTAATCAGGACCGCGGCAAACTACCGGGACCTAAACTAAGCAATCTATGAAGCCTGGATGACTGGATGTAAACACTTGGTGGCCATCTTGAATTGATATCATCATGTTGGAACCGACGGTTCAGGTTCTCAATACGAAGGAAACTGCTGGAACCGGTTCTAGAACCGGTACCCAATATTAACTGACAATGTTATATATTTGCTGTCAAATGTTGTTTTAAAGCCTTAATTTGCCGACTGGGACGAACAGCAAGTGCATTAAATATAAGGCACACAGGCACACAACAACTACTATTGGTGGAACCGTTTCCTTGGAACTAGAATCGGTTCTCACCTCCGAACTGGCGGTTCTTGCCCAGCCCTAGCCAGCGGATAAAGGAAAATTGAATCAATTAAGGGTAGTTGTATTTAATGCATTTGCGACGGAAATGACGTAAAGTCTCCTCCACTCCCGCTTTCACCTGTTCAGCATTGCCAACATATACACCCGGCATCGTGTGACCTACCAGTTCCGACTCTCGCATCCGAAACACCTGCCATCAACCCTTACTCTTACTGGCAGGTGTTTCGGATACGAGAGTCGGAACTGGTAGCTCACACTATGCCGGGTGTATACGTTGGCAACACTGAACTAGTGAAAGTGGGAGTGGAGGAAACTGTACAGTACCTGTATTAAGAAATATATTTGACGGAAAAGAATTAATGGGAGTGGTTATGGACAAACGCTTGACTCATACCTAATAAAGGATCCCTCACGATTATGATAAAGTGTCCCTCATG
>JAWQEG010000290.1:97500-167209 GCA_033782935.1 Petrolisthes cinctipes
CACCTATATGGAAGGAGCTTGTTTATTTCTTGCCCTAGTCAGGAGGATCACAGGGTCCTTAAGGAGACTGTCTTGTTGGCAAAATGGAAGGCTACTGATTCCTCCTAACCATCCTAGAAAACAGATGTCCTCAGGGGTTCTAACAGGAGATGTGTTTCGTGGCTTTGTTTGGAGGAATCACAGACCTTCCAATTCACCAAGAAAAGAATCCCCCTTTAAATAATTGAACAAGACAGCGAGTAAGAACACAACTTATGTCTTTGATAGTACAATGCTTCGGCACTCTACGTATACTCGGACTCTCCTCAAAGTTATTTAAGTATCTTCATAATATTTAATACACTTGTTCTGAAGTTCTGTAGTTTTTTCCATGTTATTCCCTATATATAAGAATGTGGTTTTTATATCTAGAGAAAGAGTGATAGCAACACAGAAAGGGAGGGAAAGAGGAATGTGATTGATGTGGGTACTCTCTCTCTCTCTCTCTCTCTGCCCGGGTCCTTGTTGTATATAGATAGCCAGACCAACCCAGCGGTATTTTTTTTCTCTCTCTCTCCAACTGGTGCGTGGTGTGGCGGGGGTAAAAATACACAAACCTGCTTCACGTCGGTCTGTTGATCCTGCGTGTGTGTGTGTGTAGATATTTGTTTTCATATTCGGTTTCCAGTTTGTCCTGTGTGTGTGTGTGTGCTTAGATAAATGTGATATCTGTTTTCATCATTCTGTCTCTTACTATTTACTTATTTGTCGTGTGTGTGTGTGTGTATGTCATATTCGTTTTCATAACCTGTCCCCAGCTATTTATTATGTGTGTGTGTGTGTGTGTGTGTGTGTGTGTGTGTGTTTTGATATAAATGTCATGTTATCTTTTCATCATTCTGTCTCCCAACTATTTATCTCTATTTCTCTTTCACCTTTTATTTATTAAGTCTATTCCTTGTTTTTTACCATTTTTATCTCTTGTTTACTCCCAGCTGTCTGTCTCTTTCTATACTTCTCTGTCTCTTAATTTTCCTCAGTACTTATTTATTTATCTCGTTTTCTGTCTCATTCCCTGTCTGGTGTTTGTTGTTGTTGGCGGTGGTGGTAGTTGTTGTTGTTGGTGGTGGTGGTTGTAGTTGGTGGTGGTGGTGGTTGTTGTTGTTGTTGTTGTTATTGTTGTTGTTGGTGGTGATGGTGTTGGTGGTGGTAGTGGTGGGGCTAATGATGGTGGTAGTGGTTGTTGTTGTTGTAGTGATGGTGGTTATTGTTGGTGATGGTTGTGATGGTTATGGTGGTAGTTGTAGTTGTTGTAGTGATGGTTGTGATGGTGGTAGTTGTTGGTGGTGATAATGGTGATAGTTGTATTTGGTGATGGTTATGATGGTGGTAGTAGTAGTAGTTGTTGTTGTTGTTGTTGTTGGTGGTGGTGGGGGTAATGATGGTAGTGGTTGTTGGTAGTGATAATGGTGGTAGTTGTTGATGGTGGTTCTGATGGTGGTCGTAGTTGTTGTTATGGTTGTGATGGTGAATAGTAAAGATGGTAATTATAAGGCACAAACACAATGGGACACTATTATTCTTATTTTCTATTTATTTATTTTATTTATAATTTTCTTCTTATTTTTGTATTTTTGTTCTGGGTTGATAAAGGGCATCGGGTCAGTAAGTATGCTGGGTAGGCCTAATGTGAACCTCACGTAGACGCCAGCAGATAGGCCTAATAAAACAGGAACTTCCCTACAATAATAGTACCAAGGCCTAAAGATTTCCCAGAATAACACTTTAGGCTCGTGTCTTCGTATCGTAAAATATCCTAGAATAACACTTTAGGCTTGTTTCTTCGTATCGTAATATTTTGTTCTTAATATCCCAGAATAACACTTTAGGCTCGTTTCTTCGTACGGTATCGTAAAATATCCTAGAATAACACTTTAGGCTCGTTTCTTCGTATCGTAATATTTTTATCTTTATAATTATGATCGTAACATTTTGATCTTGGGGAGGGGGCTCTTCATTCGGAATAGAGGCTGGGGGACGGAGGAAGCCTTAGTTTAACCAGAGGACGGACGAAGACATTTTTTAGGGACCCTGTGATCGTGTATGAGACCTGGTGGCTTCTGAATCCTTCTAACTCTGCCACAAAACAAGCATCTTTAATGTAGGTGGTGTTTCGTGGCAATGTTTGAAGGACTCTGTAACCCCAAAATTTCTGACTACATCACAGGGATACTTAAGGGGATAATTCACTTTTGTTACATAGGAGAGCCATGATTCCTCCAACGTATGCCATAGGAAACAGGACCATATGAACAAAAATAATGGTGTTCTGGTGCTTGGAATAGTTTGGAGGATTCAGTTGCTCCAGATTTCCCAACACAAAATTTCCACCTTAATTAATATGTTCCTGCCCTCGTGACCCCCATTCAAGTCTACGGGTGTCTCAATCATGGTTTCAGAGCCCCCCTTTTGACTATTAGAAACAATAGTTAATTAAGGGGATGGAATACTTTTGTTGGTACATTAGAGTGCCTTGATTCCTCCAAAGTATGCCAGGAAAAAGGACTAGGTTAACAGAAGTAATGATGGCCTGTTTTTTTTGTTAGGAATAGTTTGGAAGAATCAGTTGCTCCAGATTTACCAACGCTATACTAACTCCTTATTTAATTGTAGTACGGTAAGGTAAGCATCCCATCCCACCATTCACTGTGATAATAACAATACCCTTTTAATAATAGTACGGTAATAATAATAATAATAATACCCGTTTAGTAATAGTAGTAGTAGTAGTAGTAGTAGTAGTAGTAGCTATAATAATAATAATAATAATAATAATAATAATAATAATAATAATAATACTGGTTTAATAGTAGTAGTAGGGTATAGGACAAGGTATAGCATCCCATCCTCTCATGTGACGCGCTCATTGGGTACACCTTGGCTCTCGGTAGCTGTGTGTGTGTGTGTGTGTGTGTGTGTGTGTGTGTGTGTGTGTGTGCCCGCCATTCTGGACTTGGCACTGGTATGGGGGCACGAGAGGGAAGGGGTGAAGGGGGATAGGGAGAGGATGTGGGGGGGGGGAGTGGAGAAGGAGAGAGTAATGGAGAGGGATATGATGTGGGGTGGAGGAGGAACGGGAGAGAGGGGGGAAAGGAGAGGGAAGTGGGGTGGCGAGGGAAATGAGGTGGAAGGGGAAGAGGGAGGAGTATACAGGGCAGTGGAAAGGGAAGTGTGGTGGGGGGAGGAGAGAGGGATGTGAGGAAGAGGAGAAGGAAAAAGGGGAAGGGAAGAAAAGAAGTACGGAAAGAGGAGACTGAAGAAGAATGTGAGGTGGAGGGAAGGGGAGCAGAGATTAATGGAGAGGAAAGTGTGGTGGGGAAGGGAGGAGAGATTAATGGAGAGGGAAGTGTGGTGGGGAGGAGGGGGGAGGAGAGATTAATGGAGAGGGGGAAGTGTGGTGGGGAGGGAGAGGAGAGATTAATGGATAGGAAAGTGTGGTGGGGAAGGGAAGGAGAGAGTAATGGAGAGAGGGAAGTGTGGTGGGGAAGAGGAGGAGAGAGTAAGAGAGAGGGAAGTATGTTGGGGAGGGGGAGGAGAGAGTAAGAGAGAGGGAAGTGTGGTGGGGAGGAGGAGGAGAGAGAGAAGTGTGGTGGGGAGGAGGAAGGAGCGAGGGAAGTGTGGTGGGGAGGGGGAGGAGAGATTAATGGAGAGGGAAGTGTGGTGGGGAGGAGGAGAGAGGGAAGTGTGGTGGGGAGGGGGAGGAGAGAGAGAAGTGTGGTGGGTAGGAGGAAGGAACACATGACACCGGAAGAGCAGGTGTATTATAAGTGTTAATATGACACTACAGACAAAAAGTGGACAGGACATGTGTGTGTGTGTGGTGTGTGTGTGTGCTGAGAGAGAGAGAGAGAGAGAGAGAGAGAGAGAGAGAGAGAGAGAGAGAGAGAGAGAGAGAGAGAGAGAGAGAGAGAGAGAGAGAGAGAGAGAGAGAGAGAGACAGACAGACAGACAAAAACGGGACAACACATCCAATAGGTCAACACACATCAGGAAGTTGGGGAGGGAGGGAGGGAGAGAGACAGGGGGAGGACAGTGTGAGGAAGAGGACAGGGAGGTGTGTGGTACCTACGCGAGACAGTGAAAATCAGGAAGTAAACAAACACTGAACAGCAAAGGTAGTCAGGTAGGCAGACAGTGAGTGAGTGAGGGAGTGGAAGTGGGAAGGACTCAACACATTATTATTATTATTATTTTCACTTCTCAAGGCTCTTTATTTTTCATGCTAACATCTATTTTCTCTCGTCTCGTCTCCCTCGTCCTTCGTTCTCCGTTCTCAGGCCAAGATTGTGCCGTGTATATTCGCTGGCGCCACCTATAACTCTCTGAGAACAGCTGTAGTATAGAGGACGGAGGAAGCATTGTTTGAACTGAAGGACGGAGGAAAACGTGATTGGGCGATACCAGCTTCAAGGTCTACGAGCGCACGCAGATTCATGACTCCGGCAACACACACACACACACTTACTCAAACTCTCTCTCTCTCTCTGTATATTTATAAGCCTGATGGGTCCCTACTACAAGTTATAATTATTCTCTATTTGTAGTTAAAAATTTTCTTTCTGATATATTTCCACTCATGCAATTTAGCTTTTCCCCAGTTTTGACTTCCCTCAGTGAGTCGTCCAAAGGTTATGTTCTCCCCCCAACTCCTCATGCACTTGTTATCCATTCGGCTACCTACCTACCTTTTACCCCATATATATATTGAGCACCAATTTGTAGTTTGACTCTTCCCCATTCCTCTACCTAATGTCCCTCTACCAAACCCCATGCTTCCCTTCGTGCCATAAGAAAGAAAAAAAAAAACACACACACACAAGTTCTAGGCTTGGTGCTTGCTGCTGGTTCCTATTGTAATAATGATAATAATAATGTCCTCAAGGTAACGGAACTTCACACCCTCTGACTCCCAGCGTACAGGATATATAATATACATAATGTGTCAGTAAGGAAGGACAACCACAGCCTACTGCATTCCGATGTAGACTACGTTTTATCGTTTAAAAAAAAATAAATAAATAAAAATAATAATAATAATAATAATAAGCCACCCAGATATTAACTTAGATCTTTGGTGCAAGTTCCCATTGTAATATATTAAATTATAACTTAGATATAACTTTCTTTTTCTCCTCTAACTTGCTGGACTCCCCTGTTTATTCTCTCCATCACTTGATTTAATATTATGGACCCTGTGATCGTGTATGAGAATAGGAGGCTTCTGATTCTTCCTGACTATACCACGAAACAAACTCCGTCCATGTAAGGGTTTTTTCGTGTCAATATTTGAAGGACTCGTTTACCTCCAATTTCTATACTACATCACAGGGTCCCTTAACTGATTCCAGGGATCGACTTCAAACTTGTTAGTACAATATTCCCAACGTTATCTTTTGACCCGAGCCAAGTAAAATCTTCCTTCTCTTCATTGCAGTTGTCCTTTCTATCCTTCGTGTTTGTTGTCCCTCCTGTATATTCTTCTCTTTCCTTCGTGCTTATTGTCTCGTCTATCCTTCATTTTCCTGTGTTTGTTGTCTCATCTATCCTTTTTCCTTTCTGCTTGTTGTCCCTCCTATATATCCTTCTCTTTCCTTCGTGCTTGTTGTCTGGTCTATCCTTCTTTTTCCTGTGTTTGTTGTCTCGTCTATCCTTTTTCCTTCGTGATTGTTGTCCTTCCTGTCTGTCTCCTTTTCCCTTATGGCACAAGGTCTGTCTGGCTAGGCCTAATCATAACACCGTTTACTTTCTTCCCCCTCTGTAATCTGTCCCCAAAGTAACGGGATGATGGCGCCATAATTGTAAAGAGGTTTGATTATGAAAACATAACAACGTGGATAAAAGTAATTGTTTCTTCTCATCTACTTAATTGAGTGTCAAGTCCACATTAATAATGCTTTTTCCCCGAAGATGACTTACTATATATTTTCCTTATACTAAATTATAGCCTGTCTTATATCTCTTAAACAAATTTGATTGGGCTTATCGTAGTCTATACTCCTTTTTGGCACATTTGCAAGCCTTTTCAAGCTAACTTTAAGGGAGAATCTCTTTTTGATAAATTGGAAAGCTACTGATTCCTTCAAACTATCCCAGGAAATATATCACCACAAAGTTTCCAAACATAGTTTGTTGGATTCAGAAGCCCTACAATTGACCGCCAAGAGTTTCTTCCCTTAACCACAGGGATACCTTAGTTCCCTCTCTTAAACTAACTAGAAAATTCAACCTTCCTTATTTCCCTCCTTATCTAACCTTATTTGCCTTACCTTAGTTCCCGCCTTAAACCTAACCTAATTTGACCTACTTTAGTTCCCTCCTTAAACCTAACCAAATTTCACTTTGCCTACCTTAGCTCCTTCCTTAAACCTAACTAAATTTGACTTACCTTAGTTTCTTCCTTGTTGACACATATGCACGCCGCCCTCCTGATATATCCCTCTTCATCGGTGAGTCTCCGTCGTATACACCCACTCTTATTCTTAGCAGACACACTACCTCTGCTGCTGCTGTTACTACTGCTGCTGAGCTTGGTGAAGTTCTTGAACACCCATCCACTACAGGTGTTCTGGTTTGCTGAGTCTGCGATGGCATTTGTACTGGTACTTAGAGTTCTTAGAGTAGTAGCTACCGTGGTGTTGGCGTTCGTGCTGCTGACGGGAACAACAACCTGGGTGTAGTAATAATTGTCTTGGTACGTGAGGTTTGTAGACGTGTGTGGGCAGGAGGAGGAAGACGACGGGGACGCTGAGTAGGAACAAGGTGCGCGATTACACAGCTCCTGTTGGTGAAGAGTATTGTTAAGTGGATTATCGAGTGTTTTGCTGACGTCTACTAGTGGTGGTTGTGGTTGTGTGGCTGAGGATAATTTTCTTGGGAGGGAAATTTCATCGACTGTGTTGACGTTGAGACTGCCTGAGGTGGCCTGTGCATGCATCCTCGAGCGTGCTGATACGACGCCTTCAACCTCCTCCTCCTCCTTCCCCGTCAGTAGCTTTACCACACGTTTGTTGTAGAGTTGTTGGGTGATGGGGTATTTAGGAGAGACTGAGGCGAGAGATAAGTATGGCTGATAGTAGTTTGAAGGAAATGGTACCGTGTCACCAAGCAGGGTGTTAGCGTAGTAGCATGTAGATTCGGAAGACGTTTTGTTTACACGTGTGGGAATGGGTGTATACACGAGATGACGGTTACGCAGCTGGTGTTGGGGTGCAGCAGGTGGTTCATGGGGTGAGTTGTTAGACCTCCACCAGTACACTCCCTCACACGCAACGGCAGTCATTTGGCTATAATGTATACATTCCAATGCATATGAAAAAATATGATGCAACTGTGGGCCAACACCTTAAGCTCAGTTTCTCGAGCGAAGGCGGCAATGAAACACTTTTTTCTAAGGTAAGAATGTTTATTTCTCAACACTTGTGAGTGTGCAATTTAAAAGCCTGATTATACTGTTTCACTGCTTTCAATTGCACTATTTCAAAAGAGAAATCTGCTTTACAAAGTGCTGATTTCCTATGACTGAGAAAGCAACTTTTAAGAGATACTACCGTATCCTATATAGCGATAAAAACTATACAATAACGGGAGAAACTCTCTTTATATGCATCAAATTTTAATTAGAATTGCACATACGGAGTAACTTTCACTATATAAGTGATCACTCAGCCCACAGCGCACAATTCTACATACTCCACCATTCCCACACCAACAAGTGTACTGAAGAATGTTTCGTCCATGTCAGTGCCAGCCTTGACTACACTTCCTCGCTGCTGACGTCATGGTCGCCACACACCGGTTGGTGTTGGTGGTCGACACACACTGCTCTATCAGCTGGAACTGTAAACACGTAAATGTGAACCTATAGTCTTCCCATATCTATATTAATTCACACTACTAACCTAAATCCATATATAAACTACCTTTATAAGAATTAATACTTTTATTACTGTATCCAAGTAATTATTTTAAACTTAATATAATATTGTGTTTAGATATATGAATAAGATAGGTTTAAGTTTGATATAGTCTGTGCTGGATGGTGATTGGCTGACATGACCGCCATATTCACCAGAGAATGCTAGGAAAGTTCCGAGGTTCTCTACGTTATTAAGGTTTGATATTTCATACTAAGTATATCCTCTAAGGTGACCGTACCATAGATTATTGATATACAATTGATGGGGCGTAGGTAGACACGAGTAATTATTTTCTAGGGTCGAACAACAAGAATAGAGATGGAAAAACCAGTAATTCTAAAACATGGGCACGTATGCAAGAAGAACATTATTTTGTGGTGTTGACGATGGCATGGTACCGGTACGATGGCTCTGTTGTTGATTGTCTGTGGAGTCGTCGTATTCTCAGTCATTGGGCCGTATGCAAGAAGAACATTATTTTGTGGTGTAGACGATGGCATGGTACCGGTACGATGGCTCTGTTGATTGTCTGTGGAGTCCAACGTCGTATTGGTACCACGCCATCGTAGACACCACAAACGTTCTTGCATACGATCCACTAACTATACTTTACCTTTTGCTATATTGAGAATTCCTTGATTAATTAACTAAGTTTTGACACAAGTTAGTTTCTTGTTGCAATGTAAATTTAGTCTGTTCAAGTTCATGTGTAAGTTTAATCTGTTCAAGTTCATATGCAAATTTAATCTGTTCAAGTTCGTATGTAAGTTTAGTGGGAATTATTTCCGAATTACTCATGTGTGAGATATCTAATTTTCACTGTGATATACTGTACGTTCCTATGGTCAAATTTCCGTAAATTTGATATACTGTAGGTCTTACCTTGCGCAACTCCCGGTAGTCTGCCATGGTCCAGATTAGGTTAGGTCAGGTCAGGTCTGCCTAATTCTAATACTATTTATGCTCGTCAAAAATTATAAAACCCGAGCCAACTTTGCCAAAAGCTGGGTGATTGGGTATGGCTAAAACAGGATATTTGCACAATAAATGGATGTTAAAATCAAACAAATCACATGAAAAACTATAGGAAAACTATACTTTGTCTAAAAATCTCGCACATATGTAACTCAGAATATTTACCGTTTAGTGTGTTCAAGTTCATATGTAAGTTTAATCTGTTCAAGTTCATATGTATAGTATGTGAGGAACCTTGGTGTTGGAAATTAATGTCCTTGATAGAGTGGCTTTATCAGAGATTATGTTGCTATCTATGTAAACTTGTGTAAATTAGATGGCAAATATGAAGCAATAATATAATTATATGTGTAATGAAGAAATTAATTAGATGTGAATTGGGATAAGTTAGGTATTACTGTATTTGAATTGGTATGACTTCTACAACAGAGTAATACATGAGTGGTAGTCTAACTAACATTTGCTACAGAAGTGTATTTGATTTTTGTGAAGAACAGGCCCTTATGTGTATTTCCAACTTTTTTTTTTTCACAGATGTTTTTGGTTTTGTTATGTTTTTACTATATTATTGTGACGAAATAACATTCAGCTTAATCCTAACCTATCCCCACGAGTTGCCCGCTTAACATTTGTTTTGTTCCTGTATTTCTGAATAAGAGTTTCTTTTGGATTTTGCCACCATTTTTTGTTTTATACATACTGTACCAGTATTTTTAGGGTATTCATATTTTTACAGGATCAAAGTGTTAGAAAATACTTGTTTGGTACTATACACATCCCGTATCCGAACGATCTTGGGGGAGAGGTGGTCATTTGAGAGTTTGGGGTGGGTGATAGCACATATTTTAAGATGATGAGCCATAAATACTGAGGAGTTTAATTATACAATAGGGATTTTTAATTCAGTCTGAATTGTGGTACAGTGATCTCTCATTTTGGACTTGTTATGGCTGTGTATTATACCGTTTGCTGTGAATCCGTGTACGGTAAACCCTCCTTGTACAATGGGTTTATGTGTGTGTAATGTGCAAATGAGGGTTTACTGTAGCCTACACAGATTCATGACAAGCAGTTCAACACACACTCATAACACTAGTGAAAAACAAGGGTGTACTGTATCTGGAGAGCTAGATTGTGCTTTGACCAGAATTCACTCATTCCAGATCAGTTTATTGTTTTGGAGTTTTACATAGGACACATAGCTACTGTAACTACAATATCCTTTTGATGCCATTACCTACACAAGTGAAGTGGTTGACAGAGAATAGAAAAGGGAACACAGGACAGTCCTTCACTCTGCAACATCAAGCCTAATATGCAATCTGCAACATCATGCCTATTGATGTGTGAAATCCTAATCATACTGTATATTATTTCATGTGGAGAGAATGCAAGGCGAGGAATTTGTAAAGAAGGTGTATGGAAGTGAAGTTGTGGGACCTGGTGTGAGAGGTAGACCTCCGGTTAGATGGCAGAACAGAGTGGAAGAGTATGTAAAGGAGAGAAATGTGAGGGGTAGAGTAGGGATGGACCAAGTAAGGAGGGAGTGTTGGAACAGGGAGAACTGGAGACACTTCTGCCGTGGCCACCCCCTTGGGGGGAGTTCCCGGAGGGAACGAGGCGTCAGAGCTATAGATAGATAGATAGATAGATATTATTTCACCCTCACTTACACTCTTATTCAAATATCTGCATCATTATGCCCATTGATGCATGTACTGTAATCTTAATAATAGTGTATATTGTATAATTCACCCTCACTCACATACACTCATTCACATATCAACAACATTATGCCTGTAATACTGATCATACTGTACCGTATATTATTTCAGTGGTGTGAGCAAGTCTGGAGGCCACATAGATGACCCTTGGGACCATGAACCATGACACTGACAAAGATGACCTCATACAGGTAAAAACTGGTGTTAATATAGCCTCTGTTCACATAAAAGTAAAGCTTAACAAGAGCCACAGAAATGGAAAACACAATTTTTCCCAACTTTTTTTGGATGATCCATCATTCCCAATATTTATACTGTACAGTATATTGAAATATACGAGACAGTGCATTTTGACCATGTTTGATTCCCCCATTATGAGGCTGGAGTGAGAGGTAAAACAAGTAAATTACGCATTAAATAGTTAAGATTTATATGTTCTAAAGTTAGTCTGACTTTCCCTGACCAAACCTAACCTAATCTGGACTGTGGCAAACTACAGGGACCAAACCAGGGCAGACTAGCAGGACCTACCCTGGGCAAACATAGTCAATGCTCTGTCGCATTGAGAAATGATTTCATAAAGCAAAAACAACCACCAACCAAAATATGAAGGAAATTGGTAAGTAACTTGCTTTTCTGTGGCTCTTCTTAACTATTGCCCACATAATTTGTGATTTAGAGAAGAAAAATGGAGCGGCAGTCACGGGGCTATCATTTGTGCCACACGACAGTCCGGCTGCCAGCCGTTGTTTTGGCAAAAATGTATCAGTTGATGACATGTGAACCCAAGACACTCAAACAGTTGTTTGTTGTTCTTGTATTGCAGCTAGAGCCATTGATACACCAGGTGAGCGGCCACTCATCCATGTTTGTGCTGGATGATGTCACAGTATGCAAGCCACTTATTGGTCGGGAATACCGCTTCTATCGTACCCTTCCCCCGGAGATGAAAAAGTATACCCCGGACTTCCGAGGCTCGTTGCAAGTGCTGCTGCAGGAGGTTGGGGAAGGACTGTCACTGGCAGCATTACCAAATGAACAGATGTCTTCAATACGAAGCAACTTAGGAACACTTAAACCAGGGTTAGTGCAAAGTTTGTTTATCTGCAACTGACAGTAGTGTCCAGTGCAGTCTTAAGCTCTCTTGTTTGTTGAAACTAGTGAACATTTATTTACAAAAATTCAGCGTTCATGTCAATGTCTGTAACTTAACTCCCCTACAAATGTTGAGAACTACTGTATACAGCTGTATTAAATTTTAGTATTTTTCATTTAACTAAAATCACAACCTCTGAACCTGTCTTGTAATATATTCTAACCCTACATTAATATTTTCCAGAAATATGCTAAAAGTAAATATTGAGTCCCAGTTTGTTCGTGTCTTTTTCTATTGGTGTCCTGTATTTCTATGTCCTTCAGTAGACGATGTGTGCGGAGAGTTAGCTCAAGCAGCATCGAGTATGAGAGTGAAGGGGAGGAAGAAACAGCTTCTGGTGCAAAGGGTGGTGAAGCTCTTTCTACAACACATCCTGACACACACAACCCTTGGCTGGAGCAGTGCCACCAAACCACCCTAAACAAGCTCAAGCAAAAGTCACAACCTTCCAATGTTGTAGGTGAGATGTCTGTTTCAGCTCTTAAGTGTTCTAATGATAAGTGTACAGTACTTTTTTGGCCAGGTGCAAGAAAAATCACAGGAGTTTACACAGCTTCATGACCAACACCTAGTCCATGATTTTTCTTCCATATAGCATTGTTGAGGGATAACCTTTCAAGCCGGTGCGGTCTGGAACAGTATGCCTGGTTCACCATAAACAGACTCAAAATAGCACCCACCAAGTCAACTATCACCCTTCTCACCAACTGGAACACTGACCACTGCTACACACCACACCTCACCATAAACAACACACCTATACCACACACACACACCCAAAATACTTGGCATAACATACAACACATCACAAACATAAAAAACAAATGCACACAAAAATCACTTGCCAGCACAACATTTGGACACAACAAAGAAACCACAACCACAGTGTACAAACAATGTATCCGATCAGTAATGGATTATGCAAACCCTGCCTGGGCCTCAAACCTCACTGAGACTCATCTCAACACCCTTCAGACCATACAGAACAGAGCCCTAAAGATAATCACAGGCTGCCCAGCTACCACACCTACAGACCACACCTACAGTCCTCAAGGTCAAGGACCACTTTGACATGAGAGGCACACAAACACTTGCTGCAGCCTCCACAAACCCACACCACCCACTACACTACATGGCAGAACACCCACACATGCCAAGGAACATCAAAATAACACCCAGCACACTTTACCATCCACAAATACAATATATTATCTCTTACACCTTGCCCACCCCAAACCAGTCTTCAGAATCATATCCATACTCAAATCACTCACCAATCCAGCCAAACATTCAAGAACAACACTCCGCTGCTTGCACAACCTTCTGACATCCACCCATGTGAATCATCCCTTTCCAGTGAGGATAGAGTCCACCTGGCCAGGCTGCGATGTGGCCACCACCCAGCCCATCTGACTTATCAGAAGAAGCTGGATGGAGCCATTGTGAATGCCTGTCCAGGATGCAATATAGCACCTCACTCTATTAAACACATTATGGAAGACTGCAATGCACACAACCACACTCGCCAACAACACAACATACACTCTTTGAGGGCACTGTGGGGAAGCCTGGTTCAAGCCATGGCCTTCCTCAGGGGCTCGGGACTGCTCGGCCAGACAGCTTGAGGAACTTCAACAACAACCTTCCATTGTGCTTATGTCGTCTGTAGAGTTCATTAATCATAATATCTTTTCTTGCTTTCTCTTTACTGCTGATAGAAGAGGGACATTGGGAGTTAACTCTGTCCTGAATACTAGAAAAGCCCATTTTCATTCATATGTTTTTTCTTTTTTTCCTTAAAAATGAAACAATCGTTCCTTTTTCTCATCTGCAGAGTGTATAATGCTGGAAAATTTGACATTCAAGTACCGCTACCCATGTGTGCTGGACCTGAAAATGGGCACAAGACAGTATGGAGATGATGCCCCAGAGAGCAAACGCAAAAGTCAGACTGCAAAGGCTGCCAACACCACCACAATCACATTAGGGGTTAGATTAGCTGGCATGCAGGTATTTATCTCAATAAATATTTTGTATGTATGTGTAGTGTTACTTACCATGAGTGGGATGTAGTCTGTACCAGTGCAGTATAGACCTATGTATAATTCTGTACAGCATCTAGTACAATATATACAGTAGTAGCCACACAGAGGAAACTTGGCACCAGTGTTGTCAAATGAGGTGGAATTACTCTGTGCACTGGGTAATTCAGTTTCATTTCTTATCTTAAGGTCAGTCGGGTAATGTTACAAGATAAAAACAGAAAGATATAATAAGGTAAATATACATTATGAACAAACTGCAGGGTGTTTATGAATTCTTGCCATAAGTTATATATTTCCTTAATGATATGTAGCTGATAAATTGAAATTAAAATGGGGCCAGAACTACTGAAAGCTTTTCATGTAATAAAGAATAACATGATAGCAAGGGAAAATGATTATAGAAATTAGACTGTAAAATCTGAACACTATGTCCTACATTATGTATCTTTATACATCTAAAGAATTAATGAATTAATAGAATAATTTATAAATTATGACTGAGTGGCTACTATGCATTGGTTTTTGGCTTATCAAGGATATAAATTTGCTGTTAATAAAACTCACCTGCTTATTGGACTTGAAAGTGACAAGTGACACCATTGTATGGATATATTTCTATCATTTTAGCAGGGGTGCGGAGTCGGATTAAAAAAATTCCGACTCTGACTCCGACTCCAGGAAATTTTAAGGTTACACCTCCGACTCCAACTCCAACCCCCCCTCCCCCTTCTGGTCCCTCCCCTTCATCAGTACAGTACTAGGCCAACCATTAGTTCATATAATATTGTATGATATATGGTGTGGTATTCTTAATAGTAAAAATAAGGTAAAGGATGTAAATGAAACCGGAAATAATTTATAACACTGCCACACAGTGTTGTGATTAAACACTAAGAGTAGAGATTTGAGAATCAGACTTGCCAAGTATCACATATCTTTCACTGACATCGTTATATATTTTATATGATATAAATCAGTGATCTACAGGGTAATTCATTCAAAACATTATGAAGTAAAATAATAATAAGTAATGATAAGTCCACATTACATGACTAGAATCAATATTTGCACAACAGCTTCCAAAAAGGCTTATTTTTTTTTTTATTTTTTTTTTTATTTTTTTTTTTTTTCCAAAAAATTAATGGAAATTTCCCGACACTAGCCTATTTTTCAACTCGAGTACCGTACACGAGAATTGATCACATAAAGGAGTCGGAGTCAGATATATTTTTACCGACTCCGACTCCAACTCCTCACCCCTGCATTTTAGTTAAAACCCAAAACATTTGTTTTAGCTAACCTGTAGATAGAGATACTTTATTTAACAGGTTAACAAGTTACGGGTTAATATTTTTCCAGCTTTATTTTTAAAATATTTTATGAAGAAGTTCATTATGTTTTATAATCTTTTTACAGGTTTACAACAAGGAAGAAAAGTGCTATCACTGCAAAAATAAATACTTCGGACAGCAGCTCACTGAAGAAGATTTTAAAAAGACTTTATGGCAGTTCTTACATAATGGCCGAAGACTTCGGATTGACATAGCAGATCTAATTATTCAAAAATTAGAAGAATTAAGATCAATAATATCAAAATTAGACTCAGTTAGATTTTTCACATCCTCCTTATTAATTTTATACGATGGATACGACCCGTGCAGTACAAAGCTAACCCGAAGAGATCGCGAATGTGAGAGGGACAGGGACAGCAGAACCACAGACACCAGCAGCAGAGGTAGGGCATGGCCAGAGTCCCGGGCTGGAGATGACAGACACACGCAGCGGGACAAGTGGCCCTCCAAGGAGCCCTCACCTGGTCGCGGCCCAAAACACCCAACCTATATACACGAGACAACCACCGGTGGAGGTAAGATGCTTCGGGAGCAGGTGAGCAGAGGAGAGACCGATGCAACGCACAGAGGGAAGGGCAGATACCGCAATAGGTGTAGTAAATCCCCAATCGACATACGCCTCATTGATTTTGCCCACGCCACCCATAAAGGCATGGGGGACTCAAAAATTTACAGTGGCCCAGATGAGGGTATCATGCTTGGTCTTGAAAGTCTTACAAAAATATTTACAGACATCAGGGATACAGTTGATCATTGACCTGCAGAACATAAGGGTTGATAGATCTACATTTCCTGGTAGGTCTTGTTTGTCTATGTTAGACATTGCATCTTAAAAATACATCACATCAGAAGTGTTTCAGTATGTTGTGATTGTGAATAGTTTTTTTTTTACATTTCGTGTTCTCCTGTTAAGCAGGGTTGCGGAGTGTAATTGTATAGCTGTATATATTGTGTGTCAAATGGGAAGTGTTTATAAAAGGCATAAATTGTGTATTCTATAATCAGAGCTACAATTACAAGCCATAATATCTTCATACCCCTGATAGATAAGTGGACTTAAATTTTTTTTTTTATATTTGCTTACGTAGTTGCTAAATGACACAACAATCTGTCACTAGTGTTTTTTAGTATACAAATATCAGATTAAAACATTGTGTTCATAAAACACTGCTCAAATTAAGTCTACTTCTCCATCCTTTGTGCATAGAAAATATGGTATGGCTTGTGATTTCACTGATGTGGCTACTATCAGTGACAAGGCATCTTAACTCATGGTCAGTGTTACAACTATCATCATCTTTAATGATATGTAAATGTCTCAGCTAAGTGCCAAAGTTCTATCAATCCAAAATCTGGTTTCACAAGGTCAAAAAAAATAAACAAAAGTTATAGATACTCTTCTGAATACAGTACTCTGAAAACTAATGTTTAATATAATCACCCAGTCATAGCTTTATAAGAATTATTTTCTTGCATTATTTGTGGCAGGTGGTGGACGAGATTCACATTCTGCCACATTTTGAATAGGCTTGTGTAAAACCTTGCAAGTGTGCTCGAATCACCAAGTTACTTCAACTGTGCATTCTAATTTATAGTTTCTTAAAGAAGTTTTGCCTTGTCTGCCAATCAATATACTCTCAAATACAGATACTCTAAAACTGGAAAGGTATGGACAGTATAGTTGCATTTACAATTAAATTTGAAAATACAGATTATATACATATAGAGTAAATTGTAACCATTTATATAGTTACAGCTTCATAGTTCTGTATTATTAGACCTCATTGATTGGATGATGTCATATAACTACTAGATAATGTTGTTATTCTCTCATTAATGTAATTTTTATACAGACACAAGTCATAGTGATGTTTAAGATTGTCTAACACATCACAGAATTACTGAATATTTTTATTTCCTGCTGTATCTATTGAAATTCCTTCTGTATTGTTTTGGAAGACTTGAAGCAGGCTTATGTGGTATTAGAATTACAACTTGTTAGTGTGCCTGATAGGTTTGCACAGCAGATATAACACAGCTGAACTGAGTGTGTTGGGCTTTAAACTGGAAGCTGATCAACCTGTGCAGGTAATGTTGCTTTAAACACATATTCTACTTTGCCATTCTATTTCTGTACTTCTTGTGGCTTTCCATATACAGTATGTTTCTTGGTTTGCAGTTTTTACTCTGTATTTTCTGTGGTTTTATCATATATTCTCTAGTTTGTAGATATTTTTCTGTACTTTTTGAAAGAATTCTGACCATTATTCTCTGTTTACAGAGCAACTTGTATTCTATGCTGCATTAAAGCAATCATCCACTGTAACTTGTCTTAGAGAACTGTATTCTATACTTTGTTCAAATACTTTCTGCTTCATATAAAAACTTTATTCTGTACATATTCTTTTAATGTATTTTGTCTGTTAGGGCACTAAATTCTTGTTGGTGAAAACTTTCACTCTGTATTTGTTTACAGTGTTTTGGTATGAATTTTTTTTTATTCAGTTTTGAGACCTTATTGCCAAGCTGTATTAAATATGGTGAGGTAAATAATTATTCAGATTTTAACCCTGAATTGTACTTTGTATTGCCATGATAATAGTTTTCTGGCCAGTTTAAGATACATTATTAGTGGCCAGTAGAGCGAAAATACAAGACTTAGAAAGTAATAAGACATTCAATGTAACATGAATATATTTAATACTTGTTCTTTAACAGAAGCATGAAATTACTTAGTCTAATTGATGATGAACTACAGAATCTTAGAAAAATAGTTTGAGGTCTTAAATGAAGGGTTTGAGTGGAAAATGGATGTGCATTAGTTTGTGTTATGTTGATGTGTTATGTATGAGTATACAGTAAAATACTGATGTAAAAGCATTGGAACCATTATGATAGTCTATCAGTACATTTTACTTAGGTCATCAGTGAAACATTTAATAAGACAAATAAGATTCCCCTACACATATATAAGTTCCACAGGATTCATCTGAATGCTTGCTTGGTGTTGTAGGCTAATATCAGAACTTAGTTACGGTACTACCATTATTACTTATGTACAGTTGTCAAAAGAAAGTACAGTATTGGAACTCCCATATGGATATCGATATGTAGGGTTGTTATACCTAAGTACTTCTCTTCAATATTTACTGTATATCATCTGAAGAGGTGGGAACAATATTCAGTCTCTAACCTATCATGCATACACAAGAATGTTGCATTTAATTCTAGGTTATGCTCCAAACATTATAACAGTATATTCAGTGTTTACAGGGTTGCTCTGGCAAAGAATGGGAGGGAGTCAGCAAAGAGGGCAATATTGACACCTTCACGCCATGACAGCCAGATGACTACTAACACTCCAAGTGTGTGCCTTTACTTATATAGTACCTTTAGGTCAGAGACAGTCCTCCATCAGCATTTGGATAGATTAAGAGTATCAACCCTACAGTGCTAAAACATTTAATTTCAATATAAGGGGGTTCCAATACTTTTTTTGCTGACTGTACACTTGCCATCAGATGATTTGAGGCCACCCCATCCACAAACATGCTAGTGTTGTATCTGGTATCAGTGAAATATATGAACTGGACCGAAATTCAGTCTTCTGCTCAGGTGAAACAAACCCAGTGATAAGTTGTCAGTATGCAGATTTAACTTTTCTGCAATGAATATCATGCAAAACAAGCTTTTTGGTGTAGGTGGTGGCCTCGAGTCATCTGATGGCAACTGTACCTCTTTTTCAGTTTCTCTTGCCCACCACATAGTTTGATAGAGGAAAACTTTGAATATGTTATCCCACACCCTGTATAGAAGAAGGCAACTGATTGACCAAAGGTTGCCACACTAAGGCCAGGAATCACTCATCAGCAAACTGGATGTGACATTTTGTTATCAGTTGAGGATATTTACATATACACTGTATGTTAACTGGTCGGGTACTCGTCCTCCTTCCCCCCTTTTGAGTTGAAGATGTATGATGGTTACTTACTGTTAGTGGTTTTAGAGAGTCATATACTGTATATTTTTTTACATTGTTTTCCGTGTGAGGTGAAGTGCTTTACAGTAATGGCAATCAGTTGTGAATTTCATGTTATCATTATCTTACCTTCTTGCTTTTATTCATACAGGACAGACAGTGTTGGTCTGTGTTATGGCTTCACTCTGGAGATTGTATACTGCATATTGTGTTCTATAGTGAGGTATGTATTGTACAGTTGTAGTCTATCAGGTAATTATGTATCAAAGTTAAGTTACAATCAAAAAAATTTCTACATGAAGCTACTGTAATTGTATAATGTTCATTTTTCATGTACTATTCTAATTTATTTTCAGTGTTGTCCATTTTATGTTATTGGTTCCAATATGTTATAGATTTTGTTATATTTAAGATTTTCTGTCTGTTATTACTGAATGTTATTGAATAATATTTATTATTATTATTTTTTTTTTTAATTAACAATCAAATGGTTTAGCTTCTTAAAGAAATTAGTCATTTTATACTGTTTTCATTTCGATCTACATTTTTCTTGGGCTGCTGTTTGACACGTGTGCTGGATAAAGTGTCTGTTTTAAGCAGATTGAGTGTACAGTAAAGCCTCATTACTTTGAACGAATGAAGGGAAGGGATGTTCGTTAAAGCTGAAAAGTTGTTACATCAAGATGTGTTTTAGCGAGGCTTTACTGTGCCTTGATAATTACATGGTTTTATTGCCATATGATATACTGTTGGTCACATTTTTCTTATTCAGTTTTATGTATTACAGCTTTTATGTTGAATTCACTTGAAATGATGATGCTTATACTGTATTATCTAGACTTTGAATGTGTTATACACTTTGGTCCAAAAAATTGTTAGCTCTATTTCAATAACATGAGTTTGTTAGAATCACTCACTCGCTGAAAATTAATGAAAGTTTTAATATAGTATTCAGTATTTTGTATCTCAAAATACTGCTCTGTCATAAAAAAAACAACACCGGTCTTGGCTGAGACCTATAGAATGACACTTGGCAGTTGCAGTATATAATACCTAACCCACCAAGGAGAGATGTGGAGTTAAAGTAGTTTCTTTTCTTTATTCAGTTGTTTATTTTTTATTTTTACAGTTTCCAGACATCTAAAACCAGCATTAAAGACCACACCTTGTTATTATGTAAGCATCACAGGAGCCATCAAACCAAATGAGTAGCTTGTATTATTCCAATAAATCTGTCTTGGGTGAGCTAGAAAGTAGAGTTAATGACAATATTTTCCTGCACGATTTTGATTTCAGTATGTTGGAAGCCCCATGCACACAGGTAAATTCAAGTTAAAATTTTATTGTAGACAATCTTGAAGAAGTCAGTGAATTTTGACAATTGGAATTGAATCATTAATCACTGTGACAGAGATACAGGAGACTTAATCAGTGACGCGGGAACACTATAAAGCAATGCATTAAATAAAGTAAGGTGTGGATAGTTGGATTAAGCTATTTAATTAATCTAGTTGTATACTAGTCATAAATTTGTTTGTAGTTTTATTTGAATTGCTGTACTGATTATACTGTATTAATATTGTATGATAAACATAAAGCAATGGGCAATGAAAGAAATGGGTCAATTGGCATTTTTGTATGTGTAATAGAGTATTCCCATTTATTTCTCTCTTGTCACTCATACACAGTTATTTAATTTTTTTCTTGTACAGTATCTCCAAAGGGGAAATATTGCCTTCTAGGATGTGAGCAATACTCTTAAGGTTTTTGGTGCCCCTTTGGGCCCCAGACACTCCCGATATTCTCTTCAACCCTTCCTTTCTTTCCTTTTTCCTTTGTGTATGCTATTCCTTCTCTCTCTCCTTCTCCAGTGTGAATACAATTTTTGGGGGGGATTAGTGCAGTCTTCTTTTTTCGACTTTGTCATGATCTTGCACTGTAATACATAATGAGATTATGATTTTAGGAATATAGATGTATGAAAAGTGTTTCCCATCCCAAGTGGCAGAAAGTTTTTCAACATCATAGCATAATTAATGTTCTTGAAAGTATTAAACATTTGCTTATTCCAGTGTGAAGGTGGCATCACCCATAAAATATGTTCCCAGTCCTGTCTGGCACTCACCACAACTGCACAGTCCAATGCCCTCATGGTTCATTTTGTTCGTATGGGGAACAGTGTAAAACAGAAGGGTTATAGTAGAACCACCACTCAAAGACTTAGGACTGAAACCCATGTCATTATGTACAGTGGCTCAGCTTGGCATTGATTCCAGTCTCAGCTACATCAGTGGTGTTTCTTCCTGAACAGTTTGTAAGAGAGAACCCATTTTCTGTATGAAATAGAGTGTTGGTATACAAACACTGGGTGATTTGGCAGTCAAACAAAAATGGGTCTTGAGAATGTATTAAATGTGATGACCCGGGCATTGGCCTGGATCAGCCACCAAAATGTCAGTTGTTTGCAGGAGGTGTCCACTGATAGATTTTTATTGACTGTACATTTCCAGTGGTGAAGTTTAAGGGGTCAGGTGCAGGAGTATATTAGAGACTACTAATTTCTGTATACTGTGGCAAGTAGGAGGCCATCTCAATGTAGGTTATATGTTGTGTGGCACAATGGCACAGTTAGTAGGAATCAGTAGTTTCCAGTATACTGATGACATTTTACTCCCCTTTAAAAGGGAAGTAAAAACTGTAGTAAAGTACAGTACTGTAGTGGGAAATAATGTGTTTGGTGAAACCATTTCCTTTAACAGGAAAATTGTTGTCTATAGGTTATTGAATAACAGTTCTGTATCATCTTTTTTGAAAAACTGTACAGGACTTTTTGTGTTTGTAGGTGAAGTTGTATTGCAGTTATTGTATAGGAAGTTGTTCTGCATAAGTCAAAGTTTTATATTTTTATTTTACTTATAAATTCTTAATTCTTAAGGTGTTGAACATAGCTCCATAGTCATAGTCAAATAACAGTGCACGAGGGTAAATGATGCTCCAGTAAATGTTCATGGTGAGTGTTTTGTGGTTTCTCATAGTTATAAGACATACATACAAGCACTTACAGAAATTATGAGAAATCACTATATGTGTGTGGGAGATTTCACTTTGAATTTTGTTGGGAGAATAATTGGGCTGGAGTTAGTGATGCAATATTCTGTTTGTGAGAGAATGCTGATGACTGAATACATGGTTGAGCTTGCCAGTATTTACATGTATACAGACAAGAATGATTGCTTATAACTTATTTTAGAGAACTACTTGTTGACAGGCCTTCCCTCTCCGACTCTCCCTTGGTCGTCCCCCTAACTCTCCTGACTTTCCTATTGAATCCTCCGCACCTCTTCTCCCACATTTAGCTTTTGTCATAGACCTATCTCCTACTTTTCTCTAGGTTTCCATTATGTAGAAGCCCTCAAAAATTGTTTGGCACCCCATGCTCTGATAGTTTTCACAACAATCACTTTTACAAATGGCATGAATAGGTGGTTCAGAATGCTTCATGTGTTGTGGCATGTAAGGGTGCCAAATATATTTTTATGGCCTGTACTTGGGGACTGGCTCTAGGGGGATTAGTGTCCACCTCATCCAGGGCTGACTCCCCTCACTACTTGTGCTGTATTTGTGTACAGTACTGTAGTTTTTTGTTATGGCCTTTTCATACCTCGGATATTTGTATGGAGGGCCAGCCCTGGAAGTCGGGGACTGCCTTCCTCTGTCGCTACTACTTTTGCTTAAACTTTATCTATGTATGTACCATATGCATACTGTATTCTGTTAGTGTCATTATTTACTTCAGTTGTTCCCATTCTCTAAAATTATGCCCTTCAATTTCTAATTGTAGTGTTATGTTGTTCTAGTGTGTTTGAGTTGTTGTTATGGGTCAGCTCTAGTGGGTCAGTGCTACTAGTCTCTAGGGCTAGCTCTGCTTGCTGTTTCTACATTTTCGTGTATGTGACCTGTACATCTTTCATCATGGTCTTTACTTGCTCTGTTGTGCATCTTTTCTCTTCTTGTATTCTGCCATGTTATTGAAGGCCCGGCCCCTATTCTCATCTGTCTGCTTTCTTGTACTTTCTTTGTTTTTCCATGTGTCTGATGATTTTTATAAATCTTTTCCACTATTATCTTTATGCCATATGACTGTTTGGACCTGGTGCTGGTTTCTCATTATTAATACTATGGGGAAGCATTGTGTGTGGGATTAGTTTTTAAGTTATTGAATATGATGAGTACAGGTATTCTTATGTAAATATATGTGTGTGAGAGAGAGAGAGAGAGAGATATAGTGAATTATAAAGTGTACAGTAGCTCTACAAAAAGTGGCTCATGTGCCCTCTGCACCCCTCTGGGTGTGCCAGTGCCTATGTAGTACCTAAGTTATAGGGGAGAAAAGTCGTGAAACTTGTAGTATTGTATGTACAAAAGTTGTAAGAGATAACCTTCATGTTGTGATAGGTCTATTCAGTTTTCCTCAGTTGTCGATAAAATTTGTTATTATGTCTCTGGGTGTTTATCCTTTCCTTACACATGGAAAATTAAGTTGTTTTCAAGACATATTTCTTATCTTCATCTATGTAACCTCTGATTTTTCCATTCACCTTCTTTGCCTTCCAGCTTTTCCCTCTTAAACACATACAATTACAAGTTGCTAAGAATTCAGACATATGAAGTCATTCTATTGATCATGTGACCATGATGAAAGACATTTTTTCCGCTGGTCTTTGGGAATCCAATATGTTCTCCCTTCCATGCCTCATACATTTTTTTGTCCCAAACTTACTTTTTGACCCATATAAAGCTCTGATATATACAGTAGTCTAATCTTCCCTCTTTCTCCTACTTACTTTCTCTGCCACTCCCATACCTGCCTTAGCTCTGCCAAATGGCTAACTCCTCCATTTCCACTGGTGTTAGGGGCCTTCATATATTCAAGAATTAGTTTAAACTCGTAAGTAAATTAAGATTAATCATGGGAGTGAGTGATAATAACAGTAGGTGAAATTGCCAGAAGAAGAATATCCTAAGGAAATGTTTGCTGTAGAATTGGCATTTTCCGATCAGTGAAGACTCCTTCAAGTCGAATGAAATAATATTTAAGTAAAGAAATGGACAAGAAATACCAAGGAATGGAAGGAAATACCTGGAGGTGATGCTGGGTCATGGAAATGTACTCCAAGAATATAGGCACGATAAGTTCCCAAAATAATAGTTGTAGACAGACCTTCGTGGAATAACACATTTAGAGGGCGGAGAACCCATAGGCTACATACACGCCCTGCGACCGTGCGACGTCAGGCAGAGGACTAATAAAGGTTATGAGCAAAGGGAGAATCAGTGAACGCTGCACAATGCATGGTTCTTTATGCCATTCAAGGACACTAGCCACACAATACACACCCGTGATTGAAGGATTGGTTGATGTATAGGCTATATAAAAACGCAAGCTTACAGTACAAAATATGACACGCCATGCAAGGTATTCTGAACCAAGGATGAGAGACAGTAAGGATAGTTCAGTGAAACGTCATCAATTCAGCCGTGACGTCACGCGCTCCGTGACGTCAAAGTGATGACGCTCACTGGAGACCCTGCTGGAGACCCTCGCATGCAGTAATCTCGTTCAAACTTAAATAATCTCTCCTTATTCTCGGTTTTAATACATGATTTATACATCATACGTGTGTGGTGTTCTCTAAAATAGTTAATTGATAGTTGTGGATATAGTTTTCATGAATAGTAGACTAGTGTATGCTATATTGAAGGCTATAGCACTGTATTTACAAGCTGATAGAGGCTCGCTCACGCCGATTCTAGCTAGCAAAACCCCGTGAAATTAATTTATTGATTAAATATAGATGAGTCACAAACATAGAAAATTGGGATTATTGACTGAAATTCCTAGAGATTCGTTAATATTTCTTTATGTTGTATTACATGCATATCATGTCTCTCACCCATCTTTCTCGGAGTTTCTCCCCACATTAACTCTTAACTTCACCCACAATTTCGCTTCTTTTTGTACATGATTTACTTTCAAATGTGAACTTTCATTACTTGCAAGAAAAAGAACGTTTCTTTACAGGCCCTTCTGTAGTTTTGTATATCCAGTAGTCTGTGCAGTCATTTTGCTATTCCGAGAAGTTTGTTAATTTTTTCTGTTTACTCTTAATTACTATTTACTTTGCCAGTGTGCAATACATTTTTGTGTTTGAGTTATCTTGGCATAATAATGTACTTCCTTTAACTACTTTAGTTCTGGAAACTGAAGATATTAAACACATTATTATTAAATTTGGTAGAAGTGAGAGAAGACCAAATTGGCAGTACAAGCTTGGAAATAAAATATTAAATAAAGCAGAGAAAGAAAGAGATTTAGGGGTAACGATAAATAAGAAATTGACACCAGATGATCATATAAATGAAAAAGTGAGAAACATGTATACATTGTTAGCAAACTTGAGAGCCACCTTCACTTAAATAGATGAAGAAATGGTCAAGAAAATAATTACATCCTTTATAAGGCCTACCTTGGAATATGCTGCAGTAGTATGGAATAGTAAGGATATAGAAAACTTGTGTCAACAGGGAATACCTACAATTAGAGGTCACAGTAAGAAATTAATTAAAAGAAGAGGAAACAAAGATGTACAGAAATACAAATAGTTAAGAACATAAAAGTAGACACGAGTAATTTATTTCCTTGAACTCTAAAGTACAGTATTAAATACAGAGGCGAGTGAAAAAAAGTGAGCAAATCTGAATGAATCAAAAGTCTGTAACCTCTCACCCATAGTGTAAAAAGTCAGCATGGAACAGTTCTTCCTACAAAAATACAGCTACTATAATAAACTGTACATTTTAAAGCTGTTGTACAAGCCAGGAACTATGATTATCAAGTATGACATTCAACCAGGTACTGAGTGCTACAGAAATTATTTATATGCTGCATCTTACCCTCTAATGCTCATTTACATCTAACTATTCTTCCCTTGCAATGATAACTCTGAAGTTTTTAAAAATTCAAGCACATAAAGTGTTCATACAACTGGAATATGATTTAGTACCATAATCCAACAATACTTAAACTAGTACAGTACCAGGCCTCAGAAGACATTTACTACACAGATGGTATAAGGAAACAGACTAATAAAGGGGGAACTAGCACATAGAACAAAACAGAAGCCTAACAAGGCTGTGAGGATACATATAGTCATAGATGGTGGGATAATAGGTTTATTGGCATAAGTTTGTTTTGCTTTTTCAAGGTTGTACTCTGATACCAAATTTTTGTACTCTGTATTTTCCTTAAGCAGAATATCATTGTCTAAGGATTGTTTTAACAATTTCTTTTTGATGTCACCATTTTCTCCAACAAGCTCCATTAATCTTTGTTGCTCGTAATTCCTCTAAATTTAGTTCTGTCTTTTAATTTTTGTTACTTTCTCCAATTTTAGAGACACCTCAGACAGCTGCTGTTGTAGGGCATACACATTATTATTCCCAGAATGTAGGAAACCACAACAGGACCAACAAACTGCCAGATTATGTCCACCTGATGAAGCAGAGCTACCTTCTTTAGTTGTTTCTAACTCTTGGTGTTAATAGTCTCACTCCAACAGCAGAGGTTTGGGTAGGAGCTTCATAAGAGTCAGGTGCCAATTCTGTAAAGTGAAAGGTTACTTAACACAAAGGCCTAGAGAAAAAGCATCCTGTAAAGCTATCCTTAGTGACTATTTCTTGACAAATGCAGTACAGTATACTGTATAATATACACTACTATAATGTTAACTTACCCTTCCCAATACCAGGTGGGATGGAGAAAGTAATGAGAGGTGTAGCATGAGTAAGAATGCAATTGGGACTGCAGCATGAGTAAGAAGGCAATTGGGATTGTGTGAGATGGTTGGGAAGGTGAAATGTAATACATTGAGGTGGGATGGGCATGTATGGCAAATACATACAGTACTACTCCAAGTCTTAAACTTATTTCTCAGTGACTAGTCCTTAGTCTATCACTACTGTCTACAGTACTGTACTGTACTTTAGAATTTCTAACAAGTTTGTAGGACAAGATCAACCTATTCTACACCCCAATGTACTTGTGTAAGTGCTCCCAAATACTGTACTACCCTTGATAATTTTCTCTAATGTTGTTGACTGATTTAAGTATCAACCAAATAACATTACTAGATAAGCTTGGTGTTAGGAAATTAACTACATTTTCTAGTTGTTACGAACCCTTGATGTCACAGTGGTGTATAAGAATTCATCAGGCCAACTGTACATGCTAGAGTTGTTATGCCATAAAACTAAAACCCCTGAGCCACCTATCCCAATATCTTAAGCAAAGGTTTCTAAGGTTTCAAAACATCTTGGCGAAGGTGGTGAGTTGGGAAGGAAGTCAGCATGAAGGCTTGCTCGGAGGAATCCGAAGTGACAATGCCGCAATCTGGGCAATGTAAAATACTCCATCAAGAAATATCATAGATAAATGTATGTATATAAATAATTATACATATAATTTATGACAGATCAGTATAATTCATGATTCTAGAGTTAGATTAAATGCAATTCAAATAACTAGTAAATTAAAAATATGACACAATTAGAGTAGAATTTATAAATGAAGAAAGATAATAATGAATCAGCATTTCTCTTACCGGAACAATAAAGTTCAGGTGGTTGAGTTCCTCCAGCAACAGCAGTTTCAATAGGGGCTGAATCTTCTTATGATGTGTCTGTTGAGTGAAAGAGAACTGGTCTTGAATAGGATACAGAAAATATTCACTGTACTGTATATATATTTTCAACTAAAGGAATATATAATAGACCCTATATACCATATGTAACTCATTGATAACTAGTAAATTAAAAATATGAAACAATTAGAGTAGAATTATAAATGAAGAGAGATAATAATGAATCAGCATTTCTCTTACCGGAACAATAAAGTTCATGTTGTTGAGTTCCTCCAGCAACAGCAGTTTCAATAGGGGCTGAATCTTCTTATGATGTGTCTGTTGAGTGAAAGAGAACTTGTCTTGAAGAGAATACAGAAAACATTCACTGTACTGTATATCCATTTTGGTAAATTTACTGTTTTGGACAGAATAGGATTCTTTGGACAATAATATATTTTACTAGTGTTTTTTTTATGTGTTTTCAACAATTTTTAAATTCATTTCCGTTGCAATTTTTTTTTTTTTTTTTTTTAGCCAAACCTAATCTGGACCGCGGCACACTACCAGGACCTAACTGGGGCAGACTACCGGGACCTAACCAGGGCAGACTACCGGGACCTTACCGGGGCAGACTACCGGGATTAGATTTCAAGTATAAACTGTGCTCTACATCCATCCATGTCGGCTATTTCTATTTTCCCAGTAATCTGCCCTGGTTAGATCCCAGTAGCCTGCCCTGGTTAGGTCCCGGTAGTCTGTCCCGGTTAGGTCCCGGTACTGTGCCGCGGTCCAGATTAGGTTAGGTCAGGTTAAGTTTGGCTAAAAAAAGAAAAAAAAAAAAAAAATGCGACGGAAATTAATATCAAAATCGTTGAAAACACATAAAAAAACACTAGTAAAATATATCATTGTCCAAAGAATCCTATTCTGTCCGAAACAGTAAATTTACCTATATTTTCAACTAAAGGAATATATAATAATTATACCCTATATACCATATGTAACTCACTGATGTCTGTTGAGTGAAAGAGAACTTGTCTTGCAGAGAATACAGAAAATATTCACTGTACTGTATATATATTTTCAACTAAAGGAATATATAATATACCCTATATACCATATGTAACTCACTGATTGAGATGTTATATTTCAGCAAGACAGTAAAAATTTTAATAAAAATCAATTTTAAAAGGTCATAAAATTCTTCCTACCAGAAACACTGAGCAAATCTTGCAAAAGCTGGCGCCTCTGTTTTTCCTCAGCTCTGCGCCCACGGTGTTTTGCACTTTCTGCAAAAAGGAAAATAATTAAATCAGACAATCTGGTGGTGCAATTTATTTATATGATCAAGATGGAAAACCTTTCTGCTCTTTTGGTATGGATATGTTTCCCACCTCCCTACCAAACTAGTCATTTATATAAACTGAAAATATTAAGAAATGGTCCCAATCTACCTGCCACCTAACGTTAGTATAAATCAACCCTACACAATGTACAATAAAACCAAATAACCTATAAAACTTTCATAAAATTGGCCTATCTTACCTGGTTGGCTGTCTTGTCACATTTCAATTGTATGGCTCATATAAACCTTACTTTCAATAAAGATTAGGGGCAGCCCATATCTATGCACAAGACTTATTTTAACCTGTTAACAAGCACCATCAAGAAATATTTGTCAGCTCCTACTAATTGCAAATGAAAGATGATATTTAGTAAGTTTTGCACAATAAGTATTATACCGAAAGTATTGGCAGTAACAGATAAGAGTCCATATTGCCTACCTGAATCCTCCTCCTGTTTTGGGAGAAACAGCAAAGGTACAGCATCAGCCTTCAGTGATCTTGTTGCCTGTGGAGACTTGTTCAGGAGCTTCCTCTTGATGCTGTAATTCTGTTTGTAATCTGCTGCCTTAAAATGACGGGAGCAAACTCTGGCAGTCTCTGGGTTTAGTTTATCTGTCCGATAGCACTAATGATTCCACTGTTTTAACACTGATTTTGTCCTTGGAAATCGATAAAAATGGCAATTTTCTTGTTTCTTGCTCCTGTTATTGCTATTGCACCCGTAAACAGCACACCTTGTCATTGTTCTTATAGAGAAAAAAGCTGGAGTCACTGAGATACAAGCAAAGCAAAGGTAAAACTCCTCTGTTCGTCCGTGTTTGGGTCTCCAGTGACGTCACGGCTGTATGGCGCGGTGCATTGTGGGTAAAACAAGTGCTCAGTGAACTATCCTTACTGTCTCTCATCCTTGTTCTGAACCACATATTCATGACGTTGCGAAAAGTATCGAGTAGGCCTATGTTCCATGTGGTGGTGAATATTTTTTTTAGAACCTGCTGTTTACGTTAATTGTAGAAAAGTGCTAAGAAAGCGTGCATAACTCTGTCAGCAGATGGCTCTATCGTTTCTTCTCCCACATCATTCACTCTCCACCTTAACAACACAGAGTAAAGCCGGTATCACACGGGCATTTTCTCTATTCCGTGCTTTACAGTCACCTGGACCCACCACACTGTGAGCCATATTAACAACATTGAGGTTGACTGTTGGAATCGGTAGCTTTTCCATTCACCAACAAGAGTCGGTCTCCGCTTAAGTGGTAAAATTGAGGTCAGGTGGCGTAACCAACTTAATCATGAGATAACGACCTTAACCACCAACACCAGGCAGACGGAGGGGGACGTGGAAGAGGCCCTGTGTAGGGAGGGAATTAAGGACATGCATTTCATGGTCTTCATCATTATCGTCGTCATCGTCAATCCTCATAACACGTTGTCCAAAGGTTTGCATCACTGATGACCGGCCCCTGTGTGTGTGTGTTTGTGTTTTTTTGTTTTTTTTCGAAGCAGTCCACTTTACTCTCACAAATTTAATTCTCTCTATATTTGTCTTGTTCTTATATCCCCATTTTGTAGTTTGATATTATTTCCTCCAAAGTATGCCAGGAAACAGGACCAGCATATGAACAAAAACAGTGGTATCCTAGCTAGCTGTTGCTTGGAATAGTTTGGAGGAATTGAGGCAGTTGCTCCAGATTTACCAACACTATACTATCCCCTTACAGGTGTCTTCAGGTAACAGAAACATTGGCTGTCAATGTCAATGTGTGAATGTTGTCTCAGTACAGTGGGTCAGCAGCAACGGGTAGGCTATAATCGTATGACTTCAGCACACAAAACATCGCCGAATTGCTGATTAAACTATTAAAGAGAAACCTCTTTCAGTTTTGGGGGGCTACTGATTCCTCCAAACTATCCCAGGAAACCCATTACGGTAAATATTGAAAGAATTACCGTACGGTTTTTCTACCTTCATTACCCATTTATTTAGACCATTCTAAGACTATTTTCTTCTGTGGCATTTCCTCCAAGATATTCAAATTTTGAAATTACCCTGACCTTACCTGAACTGACCTAACCTAGACCACAGCAGACTACCGGGACCTAACTTGGGCAAACTACCGGGATCTTACCTGAGCAAACTACCGGGAAATAACAGGAAATTACTTGGGCAAAATACTGGTGGGTCCTAGCCGGATCTGGCAATACTGCTACAAAACAGTAATTCTTTCAATAAATACCCAAATAACCTCAGTGTTACTTAAACAGGATTAAGTTCGTGGTGTACGTAGTTTGGAGGAATTGGTAGTTTTTTCGGTATCGGTAAATTTCCAGAAGTACTGGGTTCACTATAATGTATATTTTAGTATCATTACCCACTATTTTGGACCATTCGAAGACACTTTTCATCTATGGTGTTTCTTTATAAACATAATTTGGAAATTAGTCTGACCTAACCTAACCTAGACCACAGTAGACTACCGGGATCTAACCTGGGTAAACTACCGGGACCTAACCTGGGCAAACTACCGGGATATAACCGGTGTAAACTATCATAAAGTGACCAATGGGCAAATTCCCAGGACCTAGCCAGATGTAGTAACAATGCGCGGCCCTAGCCAAATACACAGTACTTTTGTAATAATACCGTTTCTTCTCCCTTAAGAGTTCTTTTCAGTAATTATTGAAAGAATTACAGTTTTGTAGAAGTGTTCCCAGATCCGGCTAGGTCCCAGTACATAGTACGTAGGCTGCTTCCATTCTGCTGAACTTTGCAAATGAGTCCGGGAGTCAAACCAGAAACGTCATCTCCAACACTTCCATATAGGCCTAGACATTTTCCATATTATAATGTCCTCGCCTTCCCGTACTACCTTCATTTATTTTCCCCTTCTATTTCCTTCGTACTGGCTGTCCCACCTCTCTATCACATTTTTTTCCATTCGTACTACCGTATATACTGGGTCTTACAGGCTTACGACGGTCTTCTTTCATCCTCCTCCTACTTCTTATCCTTCTTTCCCTTTGCTATCCTCCCTCTCGGGCCTCTCCAGCTGCTGACCTTCACAAACAGGGTGACCAGATTTTTCGAGCCAGAATATGCTAGACAGCAGCTGAAATTATGCTAGATTGGCAAAAATTATGCTAAATCTTTTGTTGCTCTTCATACGTTTGGTTTCTGCTGTATTTTATTGTTAATATAGTATTATTTCTAGGTTATTAACTGTATACAGTATGCACTCATATAATTATGAACAATTCTTGCAAAGAACATTAAAATTATAATCACATTCTGAAAGTTTATTTTACAATTATTTGTGACTACGACGCCACCCTAATAGACTGCCAGCGCCTGTGGACCTGTACAGCACACGTCCACGGTCCACTCTTCTTCAACGCCTGTGATTTCCTGCTCTAGCTAGACTCTAGAGCTTCGTTAAAACTTCAAAGTATATGGACTGTTTCACAATTCCCATTAATCATGGTACACTACATTAAACATGTAGGTTTATCCTGGCCTTTAATCCAGAAACTACCGTTAGCCACAAGTGGTAAGTTATAATCATGCTAGAAATTGCTCTAAGCTCATTAAATTATGCTAAAACTATGCTAGATTTGATACTATGCTAAATTTTATGCTAAACACAATTTTCAGGAAAACTATGCTAAATTTAGCATTATAATGCTAAATCTGGTCACCCTGTTCACAAATCCCCTACCAATGCTACCATACGTTCACTAACTTTTTTTCTCCCACGCCTCCTTATGCGCATTTTGTGTCATACCTGTCTATCGCCCCTATCTATTACTCTTTCCTGATTTTCCTCATCTCTACAGCCTAAAACTTCTTTTCTGTCACTACCATGGATCCGTTGAAAAGGAGGATCATTTGAAAAGGTTATGGGTGGTATTATTAAACCACTTCTTCGAGGAAAAGTTCTCTTCGTCGATATTTATGACTAACATTAACTTCAGGTCTTATACAGCATCACAGATATTCTTGTATATCCGGCGCCCTTCGCACGTGTGACTAGGTTGATCAACTGCTGATATGCTAACTACAGTGATATCGTCATCGATTTCTGGTATAAACAGGAAGGTGCGTACAGTGGCAGACAAAAAGTGTGTATGCCTACAGTGTCACTTAAAAATCCATTAGCTACTGGTATTATACGACATCAGAACTATACAAACTTAATACGATGATGTGATACAGAAGAATATTAATTAATGTACGTATAATTATGTATATGGCCACAGTAATTGACGACATTCGTATTCTTTCTTTATTATATATATTTTTTCTCTGAGATGAAATAATTTGTAGGCTTTATAGATATTTAAACGCTCTTGTGCACCATCGTATTCGTTTAGGCTACTAATCATCCCTCTCAAACATATAAGTTCAACACACGTACTGCTGAAAGTTACTATACCGACACTACTATATCATGCATTAACAAAAATAAATGAATAAAAAATCACATCCTCTTCCTCTAGTCCACACCACAGTTTCGTTCGTGATTACTGTCCCATCTCTGTATCACCTTCCCCCTCGATCGTCTAATTACAGCTTAGGTACGAGTTCCAGGAAGAAGAAGATTTTGGGCATTATGCCTATCGACTCTTATGTAGGTCATTAAGGTAGTCAGTCTTGTTCCATTAACACATCTTCCCCCAGTCTACAAGGTTGCAATCCTCGCTCTGACAGCCGGGTTCCTACTTAATCACTGCTAGGTGAACAGGGACATAGGGGTCTGGGAAAATTGGTGTTCCAGGGCTATGGTGCATGGTCGTCTTTCATCCTCAATCAATCAATCATTTGCTCTCCGGGAACGAACGGGTTAATTGCTGCAGTGATGGTACACCCATGGTTTCGCATCGCGCATAGTTGATCCCAGTTCTAGGCTCATCACTGCACTCAGACAGTGTTGAGAGGTATATAGCGCCCTCCTGTAATCTATGTATGAACTATACATGGTTTATATTATCTAATTCGTTTACTTGCCAGAGTTAACAGCTACCTAGGTCTATTATCCCAACCCGGCCGTATGAACAAACATTTTATTAGTTAGCATTTGGATAATGGAATATCCTGTGACATTTAACATATAGCCTGACGTCAGCCGTACTGAGTCAACTTATAAGTAGGCCTACAGTCGGCCTCTGGAATTCGTATACACCACTGTGACATCAAGGGTTCGTAACAACTAGAAAATTGTGTACATTAATTTCCTAACACCAAACTTTTTCGGTAATAATGTTTTTGGCTAATACTTGAATCAGTCAACAGAACATGCAATGCCTCCAGTATGTGCAGAATAAAGACCCCATTTTAACCATGATCTATGTACTAATTCCTGAGGCCGACTGTACATCCTATGGTGCGTTTAGATGTTGTTAATGGATATGGGCTACTGAATATATTATGTTAATATTTGATACTGACTGGAGCACAGGGAGTGGTTGGACGTGTGACTCATTTCTGATTTTTATTTATATAAATCATGATCTGTGGTTGGTGTAACATATACCTGTGTTATAGTTAAGGCTGTGTGGTACGTTAAATCGTGTAAATGTTACATTTAGATTGATGAAAGTTAGCATATGCCCATTAGCCTACATACGCATCTAAACTCCTACTGTAATGGTCCAGTACATACTAATTAAATTGTTAAAGGGGGAAGCATCAGTATTATTAAATGCAGCATGTAATTCCTGAAAAAATGTGTTGTTGTAACTGCCACTCCTACAAAGGAGTTGGCGAGTGGACTTGTACCCTTCCTGTCACATCCAGTGAGTCACAGTCATGTGTGCATGGCAGTGAGGCTTTCTTTGTTCACTATTTCTGGTGGATCTTGAAACCCTATTCATATACTGTACAGTATAACAGTATATAAGGTTTTTAACTGCATACTGTATAAAGGGTTTTTAATTGTATATCATACACTAACAAAAAATTATTGATTGATTGGTATTAGGCTCTGCAACAGCGATCAGGTCATATAGCGCCAGAGAAAGGTGATAGAGGTGTGACAGCAAGCAGTAAGGAAATAAAATGAAAAGAGGGACAGTTGAAGAACTGAAAGGGAGTGGCTGGGGCCGAAGGGGTGCCAAAACCCTTAAAGTATTGTCCATGCATCACTACGGGGTATTGGGTAACGAACAATAAAATGAAGGGAGGAGCATCCATATAATTATGTAAGGTTTGCTTTGTCTTAGACGTATAGTGCTAGAGTAGACTTAACTTGTATTTTAATGTTATGCAAGACTTACATAAGTTGCGAGCCATCCTTCTGCACCATCCTATATTGTAGCTTAGCAACAACAGTCGACGATTGTTACGAAATCACGCAAAAAACTGGGCGTCGTAGCATTCAGCTTTTATCCACAAAATAAATGCAAGTCAGCTGATGGCGAATTCAGTTTACATCATCATCCTAAACTCAGGGTTTATTCTAACGTGCAGTTGTACCCCTTTTGTGCAGTTGTAAATTCAAAATGTGCAGTTGTAAATCCAGATTTGTGCAGTTGTAAATTTGTACTTTGTTTGAATTTGCATGGCTAGGGTGTCATAAACTAGGAAGGAACCACAATAGAAGTCACTGATAGCTGACCAGAACACATTATTATTTTCATTAACCTTACCATATAATGCAATCATACATATTACATAAATCATAAAGCCGCGCCCCCCGGTTTGGGAACCTCTGGTTTAGGTCATTCGGGCCTCGCATCAGAGTTTGTGCAGTTGTAAATTTTCCTTAGAATAAACCCTGCCTAAACTGATTATCAAGAAGTTAACCTTAGCATTATCAGCCAATATGCTAGATAAATATGTTTACATACTCCTCAAGCTTGAGGAGTATCAGCTCAAACAATCAGCTCAAATATACCGGCCAGTACTGATATGATAATAGGATATCATAGAAATAGGATATCATAGAAATAATTTCAATAATCTTTGTCCGGGAGTAGCTCATATGTCTTTGTGTTTAACTTCTCTTCTATTGTCTATATGTTTGCCATAATCCAAGGCTCTAAAGAATGTAAACAACCCACAAACATCCATCCATTGTTTAACATCAAAACCTTATGGGTGATCGTCTGGCAGTGGTGTACACATCGCAATAGTTTTGTCACATGCAAAATATACATGATACACTTATATACCCTGACTACACTGCATTCACACACATTATACACTAAACGTAATTAAGTGTTATGTGTATTATGCGTATTTTTCATAATATTTATTAGCATAAAATGTAAATATGTTTAGATATGTGGCAACGGTGTCCTGTATAGTAAACATCACGTGATAGAGACGGACAGACAGACAGAGAGTATACCCGGCCCTTCTTGTTGCTCTTCATTTATTGGTGGTTGCTGCGTCATTCACTTCACACCCAGGATGAGGTCCATGGTGTATTTCCTCACCCTCCTGGCAGGTATATATATTTCAAGCTTATTTATCTGTATATTAGTCTATTGGTATTATATAAAAGTTTGGTAATAAAGGTACACAGTGGCCGATGATGGTTTTTTGTGCTTCATTTTGGTTAATTTTGTTTGTTCTAAATTCAGAGTTAAAGCGGGAAGAATTATTTATACCTATGTGTTAATACTTAGGTTAACCTTGATTTAACCTTTATAGAGTTTCTTCAGGATTTGTGTCAGGAATGGGAAAGTAATGGTAATCCCTGTCCAATACAGAGTTGCTACGATCCAAGTTCAGCCCAAGGTTGTTGTTTTTTTATATACTTACCGGCGGATTAATGACGGGGATAGAGCCGCTGTAATGAGTTAAAGATTATGTATGGTAAAGGTGGAGTTTGGAAAAATTATTTAGCTTTAGTCTTTTTCATTAAGTTACTGTCATGGACTTATGACCTGATTTAATTAATGTCTTCCTTTGTTTCTCTCTTTGGTTTTCAATTGTCCTTATTTATTCCCTAAAGCAGGCAGAGTTTAAAGATTACCAGTAATTGAAATTGTTATAGAAAAAGTAAAGACACAGTCATTATGTAACATTTGGTCATAAGGAGTTAAAAGTAATTCTTGGTTACCACCATTTACTATGCCCATTGTACAAATCCATATGTGTGTTAAATCAAGTTGCTGTAAACACCATGGGATGATATAACAGACCCAACCTAACCTAACCTGGCCTAACTTAACCTTACTTGGCCTAACCAAGCAATCAGGCTCTAATTAGGACTGGGGCAACCTCTGGGGTTAGGTTAAGGTAGGTCAGGTCAAGTTAAAGGTTCTTTCCTGATAATGATTTTGTCAAAAATGAGTTGAATACTAAAAACTTATGCATAAAAAGCTGGAAAAGTTCAGGTGAAACTATTCTTCAGAAATATTCAGTATGCATGTAGAGATTGGTAGTGGCTTTATAAAACTGGTGGAATATCTCAATTTCATCCATTAAGCACAAATGATGTTGGAGAAAATGTTACAGAAGCCTTGAGTCATTTAAAGGATAATGTTGGTACAGTTATATGAAAAGCTGATAATTGTTTCAGTGTGTGTGGCGGGTGGTGAGAGTGCCTTGCTGGGGAGCCGGGAATGTACCTATGGGCCAAGTTATTGGTGCGCCTCCATCATGTGAGTACAGCATTACTTCTTATCTGTTGTAGTTTTGCCCAAGCTGTTGATTTATGCTATTAAATGTGCATGTACACTTATTTGCATATACTGTACTGTACATTGTTCCTAACCCTTCTATAGTTACATAGAAATAACATTGGCATATTCATTCCCACCACAGAATATCCTATGTTGTGCTAGGGATGGGTTTTAGTTAGTTGGATTTTTGTTGAGTACAGGAGTATAATGGTTGATAGGAACAAAGTGAGTAGTGAAAAAAATTATGTGGGTGGCAGAAAGAATAAGCCTAAACAAGAGTGCTATTGTACTGCACTTGTCAGGAGTGTAGCAGAGCTTTATTATCATTCCTAATAGATATATGCCAGTTGGAGAGTTTGTCCTTGTGATTGTTCTCTGGCTGAATGCAAAAAGGCACTGTGTCCAATAAAAAGACTTGTGACTCTGCCTCTTCGTATAGTGAATAAGGAGGATCGGTCTCATTAATATCCTTTTTGCATCCAGACAAGGAATAAATAGGTAAGATTTATCTGAATTGTACGATTATTTTAGAGGGAGGAACGGGTCGGATTATTGGATTGGCTGATTTATTATTTTATTACAGTAAAGCCAAGGAGTGCAATGCTGTGACTCACTGCATACACACTGTTTGGGAAAAGAAGGTTCTGCCCGAGGACAATGATGACATCTGTAGCCTGTGTAAAGATATGGTACAGCAGGCCCGGGACCAGCTGCTCAGTAACGAAACACAGGTACACACACAACTTGACTGCTGTTTGTCTCATACATGTTTTATACTTTGCTACGCCAACCCTCTCTTGGGATTCATTTTGATATAGCAAGAAAGTTACGTTGAAGGTTGTTGATTGAAAGTGAAAGAATTAAGAAAGGGAATGGTAAGTGGAGGAGCTAGTGGATTAAGGAAGGATGGTATTGTGGTGATGAAATTATCTTCCTGAAAAATGTAGGAGAGAATGATATATTGTAGAGATAAGAAAGAAGCTGTTTCCTTGCTTGTCATATTGCTGCATGAATTTACTCGACAGCTGCAGTTTGCAGTCGAGGATCTTAAATTAGCAACACCATATTTTTGTCACCAAATTAGATGAAGACTTTGGTTATCCTAGTTATATTTTGTAATGGCCTATATCTTGTAGAAATCTGAATAGTTTGTAACCCGTCATTTTCTTAAACAAAAACATTCTTTGAAACCACAAACCTCTGCCAAGGCTGAGCATCCTGTATCTATTTATATACATGACTGAGCATCTCTCCCAGAAGGTTATTAAAGTCTCATTATAATGACAACTGGATAAGTAAGTCAAAAGGCACTACTTACAATATCTTACCCTCTTTATTAATGAGGATTAAAAAATCTTGGATTCAGGCCCAGAGCTGAATCTCAACCAAGAAATAATCATTTGTTGCCAGCCAATGCAATTTGTTGCCAGTCGGGCAAGATTTATTAGAAAAAAGTCACAAAATTTTTTGTAATCATGCTAACAGAGAACAAAACAACTGAAAGAAAAACATGAATTCTTGGTTGAAGATAAAATTAGGTGAAGTTAACATTCCATGATGTCCTTAATTTATTTTATGATGATTGTTTGTGACTGAGTTCTTGCATCATTCAGGAACTCGGAGGGAAATCTTACAAATACTGTACCACCTCACCTCATGCTGCTTGTCTCTTTCTCAATAGGCAGTTTCTGTTTTATGTAACCAATATTCTCTGGAGATTGAGTCATGATGTATCATTGGAGAGTTGTAGTAATATATGTACACCTGAATGATTCTGCTCATCAGCATCCAATATTACATCTGACTTTTGGTGGTTAAAGTGGGTTGCAATTAAGCTCCCTTGTTTCACAGTTTCTGGCCCAGGGTTCGATTCCAAGGTAGGGTAACTTGCTCATATGTATATGCACGAAATATTGTGATCATTTGGGCTGTCCTCTTATTTCATTTAAAGGTAACTTGATTTTCTTTCTCCCCTTAAACAGGAGCTGATTCGGGAGGTGTTTGATGGGTCATGCAACCTCATCCCCATTAAGCTGATAAGACACGAGTGCCTCCACTTGGCGAACGACTTCATCCCTGAGCTGATTGATGCCCTGGCCTCACAGATGAACCCTCAGGTTGTGTGTGCCACTGCCGGTCTCTGCAACTCCCTCAGGGTCGATAGGCTCATCCTGGAATACAAGGTCTGTCAGTTCTGTGAAAATGCCTTGGGCTAATTACTGTTGATAGTAAAGTAATATAGATATATCTTTGCACCACAGAAAAGGTTTCATTTTTTTTATGGATGATATGCTTGGATACTTGTTTGTGTATAGATGTAAGGCCTAAATCCATATGCCGGAATGATGAAAATGTTGATTATAATGGACATTATTCTTTACAGAGAGCTCATGCAATTGAATCCAATGCAATCATCCGCCGACCAGCTGTTCAAACCCCACAGCCAGGGGATTGTGAAGCTTGCAAGGATTTCATTGCAAGAACCATACGACTGGTGAAGACACACTCTCGTGCAGAGGTAACCTAAACAGAACCATATTTTATCCAGTCCCAAGCTGTTGTCATTTTGGGGGTGAGTGGGGATAAATAGTCCTGTTCTAATGAAAAATAACATTACCCCCTTGCCTTGCCAACAGCTGATGGACCGGCTGTTTGCTATCTGTGGCCGGCTTGGGTCTGTCTCTGATGGTTGCATGGCTCTGGTTGAAGCAAACTTTGATGGTATCTACAATTTCCTGACAGAGCAGTTGACTCCTGATGATTTCTGTGACCTGGTTGGTAAGTACAGTGTATTTGCAACTAAAAGTGTAACTATGAGGCATTACAAAGTATCCTAAATTGAAAGTGCATAACTTTGGCAGCAGGAAAGTTCACAGTAGTGGGCTGGAATACCATATCTCTACCAATTCAAGCTGCCAGTATACGTAAGCCACATGGTGAGTTTAAGCCTGTTATAGTAATGGAAAATAGGCTGGAACTGCATTCCAACTTATTTCTATAAAACTTACTGAATTTGAATTGGTAAGAAAGGCAAAAAAGTATTATATAAAGAGTTTTTATTATGCAGTATTTGTGTCATTTAATTATTATTGGAGCAGTTGTTTAAGTAAATGGTGAATGCCAAAACAATTGATATTGTTATGGTGAGTCCAATTTGTTTAAATAGAATACTCATTCTCATTTAGAGTGGTTGTACCAACTGGGACGGAATGTGAGATAACTTTAGGGGGTGAGAGGATGGAGGAGGTGAGGGAATTCAAGTATATGGGAACAGTTATGTGTAAACATGGAAGTATGGAAGGAGAAATCAGGGAGAGAGCAGTGAGGGGCAGGCAGGTCATAGGATCACTGAGGAGGATTATGAAGGGTAGGAGTGTGAGTATGGAAGTGAAAAAGGGACTGAGAAATAGTATAATCCTGCAAACGCTGACATATGCGTCGGAGACGTGGACATGGAGTAGGGCTCATCAATATAAAATAGGTGCTGTGGAAATGAGTTACTTGAGAGGAGCATGTGAACTTACTAGGTGGGATGGAGAAAGTAATGAGAGTATGTATGAGTGAGAAGGCAATTGGTATTGAGTGGAGTGGTAGAGAGAGTGAAGTGTAATACATTGAGATGGTTTGGACATGTAGAGAGAATGCAAAGTGTGGAGTTTGTAAAGAAGGTGTACGATAGTGAAGTTGTGGGACCCGGTGTGAGAGGTAGACCTCCGGTTAGGTGGCAGAACAGAGTGGAAGAGTATGTGTGAGGGGGTGAGGGGGGGGGGAGCAAGTGAGGAGGGAGTGTTGGAACAGGGAAAACTGGAGACTCTTCTGCCGTGGCCACCCCCTTGGTGGGAGTTCCCTGAGGGAGCGAGGCGTCGGAGCTATAGATAGATAGATAGATACTCATTCTCGGCCCTGAGATGTATGACTTAGTATGGCTACCCACATTTCAGGGGATGAAAAGCCAGTACAGTATATGTTTGTATGTGTTTGCTATCTGCAGTATCGTTTTTCATTTATTATCCATGAAACTCAGTGATGTTATTTGCAGTTAGCCTTGTATCCCCTACGATACAGGGGGGTAATGAGGGTTGGGGACCCAACCAAAGGCTCAAATAGCCTCGGAGTTGGACCCCTTACCTGTCGGTGGTCCTGCACTGGTGGTAGAGCCCCCACCTCTTGAAATAGGGGAAATGGAGTATTGATGATGATGAAAAAAGAAAATTACAACACTTGAAGTACAGACGGATAGACTGTTGCCACCTTATGTCTTTCATAATATGATTTCATTCTGTCTTAAGATTCTCATTAGGCAACTATTATCAGATTAGTGAGTAGGTTGAATTACATATTTTGCACAAGAATTCACTCCCTCAAAAAATTTACTGTTGATATTTCACATACTGTCATTACTATCTATTGACATGGTAATTTTTTTTTATATACCAGTGTTGAATCCTCAAACAGCTCATGGTCTTCATGTTTCCTACTAAATAGAAATGTGTGAAACGAGAATGCATGACCTTGAGAACTACCAGCGAGCCCCCTTGCCTCAGACGGGTGATGAGCCATGTGACTTCTGTGTGGCCATTGTCCAGCACTGGCGAGACGTTCTCACGGCAAATACCACTGAATTGGAGTTCAAGCAGGTAGGCTATGATGCTATTTGCAATAATGGTTTATTTTTTCCCTGATTTTGCTTGACTAGAGCTATAAACTTTACTAATGACAGCTAAAGGTATGTATTTGTTAGATTCAAAGGTTGAAGATGTCATTAAGTTTCAGTACTGTACTTTCAGTGTCTTAACACTACCCCATCCGACCTCGGCCATATATGGCCCACCCTCGATGAAATGCCCAGAATTTAACTATTTTTTTAAATAAACATTTTCGGAAAAAATGTTTATGGCTAAAATATAGAGAATAAATCCTAGCATATAAATACTCTCAAATCCAGTGTCTCTAGCCATAGTATAACCTATATTTTATAAAATTCTAAAATTCCGCGAACGAATCAAAACAAAAAAGCACGAAAACCATTGAAATTTTTGTAGACTGGCAATACTGGTTTTTTTATTATTATTATTATTATTATTGTCGGCAGAACTTATAGTCTCTCTGTTATTAATTTTCGAAATACATAAACTTGATGACATAAAAACAACATTATCCCTAGCTGAAGATCAAATTTTCTTAGTTCTTTTTTACGTTTATATAATATTTGGTACGATCACCTGCAGAAAGAAAGATAGCGGGATGGAAGGGTAGGGCAGCGTTACAGGTGAAGGAAGGAAAGTTGTCTGTTTTAGGGAATTTTGAAGCCCACACAGGGAAATTATATACAGATTGTTCAAGAGTAAACAGGGAAATTCATACCAGATGAAAATAACTCCAAAAAGACCGTCAATGTTCAAGATTAATCCTTGAATAATTGAGGCAAAATGTTAGGGAAATTTCGTCCATCAGACTTGGTATAACTGGGACAGGGAGAGAGAGTTACACAGTATTGCCATAGGCTACTCAAGTAATTGCATCTTACAAGTACATATTTTGTTATCAACAATACATAAGATTTTGCCTGTTTGTTTTTCACTCATATGTGTATATAAATATATATTTTTTTGTCCTAGAACTACTAAAACTAAGAAACGACTGATTTATTCAGTAGACCATAAATAATACAGTAGTTGGAATTCCTTTGCCACCACAACATCCCCACACTGCCAAGTTATTTTCCCACTTATATCACCTTGTCACTCAGAGAGAGAGAGAGAGAGTGATAACCACTGCAGAAATAATAATAATATTAATAATGAATACCGGTATATAAAATTAGAGACCGGAGGACACTGAAGGCATAAGTAGGGTAATTTCAGTGTTTGTGTAGGGTGAAGACTCGAGGGGTTGGCAACACTGGTACAGTAGCTCGCAGGATCACATCCTCATCTCACTCAATAATGTAGTCAGTATGGCAGTAACGGTCAAGTGGAAATGTTGTAGAGTATCGCTGTGATGTAATCTTTCATTTTTCTTCTTTAATTACATATATATAATAGTTTCCTCCCATATAACATGCATGACAAGTCACACTGTATCCAATAATGTGTAACATATTCTGTTTGTATGGAACCTATAGTCGCAAATAAAAGAAATATCATATATTAGCCTCTACTCCCTTCCTCCCCTCCTTTGACTGGCAATCCCTCCCTATTCCCTCCACTCTGTGAAATTCCGTTGGACTTCGGCAATATTTTCGTGTTTTTTAGTTAAATGAGTACCCAATGGCTGTTTATTTGTACGGAACAGCATTGTAAATTTGTTATTCACATGAATGTTGTGTAAGTTACCTAGTATGGTAAAGTATTATTATAAAATTAACGATAAACAATAAATTTTTCAAATGACTGGGATAGGGGGAGGTGGGGTCCTGGCGGCTCGGGCCTATCTGCTCTCTTTCTATCTGCTTGCCTGCCTGCCTGCCTACTAATTTCACCTTATGATGCTCAGCTAACACACTAATACTGTAATATAACAGCACAGACTGCGACCTTCCTATCTCATGTTTATGTAACTGAAGTCACGTAAAAGTGAAGGGATAATAAATTATAGAATGCCCGTTAGATTTGCAGATGACCGACAATATTATCGTCTTTTTTTAGTTAAATGAATACCTAATGGCTGTCTAGCCTATTTGTTGATATAATATTACTGTACAAATAAAAGCTTCAAGTAGTTGAGTAATGTTTTCATCCTAACTTGCTAAGCCGAGGGCGAAAAAAGTATCAAGGGGTTGGCAATACTGGTCAGTGCCTCTCTACCAACGTTAGATTTATCGGCATTATTATCGTGTTTTTTAGTTAACTGAATACCCAATGGCTATTTATTTGTGCAGAACAGCATTATAATTTTGTTATTCACATGAATGTTGTGTAAATTACTTAGTATGGTAAAGTGTTATTATAAAATTAAAAGATACATTTTTTTTTTTTTTTTTTTTTTTTTTTTTTCTCTCCAAATGACGGGGATAGGGGGAGGTGGGGGGCCTGATAAGTAACAGGCGAGAGTAGGTTTGTTTACATTTGTCCTGTGAGCGTTCCATTTCATTTTGTCTATATCAATATCATATCACAGGTACCCACACGTGAAAGCGGACAGGTCACTTAGGTCGGATGGGAAAGGGTTAAGGGAAGAGTATATTTTTCATATATTAGAGTGCCTTATTCCATGAAAGTATGCCAGGAGACAGGACCAGATGAACAAAAATTATAATAGCTTGTTGCTTGGAATAGTTTCAAAGAATTATATGCTCCCGATTTACCAACCCTGTAATACCCTCTATAAAATCAAATTCAGTTGGAGCTCAGGGATTTGCTTGTCATGGGTGTGCTTAAGCTTTCTCTGACGTAAAAACTTTAGTCGCTAAATTCGCATTGGAAAATAGAGAGTTATAAGGAGAATTTTCGTCAGAGTAAGTTTAATACCACCACCCTCACTCTCTTCCCAGATTCTTGATGGTTTATGTCATCAAATGGGAAGCTTCAGCCAGAATTGTCTTTCACTCGTGGATGAATACTACCTTCCTCTCTACAACATCTTGATGGCAGAAATTCACCCTAAGGATGTTTGTGAAGCTGTTGGTCTTTGTGGTGCCAATTCAGTCTTTGCACAGCAGGTATAGTATTTTCTGATGTATTCCTCTTATTTTTAATGGGAGAAACTCTGGATGTTAAATTGGAGTGCTCCTGCATCCTCTAAACTATATCACAAAGCATTGAGGTGATTAGCTTTCTGGGATAGTTTGCAGGAATCAGTTGCATTCCAGTTTACAAAAGACATTTTCTTAGAGGATTTGTTAACTTTTCACAATTAGAAGTCTTTTGATGATGGAAAAATATGCAGATGAAGGGAATTGTACTTCTTCATTTCTTTTGTTGTCAGTTATATTAACATATTAATATTTTCTGTGGTGTGATGGGAAACATTTTAAAGATTTATAACACCACAAAACTACCAATCTGCTTTGGGGATCTTATCGCCTAGTATCCCAGATGGAGCATAGAGCTGGGTCGAAATAAAATAACTATATTTAAATATTTTGTGTTTTCTCCATTGTTGTTTCTATGGGTGTGCCAGTTTTCAATTGGATATTTTCAGTAGTTGAGAAAATGCCTAACAGATATTGAGAATTGACAGACAGATGGAACAACTTTATATATTTATATATCTAGAAGGTCTTGTCCGAAATTAACATCTTGGGTAAGGTATATACTGTCGAGTTTTATCATACTGCTAAGATGAGGTTAAAACCTGAAATTGACATTCCTGTCAGTGGTATTTTTTGAATGGTTTGTATTAGGATTGTCATAGCTAGACCATCTTGGTAAAGGGTAAGATTTGTCCCCTTCCTATTTACAGCATCCAGTGTTCACCATACTGGATGTAAACCGTCCCAGTGTTGTTGCTCGGGCTCGCCTCACTCCTGCCCAGCCCATTGGGGAACATCTGATTGGAACTGATGAGGCAGCTGCCTCAGCAATTACCAGTAACAAAGAGGAAGAGGAGCCAGAAACACAGCAGCTTCCACGTGTATCTATTGCACATGAAGGAATTGGTAAGGATGCGTTCCTGGTGTCAATAGAGTAGTTACTGTACATGCTATTTTCCAGGGATAAGACTCTATGCTTACTATGTGTAAACAAACTAATAATTTTTTACAAATCTGAGAAGATTTAGCCACATGCATATATATATAGTTGGACACAACGTTGAATTCATGAAGAAATACATTTTGATGTTTCATCTAAACTCTTAATCATTCAGAACATTTGAAGCCATGACCAATCTGACATATTAATGCTTGTAATAAACTTAATTAGCTTTTTAAATGAGGACCTTGACACAAAGTTAACTGACAGGGACATATTGTTACCATGTGTTCACTTAAGGTTGGAAAAGATGTTTTCATAAAGTTCCTATTCTTTTAAAAATTGTAAGAGCATCGTATTTTCCAACTCACCTTTTCACTTATTTAATTTAGATCTGGATAATTGGAACATATAATTAATAACTTATGAGAGAAAAAAAAAGGGCATTCTGTTTTACTGTACAGTATCCAACTTATAGAAGGTTTACTGTACTGTATTAAAAACAAGTGATTTTACAGAAAAAAATTGTCATTACAAATATACATTCCTGCAATTGTTCTCCAGCAAATCTTTACATAAATGTTTTCTTCCTTGTAAAGCCGTGTCCCCAGCAGGCAGGAGTGGCGTTGTCAGGGCTCCACTGGGCAAAAGTCATGTTGGTGATGATAACAAATGTGTCATGTGCCAGTTTGCCCTGCACTTCCTGCAGAACATGTTGGAACAGAAAGATACACGGGTTAGTAGTCCAATTTCTTTCCGTACCGTTAAGGGGAGAACCTCTATTTGGTGAAGTGATTGGCTTCTGAATCCTTGAAACTATACCTTAATGTTAATAAGCGGGTATCTGTTTTGTATTGTAGTTTGGTGGATAGTAGCCCTTCAGTTTATTGTCAAAAGTTTCTCCCCTTAATCCAAGTTTGTCTGTTGTGTTTATTTTGGCATGGTAAAGAATGATCTGAACAGGTAATTGGTACAAATGAAGTAGGTAGGAGGATGAAAAAACCACAATAACCTTTTTGGTGTCATATCCATTTTATCCGCAGACCTATATACAATATAGAGTTTTATGAAGAAGAGATGTGATACGTTACTTGATATTCATTGTGACAGAATGATTATTTCATCTTGGTTATATTTGGTAATTGATATGTATTTCTATTGCCTTTGGTATTTATATTCATTGTGATAGTTTTGAGTACTTTAGAGTATGGTCAGTGAAGTTATATTTTTTATATATATTTCCCTGATGGAGTTAATATACAATATAGAGTTTAACAAGGGAATTTATAGTGTGTTTGAAATAAGGTGTATGTTAGGTTACATACCCTATAACATTATCATTTGTTACTTAGGTTAGAATATGTCCTGCATGGCCTTAAATCCTATGTTTGCCGTCTTAGTGAAGGGGTTGAGCAGATACAGTATAATGGTTATGGAAGGGGTTTTATACTGTAATTTTCAAATATTCAAAAATATTTTGACACTGAAGATATTTATAACAAAAATAGACTGTTGTTAGTTCAAGTATATTAAGGTGTAATAGGTGCTTCCAACAACTCGTCATTATGGTACAAACTTATATGCTGGACCAAATTTGTGGCATGGGACCCGGAAGCAGTTTTGCACAAGTTGCAAATTCTACATTATTCTTATATTTGATTAGGAACAACCAGGCATCCAGCACTTACTGTTGAGTACTCTATTTTGTATGTACTTAGGTTCACACAGTATAGAAATATTTCGTTGACCATTGATATACACAATATAACAGAATTCTTGTTGGGAAAAAACACTACAAAAACCTATCCACTGTCCTTGACATAGAATGGACTGATCGAAATAAGACGTATATAGAAAAATTGTAAATACTGTATATCAATAGCAAAGTGAAACCGATCGGAATGATTGACAATATCTGGTTATCGTATTAATATTGTACAAAAATAATGCAATGGACACCCCTCCCTGGGCCTCCCATCCCATACCAATGTGCGGCCCTGCCAGTGCACGACTATACAGACTGTAAACATAACAGACTCTGTTAGCGCGGCAACTATGACTGTGTTTGTACATGCTGTTGCCAATTAAAAGTCTTCTTCATGGAAAAAAACACAGCAAGTACTCAGACATGAAAGTTGTAAAGAGTTGAGCCACATTTCCATCACTGAAAAACTAACACTACATTTGTAAAGGGGCTCCACATGTAAATGTTTTGGTCCTGCTGCTGGCGCTGTTGCCGAAGTTGTCGTACTTGATACTCATAATTATATTTTATATTCTTAATCTGTTGCTCAATGATAAATGGTACATGGAAAAAACTACCAAGAATATATCTTTATTTTTTGTAGTATGTATGTTTCACTTAATGTACTAACTATATTTATACTGTACTTGGTAATGACGGACAACTGAACTGATTCCGAGATTATCATCAAGTTGTTGGAAACGCCTGTTGAAACAGTTTTAAACCAAAAAATAATAAAAGATGCCTTTCCTATGACATTAAAGTTGTATGGTGATAGAAAAAATGGCAGACTTAATTAGCTGTTGGTTAATAGTTAAATGTATTACATATAGGGGGATATTGAGGATGCTGTGGAGAGGCTGTGTGACCTGATGCCCCAGTCAATAGCTGAGCAATGCGAGGACTATGTAGAGGCCTATGGAGACCAGGTCATTGAACTTCTGGCTCAGGAAATGGACCCATCACAGGTAAGAAAGATACATAATTTATAATATTTGGTAAACCAAACTGGTGTGTGCAGTAAAAAAAAAAAAAAAAAAAAAATGGCAGGTGATGAAGTCTTGAAATTTATGAAAACCTGTTTATGGCCTTAGTTAATAGAATTATAGTAAGCTAATGATAGAGTGGCTAGAGAAGGCTTACTGAAAGAGCTGTAAATGTATGATATAAACAGATGATTGCCAAGTACAGTAAAAATACTCTATAAATGAATTTATTTGTCAGATTTGCCCTGAATTGCATTTGTGTCCTGCTGAGAGTGAGGCCTTGGCAAGTGTACCAGTGTCGGAGGACGTGACCTGTGTTATGTGCGAATACGCTATGACTCAGTTGGAGGAAATCCTTCAGAACCACAAGACTGAGGTAAAGTATGAACTGTGTAGAGTGATTGTAATGTCTGTGTTTAATTCAAAGTCAAACTAAGGATTCCTCTCCTGCATTTCCTTTTCACAAGACTTAGGTAAAGTAGAAACTTTGTTGAGTGATAGTAGTGTCTGAGGTTGATTAAGGCAGGTATTATGCTCATACACATACCTTCACTCATAGTCAAACTAAAGATTCCTCTCTCCTGAATCTCTCTTTCACAGGGTTACATGACACCTATGAATGTGAATCCAACTAGTCTCATCTTTGCGATGGACAATGAAAGACGCACCATTACTGTATTACAATCAATTTGGTGATAATAAATCATCAGACGCAGAGGTTTACCTTTAATATGTCATTGTTTTCTGTTGCTTTGTAATTTCCAGACTCATTTTTAAGGCTCAAGTATCGATAGGAAAATAGCAGAGGCAGGTAAACTTCAATGTATGAGTCTACATGAGGGGTGCAGTGAAGCAGTGGTGTAATGACGGATGAGAAATATTTTACTTCTCAATGGTGGTACAGGCATTGCCATTGCTGTGAATTATAAAAACAATTGCACAGAAGCAATGAGAAAAATCTATTTGGTTAACGTAGTTGATGACTGAATTAAACATGAGATGGAGAAGTTTGGGGAGGTATTATCCTGAGATATATGCTAAAGAGTATTGTAAGTTTTAGATACAGCTTTCTTATAACTTTATCTGTACATTTTATTTACCCCACCCAAGCGTCAACTATAGCCTCTTAGCTGGACCCCTTGCCTGTCAGGGGTCTTACACTATTGCTAGAGCCTCCCCACCCCTTGGAAAAAGGGAAATAGGGTATTGATGATGATGACAATTTAGGTAACTACTGTATATATACAGGGTGTATTGCGACGTATAGCATTAACTTACACCAGAGATATAAAATATAATTATGAGTATATTTTGTTCTATAAAGTATGCTGTGTGTGATCTCAGTAAAGTACAGTCGGCAAAAAAAGTTTCGTTACCATCCTTTTAACAGTGTGATGTAATGTTGGTAGGCCTGACTGGTGAGTCAGATGTGGCGCGAGCATGGAGGTAGTATAGGTGGAGTCGCCATGGCTCACTAATCCAGGGGAGTAAAGTGAAGCCGCCGAACTGTCATTTTCGGCGCCTTCAATATGGCGGACACCAAGATATGTTTCAGTAAAAGTGGACTTCTGACCTGACATACAAAGGTATGCGCCATCTTGAAGGCGCCGGAAATGACAGATTGGTGGCTTCACAAATCAGGTCCTACTGGCGCCTCCACCTATACTACCTCCATGGGCGCGAGTGTCATATATACCTCCGTCACCCTCAGTGTCATATATACCTCCGTCACCCTCCCGGACCCCTCAGTGTCTAATGGACAGGCAAGTAGGAATGACGTACTTTTACCCAGTGCTACTTTTTCTGGGCATTTCAAGGTTATTCTTGTTCTAAAATACTCAAACGTATTTCTTTATGTTTAATGATGAATAGTTAAATAGTAATAGTTCTTGAACACTCAAAATTTAATTTAAAATCAGTTAAACTTTTGATATAAAAAGAAAGGGAATGCCTTTAAGTTGTCATTGCCGCGGCCTGCGAGGCACAGCTGCTCAGACGGCAGAGTACCAACCCTGCCGCGCTTATCCAGGTTAAAATTAACGTAGGGGTGGTAACGAAACTTTTTTTGCCGACTGTACAATGAATACTGATAAAAACTATTTTAACTTGTGTTGTCAAATGGCGGTGAGCTACGGAGGGTGTGGAAGCCTAATATCGTTTTCGGACCAAAGAGGCCTTATTTATTTCATCTTTAGTTTTATCATGATTGCAATATTTATGTGATGTTCTATAATGTACATTGAATCATATTTTCAATGCAGAGGGATAATACTAGGCCTGTATAAGAAGAAAATCCATGAAATGTAGGGAAATGCTGAGGCTTGCAAGTAGCATTATGTCGGTAGAGTTTATCTAACCTCCAAAAGATATTAATCATATTTTGTCGAATATTATTTACACCCTGTATATACAGTATATATATTGAGTTATAATTTTTTCTTTTATTTTTTTAAGGAAAATATCCGGCATGCCCTTGACCAGTTATGCTCAATGTTGCCGTCCTCTGTAAGAGATGAGTGCCAGTTGTTTGTTGACGCCTACACTGAGCAGGTTATTCACATGTTGATTGAAGACTTCACACCAGATCAAATCTGCATCCAGCTTATGCTCTGCAAACCCAAAGGTGAATATGTAAATCCTTGATGTAACATATATTACTAACTTTTAATTAAAAATGCAGAACTTTAAAATTGCATAGCTTACTATGCTGTATTCATTGATGGAGCAATAATGCCAGAGAGAGCATTTAATGTCTTCAGTGAGGAGGGACTGAGTGGACAACATAGTGGTGAATAGGAGTGCATCTTTGTATGTATGCTAACCTCACTTGTAGATCAGTCTTTAGAAGTTAAAAGACATAGGTGTTTCTTGATAACAAAGAAATATTTGCCTAATGCACTGTACGAAATAGCATGGTATCTGTGAGGATTCAATAATGGTTACCCAAGAACATGACCATTTGGTTATTTACTGTTTGATGTTGTAGATATATTGAAGCAGAAATACAAATGAATAAAGAATGCGTTTGAATAACACCAACTGTGGGATTGTCTTGAAATTATCTTCAACTGTGTATTTCTATGCGGGTCCTTATCTATAAGGGGGTTACCAGTATCTATGTGTATTTAAGTAGCTAGCAGCTTATTCCTTTTCTTTTGGAATAAATGTACTGTGTAGCGTCTAGGGAGACCTGATCGATACTCAAAGGGATTTGAACAATAGGTCGATCTAGATACTATACTCCAACCAATGCGCTATTTTGTGCACAGAAATACTGGTTTAGAGGACAATACAGTCCTCGACAACCGTGGTAATATTTGACATGTGTCTGGATGTGTTGATTCTGACAGAACCTACTAACATTATTGTTGTTGCAGAACCTGAACTGCCTGTGCTAGATAGTTCTAACCAGCTCCCTGTATCTCGGATGTTTATTGGCATGCCTTCATCAGGTAAGAATAATTTGACAACAACAGTGCACATCAATCCTCATCATATTATCAGTCAAACATTTGTTAATATGCTTCTCATATAATGCAGAAAATTGTGCTGAAGGATTATTACCCTTCAATAGAATATTTTATGCTGAGCAGTATGTAGCCACATTTCTCAACTTTAATTTGCTGTGTAAAACTGAACCAAGATAGCTCTCCTGATGTTATACCTCCTTGCATCATGTATTATCCCTAGGTAATTAAAGTTGTGAATTTGCTTTATATTGTTAGTTTATCTATGATACATACTGTTATTAATATTAAATTGCAAATGAAAACATTTAGGGTGCTTCAAGAAACCCATGAACATACCATTTCTTCAACACAGTCAGGGTACAGAAGCAAATTGCCACGTTAATTGAGGTTTGACTACTTAAGGATTTTATTGCTGTTTAGGGTGTATGGGGGCGTGGATATTGCAATGTATGTTGGCCACATCATGAAAGATATACAGCAGTGCAACAATGACTCCCTACTAAGTACAATGGAAAGCCAAATACTATATATCCTTGAATGCCTGTCTCTTTAGTGACTCCAGAATGCAACATCACAAGATACTAATAATTATCTTTGTTTCCCTTACAGATGCCTCTCACAGTGTAGAAGAAGAGCATGGTGTAAGCCAGTCTACAGTGTGTGTGCTGTGCGAATTTGCAATGCTGCAGTTGGACCAGTTGCTTGGAGATAACGCTACTGAGGTGTGTGTGTGTACACAGTATGTTCCAAAGTTTTGAAATTATCATAGTTTCAGGGATATAATAATCTGGGTTTCAAGGATTACAATGTTAATAATGTTATTATCTATGCAACTGGAAGGAAGTCTTCTAGCTTCTGTGAGAGAAAATTTATTACATACAAGTAAGTGTAAGAGAAAATCATGCACAGTACATTGTAGAAGGGTGGAGAGGAGAATTTGTGCTCGTGCTGTAGAATACTAGCTAGTCAATAATTTGTTTTACTTTCCCGTACAGAGTGAAATAATGGAGGTGGTAGACTTTGTGTGTGCCCACCTTCCAGGTACTCTCCAGGACGACTGTATAGGCTTTGTGGAGCAGTATGGTGATGCCATAATTAAGCTCTTGGTTCATGAGCTTGACCCCGAGGTTGTCTGCCAGGAAATGAAGCTTTGCAAGCCACCAAAGCACACAGGTAATGTATTTTATGCCTCTGTCTGAATTTGGGTGTCTGTTTGCAACCATTTTTTACAGTATATTTTTGTGTGGTTTACTGATGTGGCATAGAGGTACTTGGGACTAGTAAGAATAATTGAGCCCCATCTTTGAAGTTCCTTGTTAATATTCAGTAACTATGTACTGTATCTCTTTGCTGAGTCTTATTTATATCATTAATATCAGCGCTCTTCAATTGGAGAGGGAGCCGAGAATTTAGTTAACTTAGGATGGTATAGTGTGAATCAGCCCTTATGCTTTATTACGAAAAATCATATTACAAGTTATTGGGGTTTACTGTATATTTTCTGCTTACTAGGACTGCGAGCCACTTTGAACATGAACTTTGACACCTGTGGAATTTGTGAATATGTGGTGACCGAAGTTGATGAGAAGCTGAAGGATCCCGAGATAGTTGTGGTTCTGGACACTGATGCTGAAGAGTTGTGCAGACTCCTTCCCAATGCTGCCCTACATGAGGTAAGACATGAATGGTGTATGGTTATAGTGAAGTGGAAGAGTTAAGAAATGCGATGCAGCCAGTCCACTCCATTCATAATAGTTTGATATCATGGACATTACAAATCTATACTAAACATAAACAATAATAAAAAAGAATGATATCTTTTCAAGATGTACTGTATACTGTGCCATAAAACTTTCTAACGTAATAAATTCCTTTAAGCATCACCTCATTGATAGTGTACATTGCCTGCGTGGAGTCACTTGCTCAGCTCTTGGTTGGGTTCAAGGCTCTGAGAGGTACGCAGAAGGTTTTTTCCATGTAATGCCACCACCAGCCTCAGGCCCCTACACCCCTGAGTTGGGTAGTATGGGACATTGATGTTGCCTTTATTTATATATCCCATGTCATTATTGGGGCCTGGGTTATATCTACCATGGGTCATATTTTACAGTTTGTCTTAATGATTGTCCCAAATACCAGTTCTTCAATACTGTACTACCAAATTATTTTTAAGAGTAATAGTATGGCCTACTGGTATATATTTGCCAATATTTTCCCCTTCCACCATCCAAATAACCTAAGCTAAGTTACCCAATCACAGGTAACCAAACGTAACCCAAGCCAAGTGTTGGAGAGGGATACTAGGGGGAAATAAAATTGCTTGCAGTGGCATTGCCTCCCAAAGTCAACAGCGATGTACAAAGTGTCTGTATTTGAAGACTTGTATATTCTGTTCCAGTGCATCAATATAGTTGAAGTGTATGGACCTTACCTGGTGAACTTGCTGCGAGAACTGATGGCTCCTGATCGTGTGTGCCAGGGTGTTGGTCTCTGCCCTAAGGCTACAAATGAACCACTTCTGGGTGCTGAGAAGTGTACCTGGGGTCCATCTTACTGGTGCCAGACCCAGTTGCATGCAGCTGCTTGCAAGGTTAGTGCTTATTATTCTTAGTGTATGTCATTTTTAATGAGTAAGGTCATCACTGGTTTCTGAACATTACCTCATCCTTGGGACTGTAGGCTGTCAGTAGCCTGTGACTTTTGCGAGGCCTTGAGACTATAGAGTGAAGCTTGAAACCACAATATTTAAAAAAAAAAAAAAAAAAAAAAAAAAAAAAAAAAAAAAAAACTTACATTAAATTCCTGTGTGGAACAGAGTGGAGGGAGAAGGGAGTGTTTTATTCTTGGCAACAGTAGCAATTATAACCTGTGAAATATTATATTACAAGGAGAACCCAGCCTGTCACTTGTTTGTTAACTATAATTAGTAATGAACATCTATATGTGTGCCATAGTATTATCACTCGTTTTGTCAATTGTGATGTCAGTTGCTTTAGTTGCATCACATCACGGGACATGAAGTACAGTAGGTACCTCGAACTGTGTGAAAATTCTCTCAGTAGACAAAACACTAATTCTTAAATATTTTGTTTAATTTTCAGGCAACCATGCACTGCCGGCAGACTGTGTGGCTGGACAGCACTCCAGAAATTTAATTTTTTTTTTTGTATATGCTCTTGTGGGGTAAGTTTTTGAGAAGTTCATTTATTATTAGTTAGTAGAATCTAAAACACTTCAATTATTTCCTTTGATTGGTTATTTCCTTATTTTTCTGTGTAATTTTGAAGTTAAGTGACAGATTTTCATTATTTTGACTGTTTGTATAATGGTATATAAAATTTACTCAGATTTATTCTAGCTATCAATATATTTACTAAGTATGGTAGCTCAGTTTATGATTCAGTGCATTATAATTTCATTTATATACTCATTACACGCAATATATATATATTTCTTGACCACACAAGGCAATAACGTTGTGGAATGCATGATCTTTATTTTAATTATCAGCATCATATAATAACAGTTTTAGTTAATACATAATATGCAGCTTATAATATTATACCCAATGTAGTGATTGATTTTGAAATGGCAGTCTTAGATCTAAGAGTCATAGCAACTCTCAAGTCAGAATAGAAAATAGTTAAGGGTTACTATCAATGCAAGGTGAGTGGTGTCATTAACTCTGACTTATATCTTATGTAGCATCCAAAATTGTTATATAGTGGTTGAAGCATATTATCAGAGACATAAGGTGTTGTTTATCGGTTCTTCAAAATAATTAAGTTTTGAGTGTGGTAGTGTTTCCTGAACAAGAAATGTTATTGGGTCATAAAGGTTAATAACATACAGATTGCTCTTTTTAATGTAAAAGGATGGCTACTGAATCTTCCAAACTATGTCACGAAGCAGATCTAATACCAATACAATTTATAAAGGGATATGTTGCTTTGGATAGAGGATTCCGTAAACCCCCCATTTATAAAAGAAGTTCTTCCCTTGATGATCAAGAAGAGTTTTTGATAATGAGATTAACACTACTGTTATTGTCGCTCATCTTCTTTACCAATCTACAGTGTGAGGAGTGATTTTATCTGACCGTATTATCAAGCTATTACTTAACCTGTAATTGTATTCAGCAAAATGATTTTTTTATATATATATATCATACATTGTACATTCTCCTACACTGGGATGAATTCTGAATGATAATGATGAGCATTTTATATCCAGCGTTGTGCAAATCTACTTATAACTATTTTGTTTTCATTTACGTACCATTCTGTTTGACTTGATTATTAATGCATCATGATCAATTTTGATTTTCAATTGTTCTTGGTAATTTAGTTAATCATAATAAATAATCTTCCTTTCCATATTGATGTCTTACAAGTACTGTATTTCATGTCTCATAGTACAGTGCATTTCGCAAAGAAAAATGTGTATGCTCTCTACTTGTCATTTTTTTTCTAATGAATCTTAATATTCAGTATCATTTGATGTTTCATGATGTTCAGTTTTGTGTAAAATCTGTGTTGTGAACTTTGTTTAAGAACAAAATTAACGTGTTTCTTGTATGTTTTGCCTAAATTTTTGTCAGCCTGGGTCATCAGATATTAAACCTATGTTGTCGTATTTTGATGTGAAAAATAAACTTTACTAAACACATGAGCATTTGAGATAATTTGCCTATTTACTCATTTATTCGTTATGGATAAGTTCTGTTTTAATTTATGATCAAGAGTCATGGCATGTGCAAGAGGAGCATATAATTATAAACTGAATTTTGTTGGACCAATTAATTTTCGGAATGAAGCATAATTTTGTCAAGTATCCATTGCAAGTTGATGATATGAACGGTACAGCTTGAAAAATTCATAATATTGCTCATCGTTTAAGTTATTTGCAAGATAAAGTTAATAATACACATTACATTTGTATAAACTCGGGAAATGGACTCCACAGATGGTAAAAAATCTGCTACATTGCCATTTACAAAAATCTCATCCCAGGCAGCTGACCTCAGGACCGGTAGTAATAAATGATGCTGGGTACTACGAGTGTTGCATCTCCCACTGAAGTTAATCCTACAAGCATTGCCTACAAATACTACTAATTCGGTGTTGCCAGGTCTTCTTGAAATTTCCCCAACTTCATCAGAATTTCCCTTTTTGCCTCAAAAATTCTCTGTTTACTCTTGTAAGATAGTCGTACATTTACCATCGGTTTCACATTTACTCGAACAATATATAATTTCCCCATGGGTATCTAATTTTCCATACTTAGCAACACTGTATTACCTGTCACCCATTCCAAGAGTTCTAAAAACTTTTAGCAGTTATTTGCACTAAAAAATAAGTCGTCCCCGTCAGCACGGTCGGAAAGTGCTAAGTGGGCAAATCTTTCTACCAAAATAATTTCTACAGTTAAGGGCCATATGCATGAACAATCATGGTGTTGACGATGGTGTAGTACTGGTACGATGGCTCCATAGACAAACAGCAGAGCCGTCATACCGGTACCACGCCGTTGTATACACCATGAATGTTCTTGAATATGGCCCTAAGCTCTGTGAGCATTGATTCATCGCGTGGATGGGGCCAGAGTTCAAAATCCTGCTATATATTTCCCTTTGCATGCAGCAGTGTAAACTCCCTCCCCCTTATGGTCCCTTCAGGGCTGGTCTCATGGAAGGTATGGCCCCACTTGTAGCTCTTGTGGTAACGTGGACTTGGGCCCACAGCACTTGCTGTGGGATCAAAGCCTTCCCCCCAATCTCCCTGGCGGTCGGAGGCCCCCAGACTCCCTGGACCAGTAAGCTCTGGTCCCATTTCCTTGGGATGTGCTTCGGTAGCCCAGGCATATAGGGCCAGCCCCTCCTTTATTTTAATTTGTTTTTCATTGCGACCAGAGTGTACCAGGGGTCTGTGGGGCAGAAGGCCATTCTGCCCCGGGAGAACATCAACAACAACAACACTAAAAAACAAATACAGTGTAAGGGAGTCAAGTTGATCAAAATAATGAAATTTATTATTTTATATAGCTTAAGTATATAATAAAGTACCTTCAACTACACAAAAAAACAAATACAGTGTAAGGGAATAAAATATTCAGTTTATGTCGATACTTTGTTAAATGTAAACAGACGCGCCATGACACTTGACAGCCAGAGGCGAGTTAGCCATGAGATGTGGTTGGTGACTGATGGACTGTGGCGTGAGTTATTTGTATTTTTGTGTGAAATAAGTGTAACTAGAGGATATATTTGGATTTGGACCCTATGGTAACTCAAAATTGCGCATAATTATCTCTCATTAAAGGTGAATTACCTGTTCAACAAGTTTTGCACTCTATCAGGTAAGCAACCCAATACGGTATTTATTGAAAGAATTACCAACTGTACGCAATAACGGTAATTCTATCAATATTTTCCCCAAAGACTATAGTATAATAATAGTACTTCAGTTTATAGTTTATATAATTATTGGAACAACGCGTGGCTCCAATTACATATATAAAATAAGGCTAATTCTCAGAGATCTAAGTTTAATGGTGGGATGGAATAGGCGAGCCCACACTTTGAGTGATGTTGCCAGATGGTGGTCTATTTTTTATCTGCGACTTTTTAAGTGCTGGACATGGGTAACTTAGTTAAATTTCATACCTTATTTTACACTAGAAAATTAGCGTTCTAGTTCACGACCTTTTACTTAGATGTATGAAAAAATACATACTTTTGTGTTTTCGCATAATATATGCTGAATATACTATATTTTGGTATTTATTGAAAGAATTACCGTTTTGCAGCAGTGTTGCCAGATCCGGCTGGGTCCCAGTATTTTACCCCTGTCATTTATTGTACTTTATCACGATTATTTCCCGGTAGTTTGCCCAGGTTAGGTCCCGATAGTTTGCCCAGGTTAGGTCCCGGTAGTCTGATGCGGTCTAGGTTAGGTTAGGTCAGGTCAGGTAAGGTCAGGCTAATTTCAAAATGCCCCATTTGAATATGCCCTATCTTGGAAATGGGGCATTTGCAGAGGAAATGCCATAGAAGAAAATAGTCTTAGAATGGTCTAAATAAGTGGGTAATGAAGGTAGAAAAAACGTACGCAATAACGGTAATTCATTCAATATTTACCTATATTTTTCATATGAATTAGTAAATAGTAAAAGTCGAAATGTGTGCATTAAGCGGCTTTCACGAACTGCATGAGTATAACAGCCTACAAATATTAACAATTGTATTTAGCATGACCCATACCATGAAGCGGAAAATGTTGAAATGCCATATTTTCACATTTATTAGCATTAGAAATATGCATACCTTGCGCTGCCAGACGCATGAAGAGGTGAAAGCAAGGCTAACTGAATGTGTGGATACTGCGGGGATCACACACTGGTTGCTGCAGCAGCAGAGAACGTATCGTACGGAGACACCAATATATTATCAACATCTTATTGTGATTTAGTACTGTTACTATCATTGACGACGTAAAATGTAAAATATAATTATAAAAGGCCTGTATAAGTTTGTATATCATTCTAATTTTGTTATCTTTGCGTATAAGCGGACTAAAAAGCCTCTTCTGAAATAATAGGAGATATATTTTTATTCATGGCTGTATTCGTATGAAAATATGTCCAAGATAAGTTAAAAATATGTAAAAAATATTGAATAAGTTATAATAAGTCGTTCCACAATAGGAAGCCCAATATAACTTTGCCCGACATAGGACATTTTTTCCAGCCTAGAAATCGCCATCAAAATGCCGTTTGGCAACTCGTCTTAAAGTGTGGGCTCGCCTATTCTTGAACAATTATGAATGTATTCAGGTATATAAATGTATACAGGTCCTTCGAATGAGAGAGAGTGAGAGTTTTATCAATGTAGATTGGTGTATTACAGACTTATGAAGCATTTATTGCCCTAATGAACGTTAATTTAGTATGTTATACACAGGGTACGTGTTCCTAAAGTATATGTCACCTAAGAACTCGTATATCAAGAACTACAAATGGTAGCAATATGAAACTGGTACCATTTAAAGCTAAAATTTTCAAGCTTTCTTGAGTTATTTTTATTATTTTTTTAATATATATTTTCTTTCACAACCATCGACGCTAAACTATAGATCGCGTTTGGTAAGAAATGGACTATTGTTTGGATGTGTGTCGTCTAACCCGCGGCGCTCACATTGAACATCTGTAATAATGTTTAATAAAAAAAATAATTTCTTGCACTTTTGAGTTCGTTTTTATAATAAAAAAAAACTTGAGAATGTTAGCTTTCAGGATTTATAAATTGTGTTTTTATATCCTCCATTGTTGTTAAAATATAAAATATTGTAATGTGACATATATCTTTGGAACATCCTGTATATTAAATATTCATACATCAATTGGTACCAATACGAGCTCAATTCGACTTACAAATTGTTGTAATGTGAATAGAATTACGAGTGTAAAAAAATATTTAGTGGTTAGCCATAATAGTGTATTATCAAAGAAAACCTTTAACTATGAATAAGAGAAAACGATTATTTTAATGGTAACATAAGTATTTGCTCCGTATTATATTTACCAATGTCTTTTCTAGTTACCAATAACTTTTTCTAGTGTATTTTCGGTAAATTTACAGAAGAACTGGGTTCACTATATTGGGCACTATATTGTATATTTTATATCATTACCCACTATTTTGGACCATTCTAAGACACTTTTCATCTATGGTGTTTCTCTCGGAGATATGGTGTTTTCGAGATATGCCCCGTTTTACAAACATAATTTGGAAATTAGTCTGACCTTACCTGACCTGACCTAACCTAACCTAGACCACAGCAGACTACCGGGACCTAACCTGGGAAAAATACCGGGACCTAACCTGGGTAAACTACCGGGATATAACCAGTGTTAACTATCATAAAGTGACTGGGGCAAATTTCCGGGACCTAGCCAGATGTGGTAACACTGCGCGATCCTAGCCAAAAACCCAGTTATTCTGTAATAATACCGTATTTTCCTCTGTTTCGAACGATTTTGACACTCATTCCATTAGGAAATGCATTATTTGGGAGATTCACATATCCAACAATCTTTAGGGAGAGTGTTGGGATACTGGGGTTTTGGGTTGGAAAAAAATGCATAAATATAACACACATGAATGTAATTTACCAAGAGTATCCTGATCATTTGTCCCAGTTAGGTCCCGGTAGATTGTCCTGCTGGTTAGGTCCCGGTAGACTGCCCTGGTTAGGTCCCGGTAGATTTATTGTCCCAGTTAGGTGCCGGTAGATTGTCCCTGGTTAGGTCCCTGTAGTATGCCCCAGTTCGATCCTGGCAGTTTGGCCCGGTCCTAATTCGGTCAGGTCAGGTCATGTCAGGTTTGGTCTGGTCTGGCTAATTGTAGAATATTAAAACATTAAGTAATTCAATTTAAAATTAGCATACTGAAAACCGTAGCCAAATTTGGGGTATATTTGTGGTATACAGATATAGTGGGTGGGGTGGGGGGGGGGGCTGTGGTGATGTGGGGAGTAAAATTAATACAATGGGTAGGGGGAAGGGTGGGGTGGGGGGGGGACTGTGGTGATGTGGGGAAAAAAATTAATAGAATAAAAAGGGTGGGGTGGGGTTGGGTGGGGGGGGACTATGGTGATTGGGGTGTACAGATATAGTTTGTGGGGTGGGGGGGGGCTATAGTAATATGGGTAGTATATAATATAGTGGGTGGGGGGATTGTGCTGATGTGGTGAATATATGTAGTGGGTGGGAAGGTGGGGGACTGTGGTGATGTGGGTAATATATATAGTGGGTGGGGGGGATTGTGGTGAATATATGTAGTGGGTGGGGGGGAGGGCGGAGAAGTGGGGAGGGTGGGAGTAGGACTGTGGTGATGTGGGGAATAAATATAATAGGTGAGGGGAAGGGTGGGGTGTAAATATAACGGGTGGGGTGGGGTGGGGGTGAGATATAACCGGGGCGGGGTGGGGCGGGGTGGGGTGTGATATGGGTAGGGATGGATAAAAGACTGGAGTGGGGCTGAGCCAAAACTGCAGCAGGATAAGCACACCGGGGCCAACGATATCCATGCACACAAGTCGGGGCGGGGCGGGGCGGGGCGGGACTGACACACAGGGGGCCCTCTATCAAACCAGTAGGGCGAGGTGGGGCGGGCAAGGACATACATTCGAGGGGGGGGGGGCACCATAAGATCAGTAGGGTGGGACGGGGCGGGGCGGGGTTGATACTCAGGGGGGCCACCATGAAACCAGTGGGGCGGGGCGGGGCGGGGCAGACACTCAGGGGCCACCATCAAACCAAGGCCAGGCGGGGGGTGGGGCGGTACGGGGTAGATATTCGAGGGGCACACCATCAAGACATGGTACGGCGGGGCGGGGTGGACACTTGGGGGGGGGGGGGTCAGACACACAGGGGTGCACCATCAAGCCAAGGTGGGGCGGGGCGGGGCAGGGGAGACGCGGGGGGTGGGGGGTAAGGGGGGTCCACCATCAAGCCAAGGTGGGGCGGGGCAGGGGAGACACATGGGGCTGGGGGTCGGGGGTAAGGGGGGTCCACCATCCAGCCAAGGTGGGGCGGGGCAGGGCGGGGCTGGGGAGACACACGGGGCGGAGGGTGGGGGGGAGGGGGGTCCACCATCCAACCAAGGTGGGGCGGGGCTGGGGGTGGGGGGTAGGGGGGGTCCACCATCAAGCCAGCCTGTGTAGTGCAATTTAAACATACGTGAGTCGAGTCCCTTTGATGTGAACGCGGCGCTCCTCTCTATACCCATATATGGCTAACGAGTACATTACAGAATGAATATGCGATTACGAGGGGAGGCAACGGTGGTGGTGGTGGTGGGTGAGGGGAGGCAGAGTGGGGGGAAGGGGTGTGGTGAGGGGTGAAGGAAAGAGAGAGAGGGGAGAAGTAGTGGTGGGTGAGGAGAGGAGAGGTAGAGAGGTGAAGGGGTACGGTGAGGGGTGAAAGGAGAGAGAGGGGAAGAGTGGTGGTTGGTGGTGGTGGGTGAGGGGAGGCAGAGAGGTGAAGAGGAACGGTGTGGGGTGAAAGGATAGAGGGGAAGAGTGGTGGTGGGTGAGGGGAAACAGAGGGATGAAGGGGTGTAGAGAGGGGTGAAGGGAGAGAGAGAGGGGGAAAATGGTGGTGGGTGAGGGGAGGCAGAGGAATGAAGGGGTACGGTGAGGGGTGAAGAGAGGTGAGGGAGAAAGATTGGGAAGAGAGTTGGTTGGATGAAAGAGGGGAAATGTATGAAGGAGGAGAGGAAAAGAGGGTTGGTTGGTGAATGGTAGAGGGGTGAAGGAAGAGGGAAGAGGGCTGGTTGGATGGAATAAGGGTGAAGAGAGAGAGGGAAGAGGGGTTAAATGAGAGAGGGAAGAGGGGTTGTTAGATGAGAGAGAGACAGAGAGATAAAGGAAGGGGGAGAGAGAAGAGGATTGGGGTGGGTGAGAGAGAGAGAGAGAGAGAGAGAGAGAGAAAAAAATTACTGCTGGAGTGAGAGAGGGGTAAAGGAAGAGAGAGGGGGAGGAAAGAGAGGATAATAATATGTTTGGGGTCGAATAGGAGGGCTATTAATTCCTCCAAGCGATGCCACAAAACAGACCACAAACACCCCTTACCAGTAACACCTATAACCCATTTGTTTCGTGGCACTGTTAATAGGAATCAGTTAGTAGCTCTCTCAATCGACCACACGAGTTGACCCCCCACCCAACCTCTCTAATTTAAGGTATACTGAAATAGGGTTGGCTGGTACCGTAGACTTGTTTTCCTTTTCTTTTATACTTTAACCGATACTGTGTTCGCTTCGACCTTATAAATAATTCTTGATCTTTATTTACCTTTCCCTCTCCTTCATTTACCTATTCCTCTCCTTTAGTTTCCTTTCCCTCTCCTTTATTTACCTTTCTCTCCTTTATTTACCTTTTCCTCTCTTTTATTTACCTTTTCCTATCCTTTATTTACTTTATCCTCTCCTTTATTTACCTTTTCCTCTCCTTTTTTCCTGATCCCCTCATCTATTTCCCATGCTTGCCTACCCAATAATATACAGCTGTTTAAAAAGTAGATGTGATCTTTTACCCTTTTCTTCTACCTATTTTTTTTATATATATTTGCTCTCCCTTTCCTTTGTGCCTAATTTCCTTCTATCACTTCTACCCTAGTCTTCTACCCATTCATTATACAGTTAAATTTACTTGTGTTATCTTCCCCCTTTCTTTCTTCTGCCTAATTTCCTTCTCCCACTTCCACCCTAATCTTCTATCAATTATTATACAGTTACATTTTCTTGCTTGACATTCCCCCCTTTTTTTTCCTTCCTAATTTCTTTCTCCTATTTTCCCATCGTCATAGAAATACAAAGAAAACAAAATGCCAGCAGGTTATTATTACAAGGATACAAAAAATTCTACTTCAACAGATTACAAATATTTACTATTATGACTTTTACGGTTTATTCTGTTCTTGAATGAAAAAAAAAAAAAAATCATACCGCCTTGGCTTCTAAAAATAAATATAAAAATTCCCTCACGATATATTTCACCGCGCTCCGTTGGTAAAGTGTTAAAATATCGACAGTCGTACACTCTTCTTAGTAATGGGGTAATTCACTTTTGGTACAGTCACGAATCATCTGACACACCAGTGAACCAATTACAACGCTGATACTGTCTCACATAAACAGGATGGTATGTACAGTCCGCAGCATAAGTTTGTTTCATTTCCACCAGCGTATGTATGAGCTATAATGATGTTGCAACAATTTGAATCCAGAAATGACTGATATGTATACTTCTCATGTGATAAGTTACATATGTTGTTAGAATAGAAATTGGTTTATTAGAATGCAACTCTTTGGTCATATTAGTATTGTTTAGTACATGAGATGAACGCGATTTTATTCTGCCGGCTGTACTTCTTTTGGTACATACATACATTGGAGTGCCTTGTTTCCTCCAAAATATGCCAGGAAACAGGACCATGTGAACAGGGATAATGGTGTCCCGTTGCCTGGAATATTAAGGAGGAATCAGTTGCTCCAGATTTACCAACACTGTACTACCTATACCCCCTTAAGGTCAGAAAATTGGAGGTAAATGAGTCCTACAAATATTGCCACGAAACACCACCTATATGGAAGGAGCTTGTTTCATAGCATTGTCAGGAGGAATCAGAAGCCTCCAATTCTTATTTACGATCACAGGGTTCCTTAATGGGGTGCGGGAATAAGGGGACAGGCTTGGGGGGGTTTAGGGTGGTCGGGGTTTTTTTTTGGAGTGCGGGAGTAGGGGGAAAGGCTTGGGGGGGGGGGTTAAAGGGTTGCGGGAATAGGGGACAGGCTTTCTACCCACCCCAAGCCTGTCCCCCTATTCCCGCACCCCCCCAGTCCCCCCCCCCACCAAGCCTGTCCCCTACTCCCGCACCCCCTTAAGGATTATTTCTTGACTAGGATAATTTGAGGGTTTTTGAAATAATGTGACGATGGTTTTCACTTCCACGACTATTTGAAAGTGTTCTGTGATGATGTCTTATATCACACTGAACGTATAGGTCATAGTGGGGCTTGTCATTACACACACACACACACACACACACACACACACACACACACACACACACACATACACACACACATATACACATACACGTTCTTGTAACCACACATTCGACTACATCCAAGTACCCACCCACCCGCAAACACACACACACACACACATGCACCTACCCTCCCACACACACACACACATACATGCACGCACCTACCTAGCTACGCACACACGCACACACACACACACACACACACACACACACACACACACACAGACAGACACTATCACTCTTTCTCTCTCTCTCTTTCTTACCCGCATGCACACAAACTCTCTCTCTCTCTCTCTCTCTCTCTCTCTCTCTCTCTCTCTCTCTCTCTCTCTCTCTCTCTCTCTCTCTCTCTCTCTCTCTCTCTCTCTCTCTCTCTCTCTCTCTCACACACACACACACACACACACACACACACACACACACACACACACACACACACACACACAGCAGTAGAACAAAAGCACCCCCTCATTTCCACCACCTGGCCTGTGATTCTGTGCCACTCACTGTAATCTACACGTAATTAGTGGCAGTGGGCTGACCGGGGTGGGGGTTGGGGGGGGGGGGGGGCAGGTCGTAAGGGGTGGGGGAGGGCAGGTAGTAAGGGATAGGGAGGGGGTTGGTTGGCGGGGGATGGTTGGGTAGTTGGGGTATAGTATGGTTTGGTGGGGTGGTGGGGGGGGCAGGTAGTAAGGGATGGGGTGGGGGTTGGTGGGGGGGGGGCAGGTAGTAAGGGATGGGGGTGAGGGTTGGTGGAGGGGGTTGGTGGAGTGGGTAGTGGGGGTATAGTATGGTTTGGTGTGGTAAGGGTGGATGGTTGATGGGGTTTAATTGGGGGGTAATAAGGGGTGGATGGTTGAGGGGATGTTGGGGTTAATAAGGGGTGGATGGTTAGTGGGGTTCTTGAAGTAGTTAGGGGTTGTAAGGGGTGGGGGGGGGCTACGTATCTTTGGTCATATATACTTAATTAAGAGGAACCATAGCATTCTCGCCACGAAAATAATAATAATAATAATGATAATAATAATAATATAATAATAATAATAATAATAATCAATATGATAATGATGAAAATAATAATAATAATAATAATAATAATAATAATATTAATAGTAATAATAATATAATAATAATAATAATAATCATCATAATAATAATTATAACAATAATAATAATAATAATAATATATGCGCATTCTGGAGAGGCAACAGAACTTTTGACCGAGACTGTACACAGGTTTCAATATAATATGTAACCTAACCTAACTCACAAACAAACACACCACGACGTCCAATTTAATACACACAGACTAACCCCTGACGATTTAACACCATACAGAAGCCAGGGTAGACAAGAAAAAAGTATATATATATATATTATCTCTTATACAGAATTGCACGTAAAATTTTTAAGAGGTTCAGTAGTTCAACCTTAAGGGGGGGATGGTAAACTTTTATGAATACGTTGGAGTGCCTTAGTTCCTCCAGAGTATGCCAGGAAACACAGGACCAGAATAACAAACAATACTGGTGGTGGTAGGGGCCTGTTGTTGTTTTGGGGGGAATCAGTTACTCCAGATTTACCACTGTACTACCTGCCTACCTACCTACCTACCTGCCTACCTACCTACCTGCCTGCCTACCCCCTTCATAACTAGCACAAAGACCCTATTAAGATTGTATTGTGTTCCCATACAAGGTTTGACCCGGAGTGTTTGTCCCTGCTATGGTAACACTGAGAGAGAGAGAGAGAGAGAGAGAGAGAGAGAGAGAGAGAGAGAGAGAGAGAGAGAATTGACCCAAGTGAGGAGTAAAATCGTGTAGTAAGAATGAATTAAAAACTGCTTAGATATGGGTTACGATAAAGAGATGAAGGTTGTTAAGGTAGTAAATAGTACAGTATGTCATAGGGGGCTTGTCATTACACACACACACACACACACACACACACACACACGCACACACACACACACACACACACACACACACACACACACACACACACACACACACACACACACACACACACACACACACACACACACACACACAGCCAATCACACCACCACTCCACCCTACTCTACGCCTCCTTTTAAACAAAGAACATTGACCCCAATCACCTGAGGGAGTAGAAGAAGGAGGAGGAGGGAGAGGAGAGAGAGAGAAGGAGTATGAGGAAGAGAGGGAGGAGGAGGAGGAGGGAGGAAGAGGAGGGAAAGGAGGAAGAGAGAGAGGAGAAAAAGGAGGAGGGGGAAAGGAGGAGTAAGAGAAGAAAGGAAAGGAGAAGGAGTGGGAGGAGGAAAGAAAGAGGAGTAAGAGAGAAGGAGAGGGGGAAGGAAGGAAAAGAATAGGAGTAGAAGAAGGAAAGAAAAAGAGGGAAAGGAGAAGGATAAGGAGGAGGAGAAGTAGGAGGGACTTGTGGAGGAGGAAAAGGATAGGAATATAATAGAATAATTGAAAAGAGGAGAAAGGAGAAATTAGGAGAAGGAAGATAAGTAGGAGGAAAATAAGGACTAAAAAGAGGGGGAGGGTAGGAGAAAGGAGAAGGAGAAACAAGAGGAAAAAGGAGAAAGGAAGAGAAGTAGGAGGAGAATAAGAAGGAAGAGGAAAAAAGAGAAAGGAAGAGAAGTAGGAGGAGAAATTAGGAGAAAGGATGAGAAGTAGGAGGAGAAGAAAGAGGAAAAAGGAGAAAGGAAGAGAAGTAGGAGGAGAATGAGGACTAAAATGGAGAAGGAGAAGCAAAAGGAGAAAGGAAGAGAAGTATACGAGGAGAGTAGGAGAAATTAGGAGAAGGAGGAGAAGTAGGAGGAGACGGACCTGTGCTATGGGAGTGAGTATATACAAAGGCTTGGAGAACTGGTAAGATATAAGAGTGTATTGACCAAACACAGAGAAAGAAATGACACTTGGCCCACTCTTTTCTCTGGCAGGGCTGTATTGTGTGTGCTTTATCTGTGTGTGTGTTTGTTCTATATCTGTCTGTTTGTCTGTGTGTGTGTATGTGTGTGTGTGTGTTTGTGTGTGTCTGTTTGTCCGTGTGTGTGCTTTATCTGTGTGTGTGTTTGTTCTATATCTGTCTGTTTGTCTGTGTGTGTGTTTGTGTGTGTGTGCTTTGTCTGTGTGTGTGTGTTTGTTCTATATCTGTCTGTTTGTGTGTGTGTGTATGTGTGTAGGCTAATGAGCAGATATTTAAATAGGCAGGGAGGCAGGCAGGAAAATAGGCAGACAAGCATATAGGGAAATAGGCAGGCAGGCAGATAGGGAAATAGGCAAAAAATTAGGCAATCAGGCAGGCAGATAGGAAAATAGGCAGGCAGGCAGGCAGGCAAACAGGCAGGCACAATAAGACATCCTACATACTCTTCTGAAATGCCTGTCTGCCGCCTTTTCAGATTTAACCTACTGTATCTCCTTGGA